>CM046871.1:34762542-35088721 GCA_025617745.1 Heliocidaris erythrogramma | reverse complement strand
GAGTGATTTTCATGAATTTTAAGAGAGAATATATTTCGGGTACTGTTTATTATGGTCGAATAGTGAAGCATCATAGAGAATTAAAAAATTATAAGGGAGGGAGCTCGAAAAGCGGGAATTTTGAAATACTGGATACAGGGCCCAGTCCACTCTGGTATTGAATCGATTTTATTATAAGCAAAGTGGAAACAAATCCTAAATGATTAAATAAATGAGATAATAAATGAATTAAGATGTGAATAATAAATTTATCAGACGAATAAGTTAATGTTTAAAACAAATGTAGCAATGATCTAATCAAGGAATTAATAAATACATGAATAAAGATATGAATAAATGAGTAAATGAATTAAGTTGAATACGTTGATGGATAAACGGATATAATTGCATGAATATATATAAATATATAACTGAATAGATAGAAATAAACAATAAGGTACGGTCAACTGTTAATAATGATATACTTGTTTTATACGTCAAAAAACACACGCAGATGTATTGTCAGGATTGTTCATTTAATATTTTTTTATTAACACACTACTTGACCTGAGATAATTGCTTGGAAGTATTTACGATTGTATTAAAATCACATCAATACTTTCTGCTGTTTTCAAAATATGATTTAAAACAGGCAGGTTTTAAAATATGAAGGCAAATGATTGAGAATGCAATATATGATGACATAATCCTGAAAGCCATTTCAGGGTTACATCATGTACGTATCCTCGACCATTAGTTCAATCGCTTAGTAAAGGCCTACATTTAATGTGGGTGTGATGAACAAAATAAAACTTCTATTGTGCTCTATAATGTTGTATTTAGTAAGGGCATTGTTACGTAACTTGCACACCCCCGCCCCCGACATTCCGGGCTAGCTATAGAAAGTTAATTGGTATTCTTTTTGTCTCGGGAAAGAGCTTTCTCATTGGTGCAAAGTCTGGGCCAGTCATATCGGCTCGTTGTTAATCATGAATTCGGTGGTGGGTTGTTCTATAAATACCGCACATTTCTCTTCGAAATTCAGTCTTCTTTTAGACATTTTGAATGAGATATCACGTCGTATCTTGCTCTCGAACCACCTCGCTCAACTTACCTTTGACATCGCTGTATACCGGACAATACTACCTCGCATATTCAGCTCATATTCGACAAAGCTTATTCCGCATATTTCACTATGTCTAGCATGTCGTGCAGTTCGTCCGAGTCCGATCGAGAACCTCCCGTTGTTCTCGTACTCGGTCACAGTTACATCAGCCGTCTCAATCAGTACGTCGCTCGCGATGCCGCGCGGGATAACCTTGCTCTCGAGAAATCTTCCGTTCTTACTTTCATGCACGATGTCGGCCATAAGCAACCAGGCAGCGTCTTCTCCGCGTCATCGCAGATCGATCTCGTCTGGGATCTCTCTCCAGACGCCGTGGTCCTCGATCTCGGGTCTAACGACCTGTGTGACGGGCGCGCGACTACCGAATCCACAGTGCTTTCTATTGTCGATCTTGCGCTTCGTATTGCGCGCATACCCGGAGTGCGTCATGTCCTCGTTTGCAGTATTATCCCGCGTTTGTTTGTACCGAATTGGAAGCCGAACTTCAACGCCAACGTACAAGACACCAACCGCCTGCTCGCTAAATTTCTTGAGGGTTTGCCAAACGTGCATTTTTGGCGCCATCGTTCTTTTGCGCTCAATCATACCAAACTTTTCTCGCATGACGGTTTTCACTTCAATGAAGCTGGTATGTTGAGGTACTACCGGAGCATCCGTGGCGCTGTCATGAAAGCTTATAAGATGGATTGAGGTCTATTTGGTTTTAGTCTTGATATTTTTAATTAATTAAAAGTTCTGCCACATTTCAGCTTGTCGCTGTTGGCTATTTATTTTGTAGCATTTGATGTGCTTTGATACCACAAACAAAATGCACATTTCCATATACTAGGGTCCGATGGGTAATTCATTATGCATGAATTTTCGGTAGGACCACAAATTATTTTAATAATTTTCCAAATGTCCTAATAAATTGGAATATGCATTCATAGCAATCTCGCAACATTTAATTGGTCAAATGAATACAGTTATATCCAATCAGGACCTTAATCCATGTTGTGAAAAATCATTTGCCTAATTTTGGCGATATTATATTGTTCGTTGAATATTGAGTTTTTGTGCACTAAAGGAGCACCCTACGATTTAATGCAAATTTCAGGTTGTGTTTTCTTTAATTAGTAGGCCTATTATTGAGGGATTGAGTGATTTTCATGAATTTTAAGAGAGAATATATTTCGGGTACTGTTTATTATGGTCGAATAGTGAAGCATCATAGAGAATTAAAAAATTATAAGGGAGGGAGCTCGAAAAGCGGGAATTTTGAAATACTGAATACAGGGGCCCAGTCCACTCTGGTATTGAATCGATTTTATTATAAGCAAAGTGGAAACAAATCCTAAATGATTAAATAAATGAGATAATAAATGAATTAAGATGTGAATAATAAATTTATCAGACGAATAAGTTAATGTTTAAAACAAATGTAGCAATGATCTAATCAAGCAATTAATAAATACATGAATAAAGATATGAATAAATGAGTAAATGAATTAAGTTGAATACGTTGATGGATAAACGGATATAATTGCATGAATATATATAAGATATAACTGAATAGATAGAAATAAACAATAAGGTACGGTCAACTGTTAATAATGATATACTTGTTTTATACGTCAAAAAAGACACACAGATGTATTGTCAGGATTGTTCATTTAATATATTTTTTTATTAACACACTACTTGACCTGAGATAATGGCTTGGAGGTATTTACGATTGTATTAAAATCACATCAATACTTTGTGCTGTTTTCAAAATATGATTTGAAACAGGCAGGGTTTTAAAATATGAAGGCAAATGATTGAGAATGCAATATATGATGACATAATCCTGAAAGCCATTTCAGGGTTACATCATGTACGTATCCTCGACCATTAGTTCAATCGCTTAGTAAAGGCCTACATTTAATGGGGGTGTGATGAACAAAATAAAACTTCTATTGTGCTCTATAATGTTGTATTTAGTAAGGGCATTGTTACGTAACTTGCACACCCCCGCCCCCGACATTCCGGGGCTAGCTATAGAAAGTTAATTGGTATTCTTTTTGTCTCGGGAAAGAGCTTTCTCATTGGTGCAAAGTCTGGGCCAGTCATATCGGCTCGTTGTTAATCATAAATTCGGTGGTGGGGTTGTTCTATAAATACCGCACATTTCTCTTCGAAATTCAGTCTTCTTTTAGACATTTTGAATGAGATATCACGTCGTATCTTGCTCTCGAACCACCTCGCTCAACTTACCTTTGACATCGCTGTATACCGGACAATACTACCTCGCATATTCAGCTCATATTCGACAAAGCTTATTCCGCATATTTCACTATGTCTAGCATGTCGTGCAGTTCGTCCGAGTCCGATCGAGAACCTCCCGTTGTTCTCGTACTCGGTCACAGTTACATCAGCCGTCTCAATCAGTACGTCGCTCGCGATGCCGCGCGGGATAACCTTGCTCTCGAGAAATCTTCCGTTCTTACTTTCATGCACGATGTCGGCTATAAGCAACCAGGCAGCGTCTTCTCCGCGTCATCGCAGATCGATCTCGTCTGGGATCTCTCTCCAGACGCCGTGGTCCTCGATCTCGGGTCTAACGACCTGTGTGACGGGCGCGCGACTACCGAATCCACAGTGCTTTCTATTGTCGATCTTGCGCTTCGTATTGCGCGCATACCCGGAGTGCGTCATGTCCTCGTTTGCAGTATTATCCCGCGTTTGTTTGTACCGAATTGGAAGCCGAACTTCAACGCCAACGTACAAGACACCAACCGCCTGCTCGCTAAATTTCTTGAGGGTTTGCCAAACGTGCATTTTTGGCGCCATCGTTCTTTTGCGCTCAATCATACCAAACTTTTCTCGCATGACGGTTTTCACTTCAATGAAGCTGGTATGTTGAGGTACTACCGGAGCATCCGTGGCGCTGTCATGAAAGCTTATAAGATGGATTGAGGTCTATTTGGTTTTAGTCTTGATATTTTTAATTAATTAAAAGTTCTGCCACATTTCAGCTTGTCGCTGTTGGCTATTTATTTTGTAGCATTTGATGTGCTTTGATACCACAAACAAAATGCACATTTCCATATACTAGGGTCCGATGGGTAATTCATTATGCATGAATTTTCGGTAGGACCACAAATTATTTTAATAATTTTCCAAATGTCCTAATAAATTGGAATATGCATTCATAGCAATCTCGCAACATTTAATTGGTCAAATGAATACAGTTATATCCAATCAGGACCTTAATCCATGTTGTGAAAAATCATTTGCCTAATTTTGGCGATATTATATTGTTCGTTGAATATTGAGTTTTTGTGCACTAAAGGAGCACCCTACGATTTAATGCAAATTTCAGGTTGTGTGTTTCTTTAATTAGTAGGCCTATTATTGAGGGATTGAGTGATTTTCATGAATTTTAAGAGAGAATATATTTCGGGGTACTGTTTATTATGGTCGAATAGTGAAGCATCATAGAGAATTAAAAAATTATAAGGGAGGGAGCTCGAAAAGCGGGAATTTTGAAATACTGAATACAGGGGCCCAGTCCACTCTGGTATTGAATCGATTTTATTATAAGCAAAGTGGAAACAAATCCTAAATGATTAAATAAATGAGATAATAAATGAATTAAGATGTGAATAATAAATTTATCAGACGAATAAGTTAATGTTTAAAACAAATGTAGCAATGATCTAATCAAGCAATTAATAAATACATGAATAAAGATATGAATAAATGAGTAAATGAATTAAGTTGAATACGTTGATGGATAAACGGATATAATTGCATGAATATATATAATATATAACTGAATAGATAGAAATAAACAATAAGGTACGGTCAACTGTTAATAATGATATACTTGTTTTATACGTCAAAAAAGACACACAGATGTATTGTCAGGATTGTTCATTTAATATATTTTTTTATTAACACACTACTTGACCTGAGATAATTGCTTGGAGGTATTTACGATTGTATTAAAATCACATCAATACTTTGTGCTGTTTTCAAAATATGATTTAAAACAGGCAGGGTTTTAAAATATGAAGGCAAATGATTGAGAATGCAATATATGATGACATAATCCTGAAAGCCATTTCAGGGTTACATCATGTACGTATCCTCGACCATTAGTTCAATCGCTTCGTAAAGGCCTACATTTAATGGGGGTGTGATGAACAAAATAAAACTTCTATTGTGCTCTATAATGTTGTATTTAGTAAGGGCATTGTTACGTAACTTGCACACCCCCGCCCCCGACATTCCGGGCTAGCTATAGAAAGTTAATTGGTATTCTTTTTGTCTCGGGAAAGAGCTTTCTCATTGGTGCAAAGTCTGGGCCAGTCATATCGGCTCGTTGTTAATCATGAATTCGGTGGTGGGGTTGTTCTATAAATACCGCACATTTCTCTTCGAAATTCAGTCTTCTTTTAGACATTTTGAATGAGATATCACGTCGTATCTTGCTCTCGAACCACCTCGCTCAACTTACCTTTGACATCGCTGTATACCGGACAATACTACCTCGCATATTCAGCTCATATTCGACAAAGCTTATTCCGCATATTTCACTATGTCTAGCATGTCGTGCAGTTCGTCCGAGTCCGATCGAGAACCTCCCGTTGTTCTCGTACTCGGTCACAGTTACATCAGCCGTCTCAATCAGTACGTCGCTCGCGATGCCGCGCGGGATAACCTTGCTCTCGAGAAATCTTCCGTTCTTACTTTCATGCACGATGTCGGCCATAAGCAACCAGGCAGCGTCTTCTCCGTGTCATCGCAGATCGATCTCGTCTGGGATCTCTCTCCAGACGCCGTGGTCCTCGATCTCGGGTCTAACGACCTGTGTGACGGGCGCGCGACTACCGAATCCACAGTGCTTTCTATTGTCGATCTTGCGCTTCGTATTGCGCGCATACCCGGAGTGCGTCATGTCCTCGTTTGCAGTATTATCCCGCGTTTGTTTGTACCGAATTGGAAGCCGAACTTCAACGCCAACGTACAAGACACCAACCGCCTGCTCGCTAAATTTCTTGAGGGTTTGCCAAACGTGCATTTTTGGCGCCATCGTTCTTTTGCGCTCAATCATACCAAACTTTTCTCGCCTGACGGTTTTCACTTCAATGAAGCTGGTATGTTGAGGTACTACCGTAGCATCCGTGGCGCTGTCATGAAAGCTTATAAGATGGATTGAGGTCTATTTGGTTTTAGTCTTGATATTTTTAATTAATTAAAAGTTCTGCCACATTTCAGCTTGTCGCTGTTGGCTATTTATTTTGTAGCATTTGATGTGCTTTGATACCACAAACAAAATGCACATTCCCATATACTAGGGTCCGATGGGTAATTCATTTGTGCATGAATTTTCGGTAGGACCACAAATTATTTTAATAATTTTCCAAACGTCCTAATAAATTGGAATGTGCATTCATACCAATCTTGCAACATTTAATTGGTCAAATGAATACAGTTATATCCAATCAGGACCTTAATCCATGTTGTGAAAAATAATTTGCCTAATTTTGGCGATATTATATTGTTCGTTGAATATTGAGTTTTTGTGCACTAAAGGAGCACCCTATACGATTTAATGCAAACTTCAGGTTGTGTTTTTCTTTAATTAGGAGGCCTATTATTGAGGGATTGAGTGATTTTCATGAATTTTAAGAGAGAATATATTTCGGGGTACTGTTTATTATGGTCGAATAGTGAAGCATCATAGAGAATTAAAAAAATATAAGGGAGGGAGCTCGAAAAGCGGGAATTTTGAAATACTGAATACAGGGGCCCAGTCCACTCTGGTATTGAATCGATTTTATTATAAGCAAAGTGTAAAAAAATCCTAAATGATTAAATAAATGAGATAATAAATGAATTAAGATGTGAATAATAAATTTATCAGACGAATAAGTTAATGTTTAAAACAAATGTAGCAATGATCTAATCAAGGAATTAATAAATACATGAATAAAGATATGAATAAATGAGTAAATGAATTAAGTTGAATACGTTGATGGATAAACGGATATAATTGCATGAATATATATAAGATATAACTGAATAGATAGAAATAAACAATAAGGTACGGTCAACTGTTAATAATGATATACTTGTTTTATACGTCAAAAAAGACACACAGATGTATTGTCAGGATTGTTCATTTAATATATTTTTTTATTAACACACTACTTGACCTGAGATAATCGCTTGGAGGTATTTACGATTGTATTAAAATCACATCAATACTTTGTGCTGTTTTCAAAATATGATTTAAAACAGGCAGGGTTTTAAAATATGAAGGCAAATGATTGAGAATGCAATATATGATGACATAATCCTGAAAGCCATTTCAGGGTTACATCATGTACGTATCCTCGACCATTAGTTCAATCGCTTCGTAAAGGCCTACATTTAATGGGGGTGTGATGAACAAAATAAAACTTCTATTGTGCTCTATAATGTTGTATTTAGTAAGGGCATTGTTACGTAACTTGCACACCCCCGCCCCCGACATTCCGGGCTAGCTATAGAAAGTTAATTGGTATTCTTTTTGTCTCGGGAAAGAGCTTTCTCATTGGTGCAAAGTCTGGGCCAGTCATATCGGCTCGTTGTTAATCATGAATTCGGTGGTGGGGTTGTTCTATAAATACCGCACATTTCTCTTCGAAATTCAGTCTTCTTTTAGACATTTTGAATGAGATATCACGTCGTATCTTGCTCTCGAACCACCTCGCTCAACTTACCTTTGACATCGCTGTATACCGGACAATACTACCTCGCATATTCAGCTCATATTCGACAAAGCTTATTCCGCATATTTCACTATGTCTAGCATGTCGTGCAGTTCGTCCGAGTCCGATCGAGAACCTCCCGTTGTTCTCGTACTCGGTCACAGTTACATCAGCCGTCTCAATCAGTACGTCGCTCGCGATGCCGCGCGGGATAACCTTGCTCTCGAGAAATCTTCCGTTCTTACTTTCATGCACGATGTCGGCCATAAGCAACCAGGCAGCGTCTTCTCCGTGTCATCGCAGATCGATCTCGTCTGGGATCTCTCTCCAGACGCCGTGGTCCTCGATCTCGGGTCTAACGACCTGTGTGACGGGCGCGCGACTACCGAATCCACAGTGCTTTCTATTGTCGATCTTGCGCTTCGTATTGCGCGCATACCCGGAGTGCGTCATGTCCTCGTTTGCAGTATTATCCCGCGTTTGTTTGTACCGAATTGGAAGCCGAACTTCAACGCCAACGTACAAGACACCAACCGCCTGCTCGCTAAATTTCTTGAGGGTTTGCCAAACGTGCATTTTTGGCGCCATCGTTCTTTTGCGCTCAATCATACCAAACTTTTCTCGCCTGACGGTTTTCACTTCAATGAAGCTGGTATGTTGAGGTACTACCGTAGCATCCGTGGCGCTGTCATGAAAGCTTATAAGATGGATTGAGGTCTATTTGGTTTTAGTCTTGATATTTTTAATTAATTAAAAGTTCTGCCACATTTCAGCTTGTCGCTGTTGGCTATTTATTTTGTAGCATTTGATGTGCTTTGATACCACAAACAAAATGCACATTCCCATATACTAGGGTCCGATGGGTAATTCATTTGTGCATGAATTTTCGGTAGGACCACAAATTATTTTAATAATTTTCCAAATGTCCTAATAAATTGGAATGTGCATTCATACCAATCTTGCAACATTTAATTGGTCAAATGAATACAGTTATATCCAATCAGGACCTTAATCCATGTTGTGAAAAATAATTTGCCTAATTTTGGCGATATTATATTGTTCGTTGAATATTGAGTTTTTGTGCACTAAAGGAGCACCCTATACGATTTAATGCAAACTTCAGGTTGTGTTTTTCTTTAATTAGGAGGCCTATTATTGAGGGATTGAGTGATTTTCATGAATTTTAAGAGAGAATATATTTCGGGGTACTGTTTATTATGGTCGAATAGTGAAGCATCATAGAGAATTAAAAAATTATAAGGGAGGGAGCTCGAAAAGCGGGAATTTTGAAATACTGAATACAGGGGCCCAGTCCACTCTGGTATTGAATCGATTTTATTATAAGCAAAGTGTAAAAAAATCCTAAATGATTAAATAAATGAGATAATAAATGAATTAAGATGTGAATAATAAATTTATCAGACGAATAAGTTAATGTTTAAAACAAATGTAGCAATGATCTAATCAAGGAATTAATAAATACATGAATAAAGATATGAATAAATGAGTAAATGAATTAAGTTGAATACGTTGATGGATAAACGGATATAATTGCATGAATATATATAAATAACTGAATAGATAGAAATAAACAATAAGGTACGGTCAACTGTTAATAATGATATACTTGTTTTATACGTCAAAAAAGACACACAGATGTATTGTCAGGATTGTTCATTTAATATATTTTTTATTAACACACTACTTGACCTGAGATAATCGCTTGCAAGTATTTACGATTGTATTAAAATCACATCAATACTTTGTGCTGTTTTCAAAATATGATTTGAAACAGGCAGGGTTTTAAAATATGAAGGCAAATGATTGAGAATGCAATATATGATGACATAATCCTAAAAGCCATTTCAGGGTTACATCATGTACGTATCCTCGACCATTAGTTCAATCGCTTAGTAAAGGCCTACATTTAATGGGGGTGTGATGAACAAAATAAAACTTCTATTGTGCTCTATAATGTTGTATTTAGTAAGGGCATTGTTACGTAACTTGCACACCCCCGCCCCCGACATTCCGGGCTAGCTATAGAAAGTTAATTGGTATTCTTTTTGTCTCGGGAAAGAGCTTTCTCATTGGTGCAAAGTCTGGGCCAGTCATATCGGCTCGTTGTTAATCATGAATTCGGTGGTGGGGTTGTTCTATAAATACCGCACATTTCACTTCGAAATTCAGTCTTCTTTTAGACATTTTGAATGAGATATCACGTCGTATCTTGCTCTCGAACCACCTCGCTCAACTTACCTTTGACATCGCTGTATACCGGACAATACTACCTCGCATATTCAGCTCATATTCGACAAAGCTTATTCCGCATATTTCACTATGTCTAGCATGTCGTGCAGTTCGTCAACGACAGGAAATTACTTTTATATGCGGATGATAGTGTGTTACTATATTCTGGTACTGATCCTAAGCTGATCGGGGAAAAACTTAGCTTAGAATTATCAAACTGTGTTAATTGGATGACAGCAAATAAGCTTAGCTTACATATTGGTAAAACCGAAAGTATTTTGTTTTGTTCGCGGGGTAGGCTGAAGTATACTGATGCCTTTTCAATATAAGTTATAACAATCAACTCATTAAGAGACAGGATTCTGTGAAGTATTTAGGACTAAATATAGCTAGTGATCTTTCTTGCTCAAGTTTGGTTGACAGTATTGTCAAAAAAGCTAATGCTCGTCTAAAATTCTTGTATCGTTATCAAAATTGCATGAACTTAAAATCAAGACGCATTTTAAGTTTTTCCTTAATACAATGTTTATTTGATTATGCTAATGCGGCATGGTACTGCAGTCTAGGCAAGGTGGATCAAAACAAGTTAAAAATAATTCAAAATAAGATTGTAAGGTTTATCAATCACTTACCACCAAGAACACACATTGGGAAGAGTGAACTTGAAACAGCTGGTCTTCTTCATGTAAACCTTAGATCACAACAACTTTTAATTCACCATGTACATAAGATTTTTTACTCTAATGCAGATCACTATATTTCAAATAATTTTACTCGCTCTTCAAGTGTTCATGGGCATGACACTAGAAATAGTTAATTTAATTTCGTAGTGCCTAAGCGGAAAGGTAAAATTGGAAATTCCTTTTATTTTAACGGTATTCTTTTCTGGAATTCCCTCCCAAATCATGTCAGTTAAGAATTTTTTACATTTTAAAAGGGTGTTGAAGCATCATCTGAAAAATGTGTCTACTCCATAACTATATTTCTCCTCTCCTTTTTGTAGCTCAGATGGTTTTTTCCTATATTATATGACTTATGTAACCAACGTTTATTATCGATAGTTTCATTATGATTTTCTGTATATAGTTTTTTCCGTTGAGTAAGTCTTGTTTTCACATTTATGTAATCTTCGCCTACTTTATAAAAATGTTATGTTTTATTTTGCTACTTTAGTACATTCTTATTACCTGTCGTACGTGTACGATAGTCTTGTAGCCGTACTAATGTGTTTTCTTAGTGTATTTTTTAATCAGTTATTTAGGTATAAGGACCCCATTGGAAATAAGCCAGTTCGGCTTTCATGGGCTATCCTGTCATGGTACCTGGTTATGTTTGTATTGCAATATACCCGACGAATAAAATAAAATAAAATAAAATCACAATGATACATACATCTTGGTAAAAATCACAATAACGTCTTGGTAAAGGGAGCTAACAAATAGCATATGCTAATCGAGGTTAGCCCCGTAAAATTGATTACATAAATTAATAGTTAGCAAATTAATTGAAAATGTACATCTCATATATCTTCTTTTTTTTAAAATAACACATATACATTATTTGCAATCAATAAAAGTAGTAATAACAGTACAACAACAATAATAACAACAATAATAACGAATATCAAGTGAGCTTAAAATAAATAAAATGAATGATAATCATCTTCATGAACATTCTAAAATTGATTTTCAAGTTGGTATTCTCCAATTAAGTATTCTTGTAATGCCCGTCCAAAACTTCTGCGACCGGTTATATTCCTTAATTCTTTTGGCAAATTATTCCATATAACAGGTCCTGAATATGAAATCGATTGTTTACCCAGATTCGCATTACTGATTGAAAAATTCAAATTAGATTTCTCTATGTTTCTTGTATGATAAGGGTGATCTAGTACTGAAAAATAATCAGATAAAGTATGAGGCAGACGGTTATACATTATATCATGCATAAAAATACCAGTCACATAGCGATATTCTTTGAAAATATCTATTACTTTTAGAGTATTTATTGTAAGTTTGTTTGAGTTGCACCAATCTGTAACAGCTTTCAGGTTACGGTTAACTTCTGATAAATCAATATTACCTTCATCATGCTTAAATGTATGAAATAGATTAGAATCATCGGCAAATAATCGAAAATTGAAATAATTTTATGAATTTGGTAGGTCATTAAATATAGACAAGAAACAACACCGAGCCCTGGAGGACGCCGTATGAAATAGATTTATAATCAGATTTCACACAGTCGTAAGTTACAAATTGTTGTCTGTTTGTTAAGTAATTCTTAAACCACTCTAACAATATTCCCCGAATTCCGTAATGCTCCAGTTTTTTGAAAAGAATAGAGTGATTAATTGTATCGAAGGCCTTAGCAAAATCGATAAATACTCCTACTGTCAAGCTCCCTTCATCAGTAGATTGAGTAATTTGATTGATCAAGTTTATAAGCGACAGTTTTGTACTATATCCATGTCTAAATCCATACTGATGATTATATAATATTTATATATATATATATATATATACATCACGGTAATGCAAAGTCACACTCTTGAAGTCGTATTTCCCATTATACAATACATGCAATATGCGATTTTTTTAAAAATGGATCATTTACTAAGACGTATTAGGCAAATCAAGATTCAAGACACGTTGTTATCGCAGAGCTTGGACTAATATTTTTGCTAATGCATGATACGCCAAAGCTTTTATGCCCATAACATCATGGGTGTCGACCCCGGGGGGGGGGGGGGGGGGGGGTGGGGGGGGGGGGTCGACACCCATGAATTATGACACATTAACTTAAAACTAATGATTATCCAAACTCATTATCTGATGATTTAGAAGTAAGGAAGTAAGAAATGGCATAGAAAATTCTTTCCCTCGCATTGTTATTTTCAATCAAGGGGTTCCGTCCAGATTTTTTTGCAAAAGTCCCTGGTGTGGGAGGGGGATACCCCTCCCAACCCAACCCAACCCCTCGGTTGCTTCGCTCAGTGGCGTATCTAGGGGCAAGGGGGACACGTGCCCCCGGGTGGCATTTGGAGGGGGTGCAAAAAAAAGGTATATAGTTCTTAAATAGCTTTCAAAATTCAAATTCAAATTCAAATTTCAAAATAGGGTTCAAAATCTGAAAAAAATAAAGATGTGTTTTATATGACTCCTGCTAAATATTGCACCCCCACAGGGGCGGCACGCCCGGGGGGGGGGGGGCACAGTGCCCCCACTTTTTCAAGTACCAAAAAGTGCCCTTTTTATTTCCCTTTCCTTTCTACTAAGTGCCCTTTCCCCTTCTAAGTGCCCTTTCTTCTCCTACTGAAAAGTGCACCTTTTCATATCAGATAATTGCCAGTTTATTTTTCTAATAAGTACCCTTTTCGCTTTCAGGAAAGCGCTACTTTTCAAATCTGATAATTACCACCTAATCTCTTATAAGTGTTCTTTTCGCTTCCTGAAAAGTGCCCCTTTTGAAATGTGATAATTGTCACCTTATCTCCCTAATAAGTATCCTTTTCTCCTTCTGATAAATGCCCCTTTTCGAATCTAAATATTGCCCCTTTTCTCCTTTGATAAGTGCATTTTTACTTCTGACAGGTGGCCCTTTCTCTTCTAATAAGCGCACATTTTTCCCTTTTGATAAGTGCCCCTTCTTTACTTCTGATAAGTGCCCCCTCTTTACTTCTGATAAGTGCCCCTTTTCAAATCGGATAATTGCCACCCTTGTTTCTCTAATAAGTATCCTTTTCTCCTTCTGATAAATGCTCCTCATTTTTAAATATATGCCCCTTTTCTACTTCTGATAGGTGCCCCTTTTCCATTCTAATATGTGTACTTTTCAACCTCCGATAAGAGCCCTTTCCTCTTCTTATAAGTGCCCCCCTTTTGCCTATATTTCCAACTGTTTTTTTTTACAAAAAGAGCCATATCTAGCTACAAAGAATCGATGCAGCCTTACAGGTACCCATATTACTACAACTACAGAGTAAGGGAGTGGAGCTGGAGGCAAAAGGGGTACAGTGCCCACCCCCAACCCCCAGCAAAGGATTTCCCATTCCGCTCTCTCGAATGTGACAATAATTTACACCAAGTAAGGGCAATATTTTATAAAAATGTCTCCATGACTCGCTCGCTACGTTCGCTCGCTCTTACAGTATATAATGAAATCAAGTAGATTGCATAAAGTATATCGGCGTAATCCTAAAGAAAACGGCAGGATTAATGTACAAATTAAAAGATCATACGACATTCCCCAAAATGAACTTTCTGTTGTCATTATATCCTGTAAATAAGGACTTCAGTCAGCATGAGAATTTTTTTTTCCTCGCTCGCTTCGCTCGCTCGCACATGAATCATTAGACCATTAGGGCCTACACACAACTGCTGAATTACGGAAGCTGAAGTAATGACCAGAACCACAATAAAATGGAAAAAGGTGATGCTTGATAATGACTAAATTAATTAGACTGTATAGGGTAATACCAATGTCACAATGTCCCTTTTCGCTTTATGTTCACCCCTTGTAGGTGCCCCCCAAGTGCCCTTTTTTGCTGCCCTCTTTGCACCCCAGATATAGGATAGAATGTATAAAACCGTATTTGCAAAGGATCAACTTTTGAAAGAAATCTCAACTTCAGGTAGGCTTGCTGAATTTTTCGACTCTTTCTCAAGCCTATAGGGTTTTCGTTAGTTTTGCTCACGATTGTAGAAGTGAGTATATAAAATTCGAGCTTCTCTACCGCTCAATTGCAGTGATCAATTGCAAAATTTCCTGGGTAAAATGCACAAAAATTTGCGTTTCTAGAGTTAAATATTAAAAAATTGCCACTCGGTCGCTTTGCTCCCTCGCTTGTACAATAACGTTGATCAGTTTAGGCACTCGGGGGTTGGGGGCGTAACTTCATTGTGTGCCCCGAGCGCCGTTATCCCTAGATACGCCACATAACATCATGAACACAATATTACACTTAATTTGAAATGATTGACAATCTTTAGTGCTGATAGTAACCATTTCTTATAATATTGTCTTTGTTTTTTTTTTTCACTGAACATAATGGAACAAATACATTAGGTTAAAAATAGGAATAGAAAAGATTTCATCAAAAACTACGCAAGAAATACATGGTGCTTTCATGGCTTTATCATTCCAAATAGCACAACAGAAATGTCAGTTTTCCATTACATGATGAAAAAATATCACAATTATGCTCAGATTTCAATCTTCTTAATCATGAATAATCAACGACGTCGTTAGAGGGGGTGGAGTGGGGGAGTTGTCGGCAAAACAAAGGAGGGGGAAAAGGGGGAGGAAAGAGGAAATAGAAAAGGAAAAGAAGAAAAGAAAAAGGAGAAGAAAAAAGAAAAGGGAAAGGAAAAGTAAAGGAAATATAGAAACGCTCGCTCACAAAACACTGGAAAGTTAATATTCGGGTAAAATGCGTCCCCCTTCGGCAATGGGCTGCCCCCCCCCCCCCCCACCGAGGCCTTTTAAAGATCCGATATTCGGGCAACCACTACTTCGGGCAGCGAGGTGCCAGAATATCCACGTAATTTGGAGAAGCGATTTTCCCAGGTAATAACTTCTGTATGTAACTTCTGTACATTTTCACTACGAGAAGTTGCTCGCTCGCTCGCTCGATCGCAAAAAATTAAAATTGAAAAGTTGATATTCGGGCAAAAGGCGTCAGCCCCCCTTGCGAAAATGGGCCGTATGAATGATCAAAATCTCTACATCTTTTCTTTTTATTTGTGGGGGGATTAGGGTGCAGCATTTTGGTCGGCAAAATGTTCTAGCGACGCCCCTGAGAATAAAGTGATTAAGAGAAAATACAATCTTTGCTATGATGTCAATTACATGTACTACCAGCTCTTATCTTTCCATTACAACCCAATTATGAAAAACAGAGTTTAGAATAAAAGGAAAAAAAGTGGTAAATTGTATCTGATCGAGATTTTGCATGGCCGTACGATAATTATGAATAATATATTGTTCCCCTTGAGTATGCTGAAGGGCTTCGGTGGTCAGTCATGCGACCAGTGTATAAATTTCATGCAGGGGCTGCGGAGCGTTTTCGAAAGTGGAGGGGTGAGGGGGGTCGATTTAATTCTACTGGAATAACGAACATTATCGAACCATTTTCCCGGGATTTTATGAAACGGGTCTACTAAAAAAGTGGGGAGCTGAAGCCCCCCCCCCCCCCCGACCCGGTTCCGCGGCCTATGTGAAATAACAATTCGCAGTTGAATGGGATTTTTTCTCTAAGTAAAAGGCTCATAGCACCATGCCTTTTCACTAATACTATTCCTATGAAAATCTGGGCCCCCTCTTACAAAGAGTTTCGATTGATTCGATCGCAACTTGAAATCAATCGCAACTCCTATCTCTTTAGTACACATTTGCAATTAATTGTAAGTTGCGATCGATTCGAATCAATCGCAACTTTATAAGACTGGGCCCAGAGCTCTCATTCAGGAAGCGACACCACTCCACATTTTGTGGTTTGGCTCAATAACTTTTGATTCATTACCCTAATATATATCATAGATACATGGGTAGAAAGAGCAACAAATTATGCACACACACACACACACACACACACACACTGTATATTTTTGTTGCATGCCTATATTGCATTTGATGCCAGGAATTTTTAAATTGGCGACACATTGAGAGGTTCAAAATAATTTATCATGCTTTACCAAAGTTGGCAATTTTTAAAACTTTTTGACAAAGTTCCTATAACCATTTAGGTCTATATTGTTTTCAAAGACATTACATCTTATTAGAACAATGTCGCATTAAAAGAAAATTACCAATTTTGCCAATTCGAAGACCAAAATAGCCCTTAAATAATTCTTGTCATGAAAGGGTTAAGGACTTACTGATGACAGACTAAAATATCTTGAGTAATAATGAAAGAAAATGCTAGTTAACCTCTAAATGCACCGCATCTCTTAGTAATAACTCTTGAAATACATGGATCTGAGACATTTATGAAATGATAAACAAAACTATATAGTTATGATAAACTTTTATTTTAGCAGATATTTCGGATAAGAGTATACGATAAAAATGAAGAAATAAAAAAGATAATGTGATAAGTTCACCTTACACCTGATATGACGTTAACAATACTTGGCGAGATACCAGACGGTCCACCAAGAATCAACGAACAAAGATTATTTTCTCTGTGTAAAATCTCCTTTTGTCAATTGCAAAGCATTTAAGTTATACATTCGTATAACTTAATATGATTACAATTATTGTTACTATTATTATCAAGCGTAATGTCAAACTTTCAAGGAAATATGGACTATTTCACATCACCTTTTTGCAGACTTTGTAGAGTATAAAAAATGACGGAAAATGGAATTCAGAATATATTAATTTCTGCTTATTTAGACTTTAAAAAAGACGACCACGGGAGGTTATGATTTCGGCTTATTACCGTTGTTACCGCCTACCCAGTGCTCGCCGTTTATAAATTATAATGTATCACTATTATGCGTTTTCACGGGGGGTTATGAGTTCGGCTTATTACCGTTGTCACCGCCTTCCCAGTGCTCGCCAATGATAGTCATACTCCATCCTCATTATCAGTAACCGATATCTGGTACACCCATATATTTGTATATTATAGCGTGAGCTCATCCTGATTAACAGTGCACATCTTATATTGTAATGTGACCGATATCTGGTACGCCCACCTATTTGTTCATGGGTATAACATGTATTTAATTGTATTTTCATACTTATTCTGGAAATCATATTTGCTACAAAACTATACTAATTATAGACTGGTATATATACTAATTTAAACATCCATCACCAAAATTTATGGTTACAGCATCAAAATACAGATATTTTTTTATTGAAAACAAACGGATTTGCATGAGAGCGCCTGCAATACAAAGGTAAAATGTTAATAAATAATCTATAAAAAAATGTTTCTCGATTCTTCATAAAATAGCAATTTAATATAGCCTTTCTGAATATAAAACGTATATATTTCTCTGTAGCTGTTATAAATCGATATATCTTTAGATGAATATTCATAACGCACAATGCCAACGCTTATTTGCAGTGTGTGAGCTAAACCATTCAGTCTTTTGCTGCTGCAGAACTCGTATTCACGCCGGAGCGAGGATTATGAATATTCATGAGCAGAAGGGTATGGTAGAAAACTGCCAATCACTTCGCTGTTTTGAACGGATTTTTAACATTTTTAAATCACATATGAAGAGGAATGATAATTCTAGCAGTTTGGTGGATTTGGTCATAGACGATTCATATTTGCTTTTTTACAAATTTATTTATTCATATTGATTGGTCGATCGACAGAAATAGTCCGTCGGCCAATCAGAGCAAGTGTTATATACGGGGTCTGTCTACCTTCGTAAACACATAATGGCGACCTAGTCCTAGATCCCGGAAGAAGAACGTCGATGTCCATGATGTCGAGATATGGATACAGCTTTTTACGATCTACAGTGAATATTTCCATCGTGTATTGTGGTAAAATTGAAATTATTTTTGTCATCTAGACTTACCGTAATCTAACTCCAGGGAGCTCCACCGCCACCGTGGAGCTCCCTGGAGTTTACCGTTGCCCTGCTAGAAGTCGGACATTTTTTTTTACTTCTCCACATAATGAATATGGGTTTAAATCAGTTAATATTTGTTACAGAAACTGTAAAATAAAAATAAAAATAACGTAAGTAAATTGTAGGTATATTCTATTTGAAGCTAATTAATAGATGACCACCATTTTTTCAAAAATGCCAATGGCAATGTCATGTTTAGTTGTGTTACAAAGTTGACCTATTAATTTGATATTGACATTAGGATACAGATACCCTTTCAAATTATATTCTTCCATAATTTGTAGTTCCAATTAAGTGCCCTTTCAATTTTTTGTTTAATTAATTAATTTATTTAACATTTACTACAAATTACAGCTCCCTGAAAATATATAATTTTCAAATTTTAAACTGATTGTTTTCAAATTAATCTTCATTAACTACACTCGTTTTCAAATGTGCCCCCAAATCGACCGTTTTAAAATGAGAAATTATTCAGACAGTAATTCTTTCTTAAATATGCATGCATTTAACTGTGACAATGCATTTTTTTTAATGCCAAAAAAAAAAAAGAAAAAGAAAAAGAAAAAGAGAGGAACATTTAGATGACCTTTGAGTACTTGAAAAATACCCGATATATATTTCATAGTTATATTTTATTGACGATGAGTTTGTAAAATATCATTAAATACATATTTCTAGCTCTTCTTCCTTTTTTTTTGAGTAAGCGTGCACCTTGCAGGTTGCCCTTCTCACTTAGCTCTCACTTTCAATTTGTATTTTGTCATAAGCCTGCTGCCAGGTGCATTTATATATGTTTGATCTGTGTTCATAGAACCTGTAGGGAAGCTCGAGTTAATTTTGTATTGGTTTTCTGAGAAAATATTTTCTTACATGTACAGTATATTGTACAGCCTATCCTCCATGTTTTCCAGTATACTGCACCCTGTTCGCTCAACCTGCAAGCTGTGTATTCAACGAGACATTGACAATGGAGATCATCAAGTTAACACCGCTTATCTTCATTGATCTCGTGTGCAAGGGATCAGTTCTTTACATTCAGGACAACCTCAGCTCTTTGTCTACTAGCAATAGGCATCTTCATTTGAGGAGATACTTTGGAACTCGCATTTAACTACTATGCCAATTCTGATGCAACCTATCAGCTTTTGCTGTTATGTGCTGGAGATATGAGTCCCAATCCGGGTCCAGCTGCGTCTGATTTGGATTACTTCATCAAGCCTACACATCAACCACGTGTAACCTACGATGCAGCTAGTCTGCATAGCATGAGACCTGCAAACGTCCGCCTGGTAAACAGAATCTTGGACAGGGTTAAATCATTGGATATTATCCGGGGGAAGACTCATCGGAGGAAGACTCATCGGGGGAGTAAAGGTGCAAGAAGAAGACAATATTTAGACCGTCATAAATCCAATTCTTCCAATTCAGAAACACCAGGGCTATCGTCACGAAACTCGAGTGATCATCTTCGTTTCTGCATGCTAAATGCCCGATCCCTCCGCAACAAGTCAACCGAATTCCAATTTTTTCTTGTTTTTTGTTTGTTTTGACATTTCTTTTCTAGTCGACTCCTTTAACGTGTCCCCTCCAAGCATCTAAGACTCGATATTTTTCAAGGAACCTGCAGAAACCTGCAACAAGCTTTGCTTTTTATGCAGGTTCCTTCATATTTCACCTACATTATTTTAATGTCTTGCTTACTAGCTCATTGATGTATCATTTATACGAATGTTCATGCCATATGACTCACTTATTTACCGTTAAATTGTTTAATATTTGTATTTTTATGTTATGTGAATTGTGAATTGTGAAATATGAAAATAAAATTCAAATTCAAAAATTCAAATTCAAATTGTTTCTGTCTGTGAAACATGGTTAACTTTATCTGATGATGCATCTGTCGCTGATCTGCTTCCTAGGGGATTTACGTTTAAACATCAGCCCAGGATTAACAGAAGAGGCGGTGGTGTCGGTTTTCTGTATCGCGATGAACTGAAATTGATTTTCACATCTTCATCAGGGTGTGACAACTTTGACACCTTTGAAATGATGTCCGCTTCAGTAACATCCAACAGCACTAATATGGACATTGTTGTCATTTACAGACCACCGGGCTCTCAGTCTGCCTTCTCTAACTTCCTTGAAGAGTTCTCTCTGATGACATGATCTACAGACCATCGCCACTCATAATAACTGGTGATCTTAACATCCATCTTGACAACCTTTCTTCACCGAACACCAGGAAATTCAATGAATTACTCATCATCGGTCATGGACTTGCGCAAGCTGTCTCTTCACCAACTCACGATCGCGGCCACATTTTAGATGTCTTCATCTCACGTGCCATTGACAAGAACATATTCTCAGACCTTGTCGTCAGACCCGGAATATCTGACCATGCCGCAATCATGTGTAATTAGCATCTACACTGTAAAAACTAAAGTGGTACTTTTTTCGGGGCATGTATAGTGACTGCACCTGAAATGCTGTTTTAGCACTTGTAGTGTGCTAATTTACCAGCAAAAAAAAATATGACCGTGGCGAGCCTCGAACCAGGTTCCGCTGATTGAGAGGCGCTGACGTTATCGATAGACTAACGAATGCTTCTTGCAATCCAGTTTAGTCATGGCAGTCAAGTAGATAACATGAACTATGTGGTGTCGTAAATTCACTATGTAACAATATGATCTGCTCTAAATCGTACGATGTGAGTTAGTCTAGCGGTAATGCCAGCAATTCTCGATCAGCGGACCCTGGTTCGAGGCTCGCCAAAATCACGATTTTTTAATGAATCTTTAGCAGTTTAAGGAGCCGGTCCAGCTCCCGTGAAAGTGCTGAAATAAGCACGCTGTGTGCATTCAATAGCACTCTGACTGCAGTCCCTATGCATGCCCTCATAAAGTGCTAAATACAGCACTTAAGTTTTTAGAGTGTAAGTAAGCCTCCAAGGACTGAGAGAGTTATGGTTCTCCTCAAGGAGATTGATAGAGCTTTGTTTGCCACGGATGTTCAGCAGAGCAGTATCAGGCCCTCCATCTCGGACACAGTCTGCAACGCGGTGGAGCAGTATAACTCCATCCTAACTGGTATACTTGATACGCATGCTCCAGCTCGTACAAGGAGCGCTATGAAGCGACCAGATGCTCCGTGGTTTGGCCAGGAGATAGCGGATGCAAAGCGTAAACGCAGGCAACTTGAACGGAAGTGGCAATCGGGACCTAAACTGGAGATCGATCGGCAATTGTACTGTGAACAACGGCACCGTGTCAACAACCTCGTTCGTAAAGCCAAATGTGCCTACTACAGAGCCACCATCGAAGACTGCCGGAATGACAAACAGCTCTTATTTCGTGCTGCCAATCGACTCCTACACCGGAAGCAGTCTTCACCCCTTCCATCTCATGGTTGCAGTAGACTGTTGGCTCAACGCTTCAGTAACTTCTTTGTCGCTAAGATTGATGCAATCTGCAACAGCCTCTCTCCTGGTGTGACATCACTTCCACCTGTCCGGAGTTCCGCTGTTTTAGATGAATTCGAAGCTACTGGAAGATTGCGTCAAGAGTTTTGCCACGGTTATATCTGACATCTGTAACCTGAGTTTTCAACAGGCTACTGTTCCAAGGACTTGTAAGATGGCATTTATACACCCTCTTCTGAAAAAGCAATCCCTCGATGCTGAAACACTGAAGAACTACAGACCGGTTTCCAACCTTCCTTACCTGTCCAAACTTCTTGAACGTACCGTCTTCACAAGACTGACAGAGTTTCTTACAAACAACAATCTTCTTGACAATAAGCAATCTGCTTACCGTGCCCACTACAGTGTTGAAACACTGCTCGTTAACTTTTCCAATGACATCCTTTCAAAGATGGACACTGGCCAAATTACTGCAGCCGTGATGTTAGACCTGTAATGATACGGTGAAGCACCAGATTCTACTGAATACACTTTCATCACTTGGTATCCGTGGGAAAGCACTCGAATGGTTCCGATCTTACCTGTCTCAACGGGAGTAGATTGTATGTATTGATGACGCGAAATCAGATCCTGCCCCTTTGCATTGCGGTGTGCCTCAAGGCTCCGTGGGAGGCCCGACACTTTTCTCCATCTACTTGAGGAGACTGAAACATGTGTTACAACACCACAACATCCACTATCACTGCCATGCCGATGATGTCCAACTCTATGTTTCGTTCCCTCCAGACCAGGCCAAGGCAATTGAGGCTATACAGCGACTAGAGACTGCCATAATTATAAAAAAATTATAAAAAAATACACAGGCTTCCCTGGATTTCTAAATCTCTCCTTAAGTCTATAAACCGTAAAAATAATTTGTTTTGCAAATATAAAAATCACCCTGGAAATAGTAACCAAAAAAGTAAATATGTCCGCAATATTCTTACGACTTCGTTGCGTACTGCTAAGAAAATGTATTTCTCCGGTCAATTCAATAAGTACAGAAATGACGTCTCGAGTACGTGGAAGGTGATCAACAATGTTTTACATACAAAGAACAAAAAGGAGCTCACTAAAGAAATTCTTCACAATGGTGTTACAGTTGATAATCCTGCAGCTATGGCTAAGGTGTTTAATGAGTATTTTGTAGATATTGGTACGACTCTTTCTCGTAATATTCCAGAACCTGTCAAAGGGTTTCAGTACTTTTTAAAAAACCCAAATCCTAGAACTATTTTCCTAACTCCAGTTCTTGAATATGAAGTCAAGGATATTGTAAAAAACTTGAAATCTAAGAAAAGTCCTGGAAGTGATGAACTTACGAATTTTCTCTTGAAAAATGTTATTAATGAAATTTTATCCCCTTTGACTTATATATGCAACCAATCTTTAATTAATGGCCTAGTTCCCCATAAAATGAAAATAGCTAAGGTTGTTCCAGTATTTAAAAAGGGTGACAGACGAGATGTTAGTAATTATCGCCCAATTTCACTTCTGACTTCAATATCTAAAATTCTTGAAAGGCTGATTTACTCTCGTGTAATGAAATTCTTAACTGATTGTCATATTTTATGCGACTCGCAATTTGGGTTTAGAAAAAAACACTCAACAGTTCATGCTATACTTTCTTTTACTGATAAGGTAGCCAATGCTATTGATAATTCCCTGCATACCGTTGGTGTATTCCTGGACCTCTCCAAGGCCTTTGACACGATCAATCACGACATTTTGCTATATAAGTTATCCCACTATGGTGTACGTGGAAAGGCCTTGGAGTGGTTCAGGAGTTACCTAACTGCTAGAAAACAGTTTGTTTCAATAGAAGGTCATAAATCGGATATGAAAAACTATATCTTGCGGAGTACCTCAGGGGTCACTCTTAGGCCCGCTGCTATTTATACTCTATATAAATGATTTTAAAAATTCATCAAATGACCTGTCCTTTATTCTATTCGCGGATGATTCTAACCTTTTTTTGTCGCACCGTAACCCAAATTTATAATAATTGTTGTATATA
This sequence comes from Heliocidaris erythrogramma, assembly GCA_025617745.1. NCBI lineage: Eukaryota > Metazoa > Echinodermata > Echinoidea > Camarodonta > Echinometridae > Heliocidaris > Heliocidaris erythrogramma. The sequence continues at coordinate 35,064,570 of CM046871.1, read as the reverse complement.
CACACTAAAAAATAGGGGTTCAAATTTGAACCGCTAGGGGTTGGTACAATAGCAGCACCCCAAGGGTGCAGATATGCACCCTTACTTGGGGGTGCAGATTCTGCACCCCAATTAAGGGTGCAGACTTGAACCTTTTATTGGGAGCAGATTGGGAGCAGATGTGCACCCCTAGGGGTGCAGACTACTGGTACAATAGCAGCACCCCTGTATGGGGTTCAAAATTGCACCCCAATATAAGGTGCATTTTTACCCTCTGGGTTCATAACTGCACCCTAATGGGTGCAACGTCGATGATAATCGATCACCATTCTCGCCTCTTCACAGCTTGGCGGCAGACGATTTAAAGTTGCCGTTATTTCATATTTCACGCACATAGAACACAGACAGTACACGCCATAAGGGGATCTCGGTGAAATCCATCAGGCCACGCCCGGGGGCTTCTACAGTCTCACATTTAGGATTACTTATTCAACTTTTAAGTTGCAGTGTATAGTCTACAATCTATTCCTATAACAAATCAGTATAGTAACTGTTAGTAAAACTAGCACTTTCCCTTAAAATGATATAATCCCGACTGAATTATCAAATGTAAACACGTATTCTTATTTCAATAACTTTTTTTTACAAAGAAACTATCAAAATGAGCCGTGATAAAATCCCCATATAATTTTAAAATGCGAATTATGCAAATTGTCCTGCCTTAGTAGCGATACGTTGGTTGCTGTCAACTTGCAAGCCGGTTACTGTTAGTCTTTGCGCGATTACTCTTTTGAAACACGTCACTACGGAGATGTTCAATTTAAGCAAATTTACGACACAAGCTGATTGAAATGGATTTATTATTTCTTCTTCTAATTAATTTCATTTCTATGCTTTTGAATAATAAGTCTTATACTTCATGATATATTTTGACATAAGTGTCAGCAATGCTAGTGTGGGTATTCATGTAAGACTAATACTTCTGCTCGAAGGGTGCAGAATTCAACCTTACACAATTTTTAACCCCGGTTTTCGCAAAGCGCACCCGTAGGGGTGCAAAATTCCACCCGAGTAGATATACGGGTGCTCCGCCAAAATTTGCATCCTAAAGTGAACCCTAATTTCTTAGTGTGTATGCTAGTAAATCTTGTAGATTGTGCCATAATGTCAAACCATGTATCCAATACCTGCAAATCTGTACGTTACCAGCTAAGAAACTTGGGAATAATCCGAAAATACCTCACACGTTCGGCCACAGAAAAGATTGTACATGCTCTTATTTCATCTCGCTTAGACTTTTGTAATTCACTCATGTACCGCTTACCTCAAACTGAAGTTTCTCGTTTACAAAGGTTACAAAATACTGCTGCTTGAGTTGCCACCTTATCAAAAAAGTTTAATCATATAACACATGTCCTTAAATCGCTTCATTGGCTTCCTGTAAAGTTTCGTAGTATATTTAAGATTCTTTTGATTGTATTTCATTGTCTTCATGGTACGGCTCCTGAGTATAACTCTGTTTAGTTTAATTGTTACAATCCCCGTAGACAACTAAGGTCCTCTGACTCTTCCCTACTTGTTTTACCTAAAACGAAAACATTATGGGGGGATCGATCTTTTTCACATGCGGGATCTACTCTCTGGAACCAACTGCCACAGCCACTTAGAGATATATCCACTGTAAATTCATTTAAGACTTCCCTGAAAACACATCTGTTCCAAAAAGCATTTGATTAATGTATGTTGGTTTCCTGGCCATTTCTTCCCATGTTACATACCTTTGTATATTTGTATCATTATTATTATGTATTTGCAACATGTGCTGTAGTGTTTGGACAATTTACAATTATGTTTTCTATGTGATCTCTATCCTACCTGTTTAACTGTAATTTATATTTTCCAGCGCCTTGAGCACTGTATTTTAGTGGATGTGGCGCTTTATAAATATTCATTATTATTATTATTATTATTATTATTTATCCCCTCTATCAATAGTTTAGGTCATAGCATTAAATTATGGAAATGTTAGTATGTATAAGAAACATAGGAATAAAATATTATACTCATCTATCCCTAGGTTAAACAGGAAAGGACATTATTTTTTAATGAATATATCACTTCATGTTCTTGTTTTTTCCAGTCAGCAGAGATATTGAAAAAGCTGAAACACATCGATGCCTAATTCTGTGAATTCAAATTAAAGTGAGTCATCTTCATTTAGGTATAAACAATTGTAGTCATTAATGGTTTCATGGCTGCAGTTTATTTATTTGAACCCCCCCCCAAAAAAAAAAAAAAAAAAAAAGAAAAAGAAAGAAAGAAACAAACCCGGGCACTTCAAAGTATTACTTTTATTGACATTAAAAAAGAATCAATATACTTCTCTTAATCACGTTTATTTCATCATCAATTATGTGAGGAAGACTAGTTTGGCTTGAAGTTGTGCATTATCAATGGACATACTTCATACTTGTCCTCAGAAATTTATTTTTTTTAATCATTTATTTGTGTATTTGCTTTGTTTAAACTAACAATGCACTCCACAACTACCCAACAAGACAATCAAACTTTTTTTTTCCATCTTCCCCGCAGGAGAACGCTCTTAGCACACAAAACTTTCGTCTTTACAGGTCCCAAATTTTGGAACAGTCTCGATCCAAACCTTAAGGAAATAGAGAGACTGCACAGTTCTAAAAAAGAACTGAAGTCTCTTTTGCTGAACCCATATCAAATAAATTAATATCCCTCCCCATCCATCTTTTTGTCTCGGTGGCAAATCCAGGATTTCTAATCCTGATACAGATCTGATACTGATCAAATCATCAAGTTAAAGACAATCAGAGAACATTATTATTGTGATCATTTCCTCATTAACTTGATAGAAGTGAAATTATTTTCCATTTACATGCAGGTCTTCTTTAACAGTTAGGCAAAGTGAGAGATTTTGTTGAAGATGGGTTTCACTTTGTGTATCAATGGGATTCAAGAGATGATCTTTATAAAATCTTGTCAAGTGACTACAAATAGCCTTAATAGCCCTTTTTTTTTGGGGGGGGGGCAGAGTTCTGAAAATTTGTTTAAGGGGTAAACAAAAATTAAGTAGGAGAATTCGAGTACACATCTGTATTCAGATATGTAGTTCTATATTGTTTTCTTGTAATTATAATAATAGCTTTGGATGGCACGGTGCAAATGTGCCTATTTGCGTCCTCCTGGAGATACGCCATTCTTCAGGGTTCATCGACCACATACTGCACCAAAAACAGTAGCCAAAATAGAGACACTGGTGGTAGAAATTCCTTTTCCCACAAACCAGATATTAATTAATTAATTAATTTATTTTATTTTTATTATAATTTTTTAAAACTTTATTTATTTATTTTATTTTATTATTTTTTTATTTGTTTATTTTTTATTTTTTTATTTTTATTTTTTTTGGGGGTGGGGGGGGGAGGGGAGTACGTGCCATTGTGCTGTTGTTGTTGTTGTTTTAAAATAGGCAAACTAGTCAATTTTGACTATTGTTGCCTTACTAAATTGCTCTTTTCACTTATACTTTGTTTGTTGATCCGTGGGTCTAACTTTAGTTTTTTTTGTGTGTGTCAGTTCCCCCCAAAAAACTGAGGAACGTGCCTACTTCAGACCCCCCCCCCCCCCCCCATCCCGTATCCACAACCAATTCGAGTACACATTTGCATTCAGATATGTAGTTCTATTATTGTTTTCTTGTAATTATAATATAGGTTTTCCCGGTCAATTTCAAACTTTCTCCAATCAATTTAACGTTTCGAGCAATCAATTTCGCCCGAAATGCGATCGCGGTAACAAATCAGAATTCAAATTCGTCTTTGGCCGCTCAAAATCAACATCTCAGCGATCAAATTGCAAATTGCGCCAATCAATTTAAAACAATTAGCAATGGTATTCGTCAATCGTCATTCAAATTCGTCCATTCGTAACAATTCCGTCTTTGCGGTCATTCAAATTCGTTAATGAGCATGCATATTTGAAATAACTGCAATCAAATTAAGAATGTGAGGTTCGTATCAAGTAGAAAGTCAAAATGGGGAGGGTTTGGGGAACGCTTTATGTTAATACTTGGCCATGGTGTTGTTATGCTCATTTGGCAAATAACCAGAAACATTTTCCTTCTTTTCATGTCAAATTTGGGTAGAAATTTGATCTCTTTTTTGATATGGTGTTTTGATTTCTTAAGGGGTCTATGCCCCGGTTCTCCCCCAATCCACCGTAAACTAAATATTTAGTTTACGGTGGATTGGGCCTTTTTAGGCTTTTTTATCTCACTTCCTCCGCTTTTTCGCTCTCGCCTTTTTTCTAAGGGGCTGACTGGGGGGGGGGGGGGGGGGGGGGGGGGGGGGGGGCATGGCCCTCTTTTGCCCGCCTGGCTAAGCTGGGGGTGTATTTGTTTCATCGCCCCTCGCCATATTGCTTCTACACAGCAGTGGGGTGTCTCACATCCAATATAATTTTGTTTGCTAATTTCATTCTTTCATATTTGAGTGTTTCATTGAACAATGAAAATCATATTCCAATTTTTTACAAATAATCCTAACCTAGCTAACCTATTCTTCGATTAAGAATAGCGACCTCTTCTTCGATTATGACAAGCGACCCTCCTCCCCGGTTATGAATAGCGACCCTCTTCTTTGATTATGAATAGCGACCCTCTTCTCCAATTATGAATAGCGACCCTCTGCTCCGATTATGAATAGCGACCCTCTTTTCCGATTATGAATCGCAACCCTCTTCTTCAATTATGAATAGCGACCCTCTTCTCCAATTATGAAAAGCGACCCTCTTCTCCGATTATGAATAGCGACCCTCTTCTCCAATTATGAATAGCGACCCTCTTCTCCGATTTTGAATAGCGACCCTCTTCTTTGATTATGAATAGCGATCCTCTTTTTCGATTATGAATATGCCCCGGTTCTCCCCCATTCCACCGTAAACTAAATATTTAGTTTACGGTGGATTGGGGGAGAACCGGGGCATAGACCCCTTAAGAAATCAAAACACCATATCAAAAAAGAGATCAAATTTCTACCCAAATTTGACATGAAAAGAAGGAAAATGTTTCTGGTTATTTGCCAAATGAGCATAACAACACCATGGCCAAGTATTAACATGAAGCGTTCCCCAAACCCTCCCCATTTTGACTTTCTACTTGATACGAACCTCACAATTTTATTAATTTGATTGCAGTTATTTCAAATATGCATGCTCATTAACGAATTTGAATGACCGCAAAGACGGAATTGTTACGAATGGACGAATTTGAATGACGATTGACGAATACCATTGCTCATTGTTTTAAATTGATTGGCGCAATTTGCAATTTGATCGCTGAGATGTTGATTTTGAGCGGCCAAAGACGAATTTGAATTCTGATTTGTTACCGCGATCGCATTTCGGGCTAAATTGATTGCTCGAAACGTTAAATTAATTGGAGAAAGTTTGAAATTGACCGGGAAAACCGATAATAAAAAGACGTGTTTTACTTTTTTCTCTAATATATAACCAAAAAATTAGTATAATGACAATGAAATTATTTCCAAACCAAAAATATTCGAATACTGTGACATGAACCCAATCGAGCACGTGTGCGACTTCATCGGGAGGAACATCGAAAAAAAAATGATTCAGGAATGCTGCAGACCTACAGGAAAGGCTTGAACAGGAGTGGAAAGTCATCCCAGCTGAATATTGGTGATAGTAAGCCAACACGCGTAAATGCCTTAATCAAAGCAAGAGGTCGACCAACCAAATATTGACTGTAAAAAGATTCATTATTATCACTTTTGTTTATTGATTTCAAATATTCAAATTTCAAATATTTTTTGGTTTGGAAATGATTTCATTGTCATTATACAAAGTTTTTGGTTGTAATTAGAGGAGGTGGCTAATTAATTTTGGCCAGTAGTGTATGATATTTTTCACGAAGTGACTCGAATGTTTTCAGCTTTGCACTGTTAACATAACATTTCACACGAACACCTCTTTTTCTCTACATGAATGGATAGACAAGGTTCTTCTTATAATTTATCAAATTTAACTCATATCAACGCTGTTTTAAATATGTAGAAAAATAAATCGCGTTTTTCTCAGAATGCGCTTTGAAAGATCCGCGTGAAATGAACGACAATTATTGCCCCTAAAAGTCTCCCCAAGAAGAAAAGAACAAGACGTGTAATCAGATTGGGGGGGGGGGGTTGATTTACACAAAAAACCAAAAAAATCTCTTATAGGCAAAACGTTTATCAAATTTTGGAGTGTTGTTTAAAAAGGGGGTCAAGACCCCTACAACCATCCTTCTCTGGGTGCGCTATATTATATCAAAACGGTGTAAGATTGTTATTACACTGGAATATTTTACTTCTCTAGATATCGCCTTTCTCCGGAGCACCCTCTATCAGCTGGTCCTGATGATGGTATCACAGCAACTAAATATCTCCTGCAGCACGCAAACCAATTCGGCATCGACCCACATCGCGTTGTCGTGGCCGGTGACAGCGCAGGTGGTCATCGAACTGCCGTTGTCGCCCAGCAGATCCACGTCGATCCCAGCGTACCCGACCTCAAGCTCCAAGTCCATCTTTACCCCTGGCTCCAAGCTCTGGACTTCTACACCCCGTCCTACCAGCTTTATGAACACACCTATGGGGACATTTGCCTATCACGGAGCAAGGTGATTGGCTTCATGGCCTATAACTACCTCCAAAGATTAGATGCGGACTTCGAGAGGAAAGTGATGAGAAATTCAAAAGATCACATCGCTTTCAAATGGTGTTTAATCATGATATCATTCACGAAAAACTAGCAAATGCTTCTTTTAAGGAAATGGCGGAAGCGGAATCGTCTTATTCCTTATATTCAGAAGCTATCTGGGTCAATTCCGAAATCGACACTCGTTCCCTCGTTATCGACTTCGTCTTTCTTATCGTCGTTGATACCAGTTCCGGCTTCATACCAGACTCCTCACTTCACCTACGAACCCCAGGAAGCATTCGAACCTGGTAGCGAGACATTCTGGTCCGAGATCGAGGACTATTTAGGCGCCAAGATGTCCCCTCTCATCCGGGAAGACATGAGGGGTCTGCCCAAGGCCTTTATCGCTACAGCAGACCAAGATGTACTCCGGGATGATGGCATCTTCTACGCGCATGCGCTGGAGCAAGGGGCGTTGAGGTCACGTGGAGGAACTATAAAGGGGCGTGGCATGGGATAGCTGGAATGGGTATCCTTAAAGACATACCGATTGGTATCGAGATGATAGAAGATGCTATCTCATTTGTACAGGAAAATATATGATTTATAAAATGTTTTATGTCTACCATCCTCTCACCTCCTACCTCTTCTTTCAACAAATCACAAGAAAAAACAAGCAAGTTTTAACTTTGTGAAATGGTTTATAGACGTATAGCAGAGACACTGATACGAGATTTTTTAATTCATGTACATTTGTATATAAAGATGTATATACTGTGATATAATGTACATTTATTCTTAGCTTGATGTGACTGTGTATGTTTATTCCTGTTGTACTAAATTGAAGAGTATTATAGATATTCAAATAAGAAATTAGAACAATGGAGTTGTTCTTTCATGATCGTAATTTCATGATTGTAGTCCTGTGGACAAGTATCTTTAAAGATCACATTGCAAGAAAATTCAATCAAAATAAATATTGACTTAATACTTATTATTGCATAGATGGCATAAATTATACAAGGTTATCCAAATTCAACGCTTGGAAACATTTGAATTAATGATTATTATCAATTATAAAACGGTAAAATACAGCCCCCGATATAGCAGCTGAAGAGCTCCTTGAACGCTGCTGAGATGTGTGACGACACACGAAGGACCAGTCATGTCTAAGCAGACGATGTCCCATAACATCTTACACATTTTTCAGTGCCTGTTTTGTCATCTCCTCTTCACTTATTTCTCTTACTTGACTAGCGTCAGTCTTAATGTTAGTCTGTTGCCTCACTCTTAACTTCGTGTATGGTATTATTTTGATGAAAAATGCAGCGTTTAAAAAATAAAGGAATCGGTCACTTGTAAACAAAATAAGACGCCATTGTATTTTCAGCTGCTTGCACCGGGGCATGTTCGGCGTTTCAAGAGGGAACGAATACAATCTGTGATATTATTCGGAGGGCTTTTCGATTTGAAAATGGGGTTTATTTCATTGATCATTGACCCTTCTCCTGTGTATTTATAATCAAACGATGTTAGTTATCAGAATCAGTTTCACTTTCCCTTTTAGAATGGTGTGAAATAAGGTCATGTTAAATATACCAACTCTTTATAATTTGATAAATAATTGCATTGCAATTACGTTCATTCATTATAGGACGTCGTCTGCTTAAGCAGGATCGATCCCTAGTGTGACGACATCAAAACATCGCTATATTTCTGGCGAATCCTCGGATATTCCAGATGCTTAGAAGAGCTTTTATTTATGTTGTTTTTATAATCATCAGATACGCAGTTGACATAAAACTTATACGATTGCCATCTGTAAGCTTCCCAGTTTCTCGTGATACATTAATTGCCATATTTGTGATTTTCTTGCAATGTGATCTTTAAAAAAATATTGAGCGATTGGTGTAGAGAGGGAAAGAAGTATGGAAAGAAAGTAACATAATGAGAAACAGAGAAAGACAGATAAATAGAAAGAGAGAAAAGGGGAGAGACAGACAGAGACAACGAGAGAGAAAGAGAAGGGAATAAAGATAGAGAGAGGAGGAGAGAGAGAGAGGAGAGAGACAGAGAGAGAGAGGGACAGAGAGAGGGGGAGGGGTGAAGAGAAGGAGAGAGGGACGAATTAAAGACGGGTGATGTGAAAGATGGATGCCTATGAATTTATTCAACATCCGTATCTCTGCCGGTAAGGTGACACTAACGTCACTATGGCACCGGAGATATTCGGTGGAAATGAGAGAAAACGCAAGAAAATTCTTCTCCAACATGTGACGTAGCTACGAGGCCATGCTATATTTTAAATGTAAAAGAATAGAAAAAAGACGGATACGACCTTACTTCCCTGACCGGTTGCCCTGGGAAATCAGTTCATCCACCAAAACAAATGACCCCCCCCCCCCCCCCCAGCTCATAGCACATCATCAGTGACTGGCTCCCCGCCCCTCCATTCCCCCAATAATTCATTCAGATATCTCTTAGCCAAAACATACTGCACATCATGTAGCATTATGATCATTCTACCCTATATCGTCTGTTTGGAGCCAGAAGTGCATTAACTCTGTGTTAAATGAGTTAACGGCATTCTGGGTCTGAACAGATGATATCTTCTGACACATAACTCCCTTCACGGTTCATTAGAACGCATGTTCACTAACAAAGTTAGGAATGTCAATATCTCCCATTCTTACTCTCTTATACACTTAATTAATCAGACAATTCTCTCAACTACAACATATTCTAAGAAACGTGTTATTATAGTTATCATTATATGCATTCATTAAAATCGCCTACTCTCTAACAAATGTTGCCTTTTGATGCCTTCCTTTCCTTTTCCCATTCTCTTCTAACATTTAATTATTCACACAAATCGCAAATGTGCAATTAGAATATAAATTCATCGTCCTTCATTAATTTGTGTAAAATTGCAAATTCATAGATGAAGTATTTGGTAATGCGCATACCAGTTTAACAATTTATAAATTCCCTCCAGCGACATGCTGTCATGAGGCATAACTTTCTATTAACGGGGAGGAAAATCTAGAAAAATAGAAATTCGATATCTGATTTAAATAAGGCACCTCAATCCATCTTATAAGCTTTCATGACAGCGCCACGGATGCTACGGTAGTACCTCAACATACCAGCGTCATTGAAGTGAAAACCATCATGCGAGAAAAGTTTGGTATGATTGAGCGCAAAAGAACGATGGCGCCAAAAATTGAAATTGAAAGTAAGATACGGCGTAATATCTCGATCAAAAAGTGTCTAAAACATGACTGAATTTCGAAAAAAAAGGTGCAGTATTTATGAACAGCCCAAGGCAATGAATCTGCGATTAAGAGCAAGCCGATACGATTGGCCAAGACTTTGGACCAACGAGAGAGCTTTTCCCCGAGTTAATAGAAGATAACCAATTAACTTTCTATAGCTAGCCCTGAACGCCGAGCTGGGGTGTGAAAGTTACGTAACAACGCCCCCCACCACTCATACAACCCCCTGGCTGAAACAGCCTGCCAATGGGATTGCGTATAACTTCGCACCAATGAGAAAGCTCTTCCTCAAAACAATAGAATATAACCAATTAACTTTCTATAGCTAGCCCAGAATGTCGGGGGCGGGGCGAAGGTGTCCATCTTACGTAACAACGCCTTTACTGCCCCAAAAGAACAATGGATGCCGAACTAGAATTTATGTTTAATATGAGATTGGAACGATGTTTTGGGCTATCTTTTAGTAGGTTAAATTTGTCGATGAAAGTGTTATCCTGGTTTTGAGTGTATATGTACCTGGGAGGATTTTTTTTTCAAATAAGAAAATGTTTAGTAAACGAAGAAGCTTGATGGGAGGAATTTTAATTTGTAAACAAATTTTTAGGCATTTTACTCCCAGTGTTAAAGATCGTATGCTCGATCTGTATAATGAAAAACACAAGTCAGAAAAAAATTTCTGACTTGTGTTTTTCATTGAATTTTTTGAATGTACTATTCATGTGTTAATTACACACGTTATGTTTATACGTAGTATATAGCATCGATGCTATGTAAGTCTCGAAACCATTCCAGTACGTTCAGACAGGGCATGATCGACTTGCTTCTATCACCCACTCGTGACTATCCATCGCTCACAATAATTACTGCGCCACACACGGTGACCCGAGTATAATTGGTATTGAAGTTTGTGCACAGGGGTCATATCATGCGAAGTTGCGAGTGAAGATAGCAACGAGTGAAGTAGCGATTGCGTTCACATTACAAATAGTCACAAGCGCGGTGGGTGGTCTACCGCAAAGCATCAATGCTTGTCGCTGGATCCTGAGATTTATCGCTGCTAGAATAGTTTCGAAACCTAGCTCCAGCTCGCTTCTATCTCGTGACTATCTGCGTTCAGACAGCGTTTGGTCTTAAAACTATCTGGTCATGACCAAAATAGTCTTGAAACCTAGATAGCATCGATGCTATCGCTCTACTCGCTGCCAGAATAGTTTCGAAACCTAGCTCCAACTCGCTTCTATCTCGTGACTATCTGCGTTCAGACAGCGTTTGGTCTTAAAACTATCTGGTCATGACCAAAATAGTCTCGAAACCTAGATAGCATCGATGCTATCGCTCTACGTGTGAACGTACCTATTATATCCAACACATGCAATTCTGCTTTTTATATAACACATGCAGTTCTGCTTTTCATATGTTATATAATTTGCGACACATCCATAGATACTTAGATCAGCATGATCAGAAAAACTCTGAAAGCTTTGTCCATGATTTTATTAATAGTAAAATTGATTGTAATTGATTATTGTTTGGCTTGCCAGGTTCATAAATCATGAAGTTGCAGCATGTTCAGTATGTGCAAGACTTGTGAGCAATTCCTCCAAATTTTCCCACATCACCCCTGTTTTGATGAAGTTACGTTGGTTGTCAATAAATCATGGAATTACATTCAAGATACTTTGAACGGGCAAGCCCAAATTATCTCTGAATTATTTATCTTTTTAATTGCGTCCATATTGAAATTACGAAGTTCACAAGACAGACTGGTTCTATTTAAACAAAGCTGTAACAATTTACAGGTATGATGTACTTCGGTTTTAGCAGGTATTTTTGGATTTACTAGTTCAATTATATTTTTTTGTGTAAATCACTATCCGTATTATTTGCTCTAAAAGCACAACTTATTACTTATTATGATGGTGATGATGATGATGATTAAGAGTAATTTCAAAGTAATTCCATGTCACTGTCACCAACCAATATCGACGACTGGAGACTTTGTAGAGTATAAAAAAATGGTGGGAAATGGAATTCAGAATCCCTGCTCTATCATTTTCTGCTTCTTTGAACTAAAAAGACGATCAAGGGATAACTATGACTTTGGTCTATGTCTATTACCGCTGATCACAGCATTTCCAATGTTCGCCAATTGTGGTTATGGTTTGTATCCCACCACATCACGCTTTGTGTGAATGTGCCTCTGGCACTGGAGCCACCTCAGCTCAGGCACTCCTTTGGACTTTGGAGTATCAACATGGACTTTCATCAAGCCCGATGCACTCCACAGTTCCTGGACCGCCAATAATACATGCTATTGTCAGACATATATAAACTAACTCAAACATACACCACCCAAATGCATGGTTACAGCATTTATCCCAGTGTCAGCACCATGATGCAGATATTTTTTTAATTTAAAACCAACGTATTTACATGGTAGCACCGACAATACAAAACTAAAATGTAAATGAATAACCTCTGAAGAATGCTCCTCGATTCTCCCCAAATTGACAATTTAATGTAGCCTTTCTGAAAAAAACGTGTATATTTCTCTGCAGCTGTCATAAATTTATATATCGTTAAATGAATATTCATAACGCACAATGCCAACGGTTATACTTTGTACTTCAGCACACTCGATGGTTTTTTTGCCCATAGGTTTTGCCATGAAAATTAATTGCAACGTCATAGATCGCTGATTGCGTATCACATGTGTATTGTGATAGGCATGTAGAGGGCTTCGCTGAACAGCTATATAAAACCCATTGATAATCGAATGATTTGGTTGTTCGGTATTATTTTCAAAATCAAGGATACATGTAAATCAAACATAATATATATCTTGGAGCGTGTGCCCAGTAATAGAGGGGGCACTTATGGGGGGCGGGGTGTTGTAATAGGCCTACCTTATTTTCACCTTGCATTTTCTTACTTATACACCTAAATGAACATAAAACGCACATGAACATTGATTCATTTTTCCTATACCCAGAGAGAGAGAGAGAGAACTGCTGCTAAATGTATGGATATAATAGCAAAATGTATAGACGAAATATATCTAAATTAGCAACTTTTCGATAGCGGTCCAATTTGCCCCAAAAGTATCCGAGAAAAAAGGAGAAAAGGAAAAAGTGGGGGTGGGGGGGGGGGGGTGATTTACACCAGAATATTGAGAGTTATCCGATTTTGGAGTGTTGCAGGGTCTAGTCTATTTCGTAGGTGCAAGATGTCCCCTCTCATCCGAAAAGACATTAGGGGGGTTTGCCGAGAGCCTTCATTGCCACGGCAGACCAAGATAATTATACTCCGAGATGAAATCAAATGTACAATTCAGTATGCAATAATATAATAAATGTTACATTGTTTAAAGTTATGAAATAGAAAGTACATGGATATAATTTTATATATATATATATATCTATATATATATTACGCTAAGGATTTGGGGCCTTTTTTTTTGGGTTTGAATAGGCGCCTCCCCTGGCCCTTTCCGTCCCCACCTTTTGGTACCCACTGGCGGGTAATTGTTCTTAGAGGGTTGGGAGGCACTTCTTAAGGGTTGACGCGCCGTCCATATTTCATAAACATTGAATTTTCGGAGGGATTAATAATTCTGCCAACCCATGAATTAGCGGGTTTGTAGCTTCATGCCCAACCCATAGCCTTTACCTGTGAAGGGGCGATACCTCAATTGGTGTATTGCCAAATTAGAACAGCGTGTATATACTCCAAGGCCATATCCGCATGTATGGCATGTATACGACGCAACACACGTGTTATTCGTTCGCAAGGCGCACAGCGCACATATACATGTACATGTACAGGTATATTCGGTGGAAATGAGAGAAAACTCAAAAAGTCTAGCAAATCCTTCTCCGACATGTGACGTAGCTACGGGTCCATGTTAAATTTTAAATGTAAGATAATAGAAAAAGGCGGATAAGACCTTACTTCCCTAACTGATTGCCCTGGGAAATCACCCCCTCGCTCATAGCACAAGCACCCTCAATGACTGGTTCACCGCTACTCCATTTCCCCAATAATCATTATTTTCATTCAGATATCTCTTAGCCAAAACATACTGCACATCATGTAGCATTATGATCATTCTACCCTATATCGTCTGTTTGGAGCCATAAGGGCATTACCTCTGCGTTAAATGAGTTAACGACCTTATGACTCTCAACAGATCTTCTTTACTGTTTGATGACACACAACTGAATAATTTCAGCACTTTCACGGGAGCTGGAACGGCTCCTTAAACTTCTAAACATTCATTTAAAAAAATCGTGATTTTGGCGAGCTCAAACCAGGGTCCGCTGATCGAGAATTGCTGGCCTTACCGCTAAACTCACATGATACGATTTAGAGCAGATCATATTGTTACATAGCGAATTTACGACTCCGCATAGTTATCTACTTGACTCCCATGACTAAACTGGATTGCAAGAAGCATTCGTTAGTCTATCGGTAACGTCAGCGCCTCTCAATCAGCGGAACCTGGTTCGAGGCTCGCCACGGTCACATTTTTTTTTAAATGAATGTTTAGCAATTTAAGGAGCCGGTCTAGCTCCCGTGAAAGTGCTGAAATAGCACGCTATGTGTATTACAATAGCACTCTGAGTGCAGTCCCTATGCATGCCATCAAAGTGCTATATACAGCACTTCAGCTTTTACAGTGTATAGTTAATATCTAAATTGCCGTAATAACGCCCCAACCGCTCATACCACCCCCTGGCTGAAACAGCCTGCCAGTGGGATTGCGTATAACTTTGCACCTATGAGAAAGCTCTTCCTCAAAACAATAGAATATAACCAATTAACTTTCTATAGCTAGCCCGAAATGTCGGGGGCGGGTCGAAGGTATCCATCTTACGTAACAACGCCTTTACCGCCCAAAAAGAACAATAGATGCCCGAACTATAGCATTTATGTTTAATACTAGATTGGAACGATGTTTTGGGCTATCTTTTAGTAGGAGTTAAATTTATCGATGAAAGTGCTATTCTGGTTTTGTGTGTGTATGTACCTGGGATGATTTTTTAAAATAAGAAAATGTTTGTTTAAAATCATATATCCATTAATAGTAATAACAATATGGATAGAGTGTCATAAATAAATTTATTCAATTTGTCTCCAACGGCCCACAAGGGGGTGACACACGCTACTGCTGTGTGATAGGTTGCCCGGGTGCTGTGAAAATTTATTTATGACATTATATCACCCGACGGATTATTCAATACCTTTGACTTGATAGTCCCCATATTGGGATAGTTTGAACCTGATCACTCAGGGCACTCCGGTGGTCTAGTGGTTATGACACTGGTCTAGTAATCCAGAGGTCGCGGGTTCGAATCCCGCCCGGTTCCGCCTGTGATTTTTTTCACAGCACCCGGGCAACCTATCACACAGCAGTAGCGTGTGTCCACCCCCTTGTGGGCCGTTGGAGACAAATTGAATAAATTTATTTATGACATTATATCACCCGACGGATTAATTCAATACCTTTGAATATGGATAGAAGCAATCGTTTGATACTTACATTTTATCTCAAAAGATGACTATAAAGGCCAGATATACGCATGTCTGAATTTGATATTGAGAGATCTATTTCCACCAAGAGTTTTAATTTAAACTCAAACGATTACAGCCACTAGACGATACGTTGACTTAATGTAACTGTCTCAATTTATGTCCCAGTATGGAAGAAAGAAAATGGGGAAATCAATGAGAGAGAGAGAGAGAGAGAGAGAGAGAGAGAGAGAGGGGCTGGGTTGAATAATGCAAAAGAAAAAGAGGGATTACAAATTTAGCTCTTGCTTTTTCAATTCTACGTGTATGGCTAGATTATCGTCGAAACATGGAGACACATATTATATCCAACACGTTCAATTCTGCTTTTTATATAATTGCGACACATTCGTAGATACTTAGATCAGCATGATCAGAAAAACTCCGAAAGCCTTGTCCATGATTTTATTAGTAGTAACTTGATTGTGCGGAAAATGTTGATCATCGTGGTAGTACAATAAGAGTATAAGTTGATCTATTGTCACACGAAGGAACAACCCTCGTTTGCTCCTTCGTGTGAGAACAGATCAACTTATACTCTTATAGTAAACTTGATTGTAATTGATTATTGTTTGGCTTGCCAGGTTCATAAATCATGAAGTTGCAGCTTGTTCAGTATGTGCAAGACTTGTGACCAATTCCTCCAAATATTCCCACATCACCCCTGTTTTGATGAAGTTACATTGGTTGTCAATAAAGCACAGAATTACATTCAAGATACTTTTGCTTGTTTATAACACTTTGAATGGGCAAGCCCAAATTATCTGCCTGAATTATTTATCTTTTTAATTGCGTCCATATTGAAATTACGAAGTTCACAAGACAGACTGGTTCTATGTTATGTGATCAAAGCTGTATTACAATTTACAGGTATGATGTACTTAGCAGGTAGGTTTGGATTTACTAGTTCAATTATATTTTTTGTGTAAATCACTATCCGTATTATTTGCTCTAAAAGCACAACTTATTACGATAATTATGATGGTGATGATGATGATTATTAAGGTGATGAGTAATTTCAAAGTAATTCCATGTCACTGTCACCAACAAATATCGACTATTGGAGACTTTGTAGAGTATAAAAATGGTGGGAAATGGAATTCAGAATCCCTGCTCTATCATTTTCTGCTTCTTTGAAATAAAAAGACGATCAAGGATAACTATGATTTTGGTTTATCACCTCTCTTTCACAGCATTTCCATTGCTCGCCTATTCATTCATCACATCAAGTTTTTGTTCCAATACAGTTTGCCATCGCAGGCCTTTTAGGAGTATCAACATGGGCATTTATCAAGCCCGAAGCACTCCACAGTTCCTGGACCGCCAATAATACATGCTATTGTCAGACATATAAACTAACTCACACATACACCACCCAAAATGCATGGTTACAGCATTTATCCCAGTGTCAGCACCATGATGCAGATATTTTTTTAATTTAAAACCAACGTATTTACATGGTAGCACCGACAATAGAAAACTAAAATGTAAATGAATAACCTCTGAAGAATGCTCCTCGATTCTCCCCTAATTGACAATTTAATGTAGCCTTTCTGAAAAAAACGTGTATATTTCTCTGCAGCTGTCATAAATTGATATATCGTTAAATGAATATTCATAACGCACAATGCCAACGGTTATACTTCAGCACACTCGATGGTTTTGCCCATAGGTTTTGCCATGAAAATTAATTGCTACGTCATAGATCGCTGATTGCGTATCACATGTGTATTGTGATAGGCATGTAGAGGGCTTCGCGGCAGCGCTGTTCGAGCTGTCCAATCTCCAAAGTGCGACTACATGCTTTTCGCTGAAATTACGTATATTTTTCATCTAAAAATTAGACTAAATAAAAATTCAACTATTGATTGATTGCATTCATTAAGGTTAATTTAGTTAACCAACTTACAACTTACCAAAAACGATGATTTATTGCGTCATCTGCCCACAGTCGAATGGCAGAACGTAATCGCGCTGCACTTTTTGAAAGGTCACACCCGTGTGTAACTTCATTAACTATACACAGCGCTGTCGCGAAGCGGTACCGCGATGGACAGGTTTGGGCCCCGGCCCCCCACTCGGAGGTCGAAGGGACCGCATGCGTGTTCCCAAAATCTCTGGTAAAGGGGTATTTTTGGGGCGACACAATCCGGCCCGTGAATTGTAAAAAAGGGGGTGTTTTTTATCTTTCACCGGAGATTTCATTAAAAAAGGGGGTGTTTTTCTTTCTCTCTCTATCTCTCTCTCTTCGACACCAGTCCTGAGAAATTAAAAAAGGGGGGTTATGAAATATCTTGAAAAATTGATCAAATCCCAGGATCAAATTCCTGAAATTCCTGCTAGTTTTGATAGCTCATTCAGCCAGGATTATTTCATTTTGAAAAGTAGAAACACTGGCCCCATCTCTTCCAAGGTATTGTAATGACAGCTTACTTGGGAGGGGGGTTGGTTTCTGTCCTGAGATATGGGGTTGGAATGAGAGCTCACCTGAGATAGGGGGGGGGGGGGGGTACATTGAGCAGTGTTCTGAATTTAGGGGGGTCTCCAAGGCAGGAAAAGCCGGCGCAAAGCCCGCGATAGGGGGGTTCAGAAATTTTGGCAGCCCTGAGATAGGGGGGGGGTGCTTTCAAAGGGAGGGAACAAGCATATACGCGTACCCTAAATAATACTTAGTGGGGGAGCCGGGGTTTGGGCAGTCAAAAGTTGAAATTTTATACCCTGTGGACATTGCCTGATGGCTTGCTGGGGATTGAATTTCAACAAATCCATCCAAGCAATACATGTCATGTGAGTATAACGTAAAATTGGGTAGTTAACATACATTTTAAATTGATTAATTTTTGTACATTGTTTTTAGCGACATTGAGGGGTGTCGCAATGAAAGTCTATGTGTCCTTGTCAGACGCCGTGCTGGTCGGGCTAGTAGAGGGCCTATAACTATTAACGCTGAACAGCTATATAAAACCCATTGATAATCGAATGATTTGGTTGTTCGGTATTATTATCAAAATCAAGGATACATGTAAATCAAACATAATATATATCTTGGAGCGTGTGCCCAGTAATAGAGGGGGCACTTATGGGGGGCGGGGTGTTGTAATAGGCCTACCTTATTTTCACCTTGCATTTTCTTACTTATACACCTAAATGAACATAAAACGCACATGAACATTGATTCATTTTTCCTATACCCAGAGAGAGAGAGAACTGCTGCTAAATGTATGGATATAATAGTAAAATGTATAGACGAAATATATCTAAATTAGCAACTTTTCGACAGCGGTCCAATTTGCCCCAAAAGTATCCGAGAAAAAAGGAGAAAAGGAAAAAGTGGGGGTGGGGGGGGGGGGGGGGTGATTTACACCAGAATATTGAGAGTTATCCGATTTTGGAGTGTTGCAGGGTCTAGTCTATTTCGTAGGTGCCAAGATGTCCCCTCTCATCCGAAAAGACATTAGGGGGTTTGCCGAGAGCCTTCATTGCCACGGCAGACCAAGATAATTATACTCCGAGATGAAATCAAATGTACAATTCAGTATGCAATAATATAATAAATGTTACATTGTTTAAAGTTATAAAATAGAAAGTACATGGATATAATTTTATATATATATATATATTTAAGCTACGCAACCATTATTCTCTCATTTCTTTCACATTTGTATTTATTTCCACGAGATTTGCCAAAGCTGTTGTATATGTTACTTCCTTACACAATTCTTTCACATTTATATATATATATATATATATATATATATATATATATTACGCTAAGGATTTGGGGCCTTTTTTTTGGGGGGGGGGGTTGAATAGGCGCCTCCCCTGGCCCTTTCCGTCCCCACCTTTCGGTACCGACTGGCGGGTAATGGTTCTTAGAGGGTTGGGAGGCACTTCTTAAGGGCTGACGTGTCGTCCATATATCATAAATTCATTTTTAAACATTGAATTTTCGGAGGGAGTAATAATTCTGCCAACCCATGAGTTAGCGGGTTTGTAGCTTCATGCCCAACCCATAGCCTTTACCTGTGAAGGGGCGAAACCTCAATTGGTGTATTGCCAAATTAGAACAGCGTATATATACTCCAAGGCCATATCCGCATGTATGGCTTAAATGTATACGACGCAACACACGTGTTATTCGTTCGCACAGCGCACAAGCACATGTACAGGTACGGTACTATGTTTCACGCTTAGAGTTATACATACACGCAGTTTAGTGTGTATGTAACTTTATGGTTTCACGGTGGTCGCCGGGGGGGGGGGGGGGGGGGGGGGGGGGGGGGGTGTCTCATTGAGGCCGGTACATCATCCTCATGCAAACGGATAAAAAGGGTACCTTTTCAGCAATTAGTGCATAACCCGGGTAACGCGTTCAGGGTATAAAAGAGCAAAATCAATAAAAAGGGTATCAAATTCAGAGACTGATAAGAAGATCCGCGGAAGGAGGGGGGGGGCATATAGTTCGGTAATGTGCTCCAAATTAGGTTACATTTCTTTTACGGTTCCTTTTTGGCTAAAAAGAGGTCTATGATGATGATGTAGGCCTAATCCTGAAATATAGGATGTAAAATACCAAGCAAGATATAAAGTCGCCGTTAATGGTATAAAAATCAGAGATAGACGGGTTTCCCTGTTTAGGGTATCAAAATCTGCCCCTACTTCAATCTGCTTTTTAATTCAGCAAGTGATTTACGCGGACAATGTACAGGTCTCAATGCTACATCCCCTGGGGCGGTCGTCGCGATCGATTCGGATCGATTCAGAAGCCCGTAAACTTTTCTGCCCTTTATTTGTGAAAATTCGGCTCCTTTGGAACTTTCATTTATGTAAGAATTCCATTACTTTCTAAATTGAACTTTAAACAGGTTAAACAATTTTTTTTATCTATTTTTTTTCTTTAATTAATTAATTTATTTATTCATTTATCTTTGGGGTGAAGGGGTGAAGGGCAGGAACATAATTATAACTGTTAAATGTAAAAAAAAAAAAAATCGGCCACTTCATATTTTAGGACTCGTTATAATCAATTTGATTTATTTCTACTTTTTACTTATATCATGGAAGCATATACTAGGGTAAACTTCCTTTTACGACAGCCACCCAACATGAAAACAATGTATAGAGTTAAGGTTGGTGTCAGGGTTTAGGGTTAGTGTTTACGTAACCGCACATTTGGGTGGCTGTCGCATAAGTCATTATATTATCAACAACGACAGTGACATGAAAGGGGAAAATGGCCCTCATACCAGTGACGTATCTAGGTATTCTGGCGCCCGGGGCAAACTATTAAATCTGCGCCCCCCCCCCCCCCCCCTGCCATGCCTAAACTCAGATTAATGAGCGTTTTAAATTTAGAAATGATGACACTACGTGAAAGACAGTTTTGATGCACATAACCCGGGGTTCTTGTATAAGCGAGGGAGCAACGCGACCGAGCGCAGACCCCCCACCCTAATTTCCACCCTCAAATTGAAATTTCTTATGTATTCTACCTTTACCGCCCCCCCCCCCCCCCCCAAAAAAAAAAAAAAAAAAGAATCCAAGGGAATACAGCGACCTAGCAATAGATTTTTTTTGTTGTTGAAATTTTGAACAATCCTATTTTGGGGGCGCAAAATAAATGAAATCCCTGAAGAAATACATTTGAGGAATTTAGTAAGGCAATTGCAAGGCAAATTTATGATTTCTTTCGAATGTTCTATAGGCCTAACTTGAAAGTGCTTTTTATGCACTTATATCCCATCTGGGGGCGCAAAATTTAACAAGCTCCTGCCTAATGTAATGTAATTGTTGTATCCTTCACACGGGACGTACCGCTAATTATGCATGTTATGTTTTCATGGCTTTAATATCTCTTGAGTATTAAACCACAGAAACATGACAAGATCAAATCTCTCCCTCTAGCTCTATGCATGGATATACTCACTGACGTAGACAGGGGCACAGGGGGTCATGGCCCCTCCTATTCCGCAACTTAAAAAAAGCATAACTAAAAAGCAGTCCGGACCTTGAAATATCTTTCCTCCTAAAAAAAAGTGCTACGAGCCAAATTTTCTATAAAACGAGCTTTCGCGCTTCGCGCGGGAAAACTCCCCCCTCCCTGCACCCACCCCTGGGGACCGTCTGCCCCCTATTGAAAAATCCTGGCTACGCCTTTGGATATACTATGGATATACTACTATAAATCTATCCATGCTCCATGTGCGAGAACCCGCCCTGGTGTAAATGAGATCGTGTGTCATCCACAGGCCACAGGGCCGACGTAACATAAATACAATTATTAAGTCATTCATAAAGTAAAACAATCGTCATTTAGTCTTCATCAAGATGAATATGTGTTTTCTTCAGAACTCATCTAAGATTTGAATAAATAACACATATTAATATGTTGTAAATACTTCTTGGTAAAAAACCCACTTTACCCGACTTTTCTTTTTATTCACTCGATTATTGTGACAAATATACGGTACGATGATTAATCATAAACACAACTAGCGCCCGTGGATGTCCACGGGCTACTTCTGCGAGTATATACAGGGTTGGAAAAAAGTTTGGAATATTTTTTTTGGCGATGAGTATGTCTGATTTTAAATGCTAGTTTCTACTATATTGTGATGAATATTTCATCCAAATCGGATTAACTGTGTTGAATGAAGTCTACTGTTCCATCTTGTACCAAAGATTACGTAATATTGTTAAACATGTTACAATGGCTGACCAATGAACCACATGTTGTCAGATTTGCTCTATTTGTGGTTGAACATCTTGTTATACATTTCTGTACTTCACGTGGAATTTTGAAAAAGCTACGTGCAGTTTGTAGTCATTTTGAGGACTTCGGTATAGCAATTAAACTGTATCTGATTATTTAATTTTTTCGTTAGACATTTGCAAAAACAGCAAATATACGCTTCCGAATTCCAAGTGGACCTCTGCACTGTGTGATAAGCCTGATTTTTAATGTTGTGCTTTTAAAGTTAAAAAGGGACACATATCTTTTATTTGAACCTCAAAGAAGAACTTAAAATGACGAGGGATATGTTTAAGACAAGAAATAATTCTTGGAATAAAAATATTCCTAGACTAGAACAAATATAAATATACACAGATTACCAAAAAGTGGCAGAATAATAATACAATTATACAGATCCGTAATTTGAAAACTTGTTACGACACGTATGTATCGATGCCAGTGAGAGGACAATGGAATGAGAAAAAAAACTATTTTCCACCAAGGGGCGTAGAAACTGGGCCAAGTCAAGAAAGGAAGATGGTGAATAGGAACGTCTAAAAAAGATGATACGACCTTACTTCTCTAACCGGGAGCCCTCAGGTAAATCACAGTCCATCCACCAAGCAAGTGCCCCCCCCCCCCGAATACACTCAGATATCTTTTATCCCAAAATAAAACGTAGCACCGTGATCATTAAACCCTTGTCTCCTTTATTCTGTATTTTCACACATACACTGTCTTTACTATTCATAAAATAACGCATACATAAAATTTCGACATTCAACAACATTCTTTTAAGTTTCTCTCCTGTAAACTTTTATTATCTAGACAACTCTCTCTCATCTACAATTATTTTATCACACAAGCCATGAAAATCACATATTCTCTTCTCATCGCTTTCCCAAATAGAGATAAATTAGAAACTCTTTCTTAAATCCAAACATACCCATGGGTGGAAAGAAACCAGATGGGAACGCGTCCCCCACGATTTGAAAGAGGGCACAATAGAAATGTCCACAACGATGTCAAAAATAAGTCACTCAAAACCAAATTTCTTTGGCCTGGCCTGCCAAAGCAGTTTGCAGTAAAAAGGATTTAAAAAATAATGCATCCCCGCTTTAAAGGCCAAGTACACCCTAATACCAAGTTGATTTGAATAAATAGAGTAAAATTAACCAAGCATAACAGTGAAATTTTTATCGAAATCGGATGTAAAATAAGAAAGTTACAGTATCTTGAAGTTTTGCATTGTTTCATGAAACAATGATATGCATATCATGGGCGGTATGCGCATCAGTGAGCGATGATGTCACACACTCACTTTTCCTTATGTATTTTATTATTATCAGCCATCCCCCCCCCCCCCCCCCTTTGAACGACTGAAAGAAAATAGAAGAAAGAGAGAGAGAGAGAGGGAGGGAGAGGGGAGTAAAAGGAAGATAATAAAACCCCTCCCATATCCTTTCCCAAATCGGTGGTATTGCAAATTCACATGTCATCCATCTGGTAAGGCCAGTCCCCCCCCCCCCCCCCTCCGCCCTCGACCCCATGATGCCTGTGCCCCTCAGTGGCTGGCCAGGCTCTTGCTACGCCACAGATAACAGTGACAATTCTATACCGTACCATGAATGGCGGAGCACCAGAGGCATGGTTGTATTAAATGAGATACATGTTTTAATTTCACTTCAAAATAACCCTATCATCTCCTTTGCCATACGATGAACAAAGTGCTACGACATCAAACAAACCCTGATATTTGTGAAAACTTTGCATTGTGGCATAACTCGTCAAATTATACATAATACGCGGGGTGAGGTCGTGAATACGCAATGATCATGGGACAGCAGGAAATCCGCGATTCAGCGTAGACCTATTGAAAGAAACATTTAATGCAAAAAAAAATCAGATAAGGGCAAAGTACACGATTGCAAGAGAAAATCACAAACGGAAGGTGTATTCTGCATGTATCAAACTGTCTGTTGTCTGTAATGCTTCTGCTATAGGGATTGTCAAAATAATTGGAACATAGATGCGTGTGTGTAACTTATTACCATTTGTTCCCCCAGTGATTAGTGTTCACTATTGGCGCTAAGTGAAATATCAAGTACCACGTATGCTACGTCACGTTGCGGTAAGAACGTCCATGTTTTATTAACTAATGACCAATCATTAGGCGGGGATATCTTTGCCTTGGAAAAGTAACAGACGTTGCTTTAGGGAATCTATCCGTTCATCTAGGGACATCCCTGGTTCATCATTCTCATTCGTAAACTGATTTGGACAGTTCGTAAACACCACCATTATTGGCTACCAGTCGAGATTGAGCATTGGGTCACAAGTGAAATGGGGAATCACTTCTTCTCGTCTTGCAGCGATTGATTGCCTAGATTAATGGGATTTTCCAGTTTCCCGCATTTTCAACATCAGAATCAGCATCGAAATCAAGGCAATTTCTATTTAGGTAAAGTTCAAAACGTGATTTTACAAACAGAACAGATTACTGCATGTATAATTCGTTATACTCATATTCATTGACAGTAAGAAAATTTTTTCCACCTCGCTTTTGCGCCACTGGTAAACAGTGTTTATACACTTATAGAAAAAGTGTGATCAAGGAAATATATAATAGCAATAATGAGGTGATACGTGATAGTAAAGGGATTTTAAAGATCATTGGGGAGTTTTATAAGAATTTATATGCATGTCAAGATAAGGACATAACAGAAGATATTGACAATATGTTTTTGAGCGAACTGCCTAAACTAAGGGAAGAAAATAAAGCATTTTGTGAAGGGCATATAACATTCGAAGAATGCTATCAAGCTGTTAAGGAAATGAAATGGAATAAGTCACCAACAGTGTTTATACTTGACATACACTGCTCCTATCTGCATGGAAGGGATCGGAGCGAGATTATGAGTTGTGATGGTGATACCTTGCCTTAGAGCACTAGAAAGCTGATCGTAATACTGCAAATGCAAAGTTTATTGTCTTGGGGGGGGGGGGGGTTAAATATACGATAACCAGGATTTATAAATCTTAAGAAACATTACGTCTATTAATATAGTAGGGACCGTAGGGACCGAGTGAGTAATATTTTGATATTTAAATGCTGAAGGTTTGCATATTAGATCACTGACAAGGCAGCATATTATATATTGGTGTAATGCGAAATCATAAGATGTATTTCTTTCTTGCGAGGGGATCCGGGGGTGCCCCCTTTTTTGAATGATTGGTAGGGAAAATGCGCCCTCTGCCCCCTGCCCCCGCCGCTTCCGGTGCCTATGGTCGTGAATGTACCAATGTCTGATATAGGCAATCGAGTAAGCTTTGAGTGAGAATTAGTAAGTTTAAGACGCTCCGTCGCACGGGTACGCTGCTAGCACGAAACGGGTACATGGACCCCTCCCTCCCCCTTTTTTCAAAATTTCTCGTCTTTCAGTATACTTTTTTTCTACAAATCTTGAAAGTTTGATGAAAATGACATGGATTTTGAATGTATAGTAGAGTTATTTTACACTCAGCCCATCCCTAAATAGGTTCCCAGCCAGTTTCTGCGAGCTTTGCGAGTTTTGACTGCTTCCCCCACGTGAAGGCACTGCTAGCACAAAAACGAGCACATGGACCCCTCATTTTCAACTTTCTCCTCCTTCAGTATACTTATTTTCTCCAAGTCTTGAAAGTTTGATGAAAATGAAATGGATTTGTATGTACAATACACAGTTATTTCACACCCATCCAATCCCTAGATAGGACCCTTGACATTTTTTTGCGAATTTTACAAGTTTTGACCCCTTAAGCCACGTGAGGGCGCTGCTAGCACAAAAATTAGTACATGGACTAATCAAATAGCAAATCAAATAGCAAATATAGAGACTTGTTGGGAGAGTTTCTTGATAAGTTTGATTTAATTGATGTTTGGCGCAAGCAGCATCCTAATAAAAGAGAATTTACCTTTAGACAGAAGCAGCCATTGGTGCAGAGCAGATTAGATTATATTTTTATATCATCAAAATTAGAAAAAGTCGTAAGGGAATCTGAAATTCTGCCCTCTATCACACCTGACCACGCTGGTGTTAGAGTAGAAGTTACAAATTTGGTCGATAATTTCATTTTTGGTAAATCATATTGGAAGTTTAACAGTAGTCTATGTTATGACAAGGATTTTGTCGAGGGGGTAAAAAATAAGATTAGTGAAATAGATGAAACGTGGCTGGGTCAAATAAATAGTAAAATAAAATTTTGGGATTTTATGAAAATGAAACTACGGGAATATATTATGAAGTTTTCCCGTGAAAAAGCAAAACTCAGGAAAGCAAAAGTTGAAATATTGGAAAAAGAAATTAAAGACTTAGAATATCGATTGACGTTTAATTTGCAAAATAACATTCAGGAAGAACTAGACTTGAAAAAAAAATGAACTGGAAAAGCTTTTTGACTATTCTCGTCAAGGCTTAAAGTAGAACACTGATGATTTTAAATATTGGCTTAATACTTATTATTGCATAGATGGCATAAATTAAACAAGGTTATCCAAATTTAAAGCTTGGAAACATTTGAATTAATGATTATTATCAATTATAAAACGGTAAAATACAGCCCCCGATATAGCAGCTGAAAAGCTCCTTGAACGCTGCTGAGATGTGTGACGACACAAGAGGGGCGAGTCCTGTCTAAGCAGACGATGTCCCATAACATTATACACATTTTTCAGTGCCTGTTTTGTCATCTCCTCTTCACTTATTTCTCTTACTTGACTAGCGTCAGTCTTAATGTTAGTCTGTTGCCTCACTCTTAACTTCGTGTATGGTATTATTTTGATGAAAAATGCAGCGTTAAAAAAATAAAGGAATCAGTCACTTGTAAACAAAATAAGACGCCATTGTATTTTCAGCTGCTTGCACCGCGGCATGTTCGGCGTTTCAAGAGGGAACGAATACCATCCAGCTATTATTCGCAGGGCTTTTCAATTTGAAAATGGGGTTTATTTCATTGATCATTGACCCTTCTCCTGTGTATTTACAATCAAACGGTTTTAGTTATCAGAATCAGTTCACTTTCCCTTTTAGAATGGTGTGAAATAAGGTCATGTTTAAATGTACCAAACTCTTTATAATTTGATAAATAATTGCATTGCAATTACGTTCATTCATTATAGGACGTCGTCTGCTTAAGCAGGATCGATCCCTCGTATGACGACATCAAAACATCGCTATATTTCTGGCGAATCCTCGGATATTCCACATGCTGAGAAGAGCTTTTATTTATGTTGTTTTTATAATCATCATATACGCAGTTGACATAAAACTTATACGATTGCCATCTGTAAGCTTCCCAATTTCTAGTGATACATTAATTGCCATATTTGTGATTTTCTTGAGTGTTCTACTTTAAAGGTACGATCGAGGGCAGAATGGTCTGAAGAAGGAGAAAGAAATTCTCAATTTTTTGAACAATTATTAAAGTCGAATAAAAGAAAAAGTGTGATCAAGGAAATATATAATAGCAATAATGAGGTGATACGTGATAGTAAAGGGATTTTAAAGATCATTGGGGAGTTTTATAAGAATTTATATGCATGTCAAGATAAGGACATAACAGAAGATATTGACAATATGTTTTTGAGCGAACTGCCTAAACTAAGGGAAGAAAATAAAGCATTTTGTGAAGGGCATATAACATTCGAAGAATGCTATCAAGCTGTTAAGGAAATGAAATGGAATAAGTCACCAGGCAATGATGGCTTTACAGCTGAATTCTATTATACATTTTGGCCAATCTTAGGGAAGTATATAGTGGAAGCATTTAATGAGAGTTTCGAAACTGAGGTGTTATCTAATTCACAGAGACAGGGAGTCATTACACTTATTGAGAAAGAGGGAAAAGATTCTTTGTATATGAAAAACTACAGGCCAATAACTCTTTTAAATCTTGATTATAAGATCCTGTCAAAAGTATTGGCTAAAGGGTAAAAGAGGTCTTAGGAGATATCATTCATTATGATCAGGTGGGTTATGTTAAAGAGAGAAATATTGGGGAGGCAGTGCGGTTAATAGATGATGTATTTTTTCAGTCATTGTATCAGCCTGTAGGTTTTCTTATTGCTGTGGATTTCGAAAAAGCATTTGACTGTATTTCACATAGACTACTGTTCAAAGCATTGGAATCTTTTGGGTTCGGTAATGTATTGTGCTCTTGGGTTAAAATTCTTTATAATGATGTTAGTAGCTGCGTGATGAACGGGGGACACTCAACTGGATACTTTAAAGTTAAAAGAGGGGTAAGACAAGGGGACCCTTTGTCCCCCTATTTATTTATAATAGCTATTGAGCTGCTTGCTCATTATATCCGAAAGGACCCTAGTATTGAAGGAATTCGGTTTGATACTGGAAAAATAAAGCAGGTACTTTATGCCGATGATATTACATTGTTTCTTAAAGATATGAAGTCAATTGATAGGGTGAAGAAAGTCTTCGAAGATTTTGAGAAATTAAGTGGATTAAAAATAAATATGGATAAGACAAATTTTATCTGGTTGGGGGAAGCGATTGATATGCCCGGTTTACCTTTTTTGGGACATAGAGTACAAGACATAAAAATCCTAGGAGTTTATTTTTCACGTAATTCTAAAATAAAAGATGATTTAAACTACAAAGAGATATTAAGTAAAATAAAAAGATTAATAGGTTGGTGGAGCCAACGAGATCTTACGATGTATGGCAAAGTCAAATTATTGAAAACGTATGTATATTCAAAATTAAATTACGTATCTTCTCTTATATCTGTTCCATATAGTATCCTTGAAGAAATTGAAAAAATTTCCTTTAATTTCATTTGGGGTGGGAAAGATAGAATAAAAAGGAAAATATTATATCAAGATTATTCTGCAGGTGGGCTTAGGGTAACTAACTACGAAACTTTTATTAAGACTCAAAGAATAATGTGGATCAAACGGCTGTTGTATGGTGAAAAATATTTAGGGTGGAAACTAACATTTGATTACTTTTTTAGATCGATTGGAGGTCGAAGTATTTTTCTTTGCAATTATGACATGAAGAAAATGAATTTAGATGGTATACCCAGGTTTTATTTAGATATGTTAAAAGCCTGGCAAGATATAGATGAATGTAGACACTTCGAAAAGAACAAAGTCAATCCGATAATTTTTAATAATAAAAGTATTTGTTTTCGAAATAAAATGATCTTTGATGCTGATCTTTTTCATAAAGGAATATTTAAAGCATCAGATATAACCGTTGGAGGTAATTTTAAACCAATCTCTTATTTTTATAACTTAGGTTTTACCACCGACAGCCTGATCATGATTCAAAAAATATTTTCAGTCATTGAACAGGAATGGATACAGAGTGATTTTATACATGTGGATACTGAACATTTCCAAATAGATCTGAAGATTTTTGGTCATATACAAAAATTTAGCGATTTAAAGTCCATACGGTTATATAATCACTTTATTGAACAGTTTCAAAGAGATTATACATTAAAGATTACGGATGGAAATGTTCAACATGATTTTGGAACTGGGATGTTAAAAGAAATATTTACAAGACTGAAAAATGCATTTGTAATTAATAAACGAAGAGAGTTTCAATACAAACTATTGCATGGGGCTTTATATACGAAACAGAGACTCTTTCAATTTGGTTTCGAGTTGGACAATCTATGTTCTTTTTGTAAACATCAAGTTGAAACATACCAACATTTGTTTTTAGAATGTCCTAAAGTTAAACAATTATGGCAGGACATTAGTAAAAAGCTAGATCTAAGAGAAATTAATATAAATGATTGGAAATCCATTTTTATGGGACTATCGGGTAAAACTGTACGAATATATTTAATAAATTGTATAATTTTTCTTCTAAAACACATAATTTTTTCTTCAAGAAAACAAGGCGAGCTGCCATCTCTACAAAAAACAGTTACTTTCATAAAAGATCACAGAGACGAAGAATATAAGATAGCCAACAAAAAGGGGAAATTGGGGGCGCACTTAAGGAAATGGGAACAGATTGATGCGTTTCTTTGATTTTGTTTTTGTTTGGTGGTTTTTTTTGTTTTGTTTTGTTTTTTTTGGTTTTTGTTTTTGTTTTTGTTTTTGTTTTTAATGTTTTGTTTTCTTTGTTTGCTTTTTTTATGTACTCATTACGACGGACAGGCAAACCGGAACTGGATGCATGAATGGGTGTTGTTAGTTTGGGGAGGGAGGGGGGGTGCGAGAAGTTGGAGTGAGAATGAGTGAGTTGTGAGTGGTAGGAGAATGGGGAGGGGGGAGGGGAATGAGATGAGTGTCTAAGGGTGGGTTCGGGTGGGCTATGTATATCTTCCTCTAATTTTTTTTTTCTCTTTTTTTTTTTTTTTTTTTTTTTATCTTATAAAGAATCGTTCAAGAAATGATGTATAATTTGAAATTTTTTTCTAAATGCATGTTCAATGATCGATATATAGTATTTTTTTTTCTTTCTAAAAAAGAGTCTTTGGTCTGTTATTCCGTGTATTTTGGAGGACCTTATATTGTTTAAAAGTATAATTGGTATTTGTAAACTTTGTTTAGTCCTTCTGTCTGAATATTATATAATATGATTAAATGTGATATTAATGTATCTTTTTCAAGACGATTACTTGAAACAAAAAGTTCTTTTTATTACTACATGTATGAAGTATTACATGATAGAAAATAGTTATATCTATGTCTAACGGTTGATGCATTGTATTTTTTTTCCTCTCATCGAAAAAATAATTGTTTAATCATGTATAATTTCAGAGAATTCTATATATTTTTATTGATATTAATGTATTTCATTAAGTTTCCTTGTATATGCAAATTATTTTATATGTTACTTATGATTGTTTCTTGAAATGTAATTGACCTTGAGAGGAAGCAATAAATATCATTCAAAAAAAAAAAAAAAAAAAAAAAAAAAAAAAATGGACCCCCTTTTTCAAATTTCTCCTCCTTCATGATACTTTTTTCTACAAATTGACATAGATTTTGACAGAATGATGGGGATTTGTATTGCTAATTCTGAGGCCGATATGTTGCCAAAATCCTGTGATGACGTCATTCTACCCGACATCCAATCAAGACAAAGTTCAGTGTCCCATAGAGAGAAAGTAAGCACATGGACCTATAATTTTCTATGGGTATATCTGATGGACCAAAATAGCTGCATGCAAAGTTGGGTGAAAACGACATGGATTTTACTTTAACTGAAGAACGTATTTAAAACGACGACAGAACTTTGAACTGAATATAGATAGTAGGCCAGCCAAACATCAAAAAAGGCTCTAGAAAAAGATTCAACGGCATTTTGGGGTAATGTTCGGCATCCATGCTAAATCTCTTGCAAAAATACTGAGGAATAAGGTACGGGCGGATGCCACGCGCATTTATTGCCTAAAAATGCCATTATATAAAATGAATCATGTATTGTTTTTCCCCTAAGCTATCAGAATCAGCTTGTTTCCCTAAAAGTCCCCCCAAATAATGAGTTGAGTTGAATCAATAGAGCAAAATTAAATAAACAAAACAGTAAAAAAATATCAACATAGGATAAAAATAAGAAATTTACGGCATTTCGATGTTTTGCATTGTTTCGTAAAGCAGTGATATGCATAGCATGGGCTGTATGCAAATTAGTGCTGCGATGATGTCATAAGCTCACTTTTCCCTTCGTATTCTATTATATGAAATTTCAAATATTTCATTTTTTTTCACAGATGTTTATAAAGATTCACTTCATTTTATGACAATGAGTTATAATAATGATGATCGTACACATTCTATGAGGAGTCAAATTTTGTTTTACATTCTTGGAGAAGAAAAATTCAAATTTTGAAATTTCATATAATAAAATACAAAAGGAAAAGTGAGCTTATGACATCATCGGCTTAATAATTTGCATACAGCCCATGTTATGGATATCACTGTTTCATGAAACAATGCAAAACATTAAAATGCCATAAATGTCTCGTATCCGATTTGATGATTTTATAACCTTTTTTGTATAATTTCACTTTATTGATTGACTGAACTCAATTTGGGTAGGGGGGGGGGTGAACTTGGCCTTTAAATTTGGTTGCGGATAGTAATAATAATAATAAATGTAACTTATATAGCGCCAAATCCACTCTGTGGAGTTCCTCATGGACTTTGTCATGGTTAATAATGAGTTAAAAATCACAAAACTATTGGAATTTGAAAATTACCACACATTCCTAATTGAACAACATGCAAGCAAATGTCAGATTCTCTCTATATATATAATCTAAGCTTTCAATTCAAATCTTTCTAGATATCACAAGGAAGAAGTGTTTTGACTAAACAGTGTCAAAATTGTTGCTCGCTCACAAACTTTAAAAACTTTGAGCTATACAGACATTAATAGCGCCCACCCCATCAAAATTACGTCTGCATGGCTTTCATCATTTGCTCGACAACTCGGAAGTCGGTCTCGCCAAGGCATATTGATAATGTATCAAAATCATATTAAATATGTAAGAATGCTTGCCTACATGTACATAGGATGGATGGGCCGTTCACATAGCAGTTCCCTATAACCGAATTGCAGTCCCAAATCTGCCCCTGGCAGTGTCCAACTATTTTATTGTTGTGAAAATCGGTGAAGTCTGATCGGGCCTTTACTGTCAGAGACACAGAACTTATGGATGACTAAAACCCATTTCTTTTAACCCTCTCAGTCCCCTAGGTGCAAGAATGTGTATTAACTCAATGGGGTTTTATAGCTTGGGACTGAGAGGGTTAACATGTTATGTATGCAGGTTGATGCTAATGTGGAGCTTATTATCAGAGCAACAAAATCAAGTAAAAAAATAAATGAATGGATAATAAATTAAAGTCTACAAATGAAATGACGATACTCATTCTGCAAAATTATTCAAGAATGATTAAAATCATCAGTTTTAAGGTAATTTTTTATATAATGCTGAATCAGATTTACCCAAAAGTTGTAAGTTACAATTTGCGATATTGCATACTAAATCAATGGTTGAATAATTCTTTGATTTCAGGGTTTTTCTTTTAATTTGTCGTGCAAAAGCCAAATTTTATATAATCATTTTTATAATATAAGTTATCATTAACTATAACTGGCTGGAAAAAATTATATATGTGATATGAACAACATACCATTTATATGTATCATTATGGTTCATTATAAATTCACTGTGCGGTCCACAAACATAGAATTTTCCTTTCAAAAATATAAAGTCATGTGAATGCAATGGGCCAATCTCCGGGAGGTGGAACATCATATCAGAAAGTGAGAGAAATAACAATATTCAGTGATGATTTGTCATGTATACATAATGGAAATATACTCTTGGGAAGAGCAGACTAAGAAGGTTATGTGAAAACAATACTCTGTATGATATTGTGTATAATATTATGTAAACACAACACAACCGGGACTCTAGTGGAGTAATGTACATTTATCCTAAAGTATGCAAGTTAATGAATCTGCCAATCTGTGCAAAAAGTTTTTACCATACAGACAGCACTTTAAATTTTGTTGGGGTATGAGTTTAAGTTTTCAGAATGAAAGACAGAGATGATTTATATCTTATAATAGATCGTATCTATTATAAAATAAATCCTAATATGATTACAGGGAATTCAATAAGGTCATTTATTATAACTTTCCTTGGGAACAGGGGTGTCGATCCGTGTTCATAATTGGGGGATGACCGGCGAAGGGGTATTCCCTCCCACACCAAAATCTATTTAAAAAATCTGTCCATAAAACTTGCATTTTAGAGAATCCTGAAATGGTTTCTGTGTGAATAAATGTTGTTAAATAATGAATTTGGATACTAGTTTTTTAGTTAATGTATCACAATTCTCTTTATCAAAAATTATTTGGGGGGGGGGGGATAACACAGATTTTCGGGGGGTATATCATAATAATAATAATAATAATACAATTCATTCATTAGTCGCTTAATTCTGATGTTTCTAAGCGCATATAATATATATATATATATATATATATACATTGCATATATAATATATATATAACATATACCCCCCCCCCCCCCCCCCCCCGAGATCGACTCCCATGTTTGGGAATCTCGATACCACTTAGCTATCTCTTCCCTTTGCATGAAAAATCTTTGCTAACTGTTCCATGTTCTAACCAATTTTGTACATCTGACAGTCGGAGACATGCAAAGTGGTACGTCCGGGAGGTGAACAATTTCTCACTTTTAAAATATCCCCAAAGTTCCCCTTTTAATTAGGAAAAGTGAACCCTTGTACTTCAGAAAGGTGTCTCCTTTTCTTTCTAACCGGTGCCAGTTCCACATTCTTATTAAAGTCTCCCTTACCACCTATGATAAAAGCCACCCTTAACTTGGATTACTATCCCTATTCAAATCGGTAGGTGCTACATTTACTCTTGCAAGTACCCCTTCCCCTCCCAATAGTTTCTTTATAATGTGTGTTTATTCAGTAGAATTGTTGAGAATTCTATTACATTACATCACAGCACAGTAGAATAACTAATAAAGTAGCTACACTATATAAATTTATCTGATTAATGTTCCTTTTTCACTTCTGAAAATGTCCCTTTTGGTAATATATACGGTCCTTTTTAATAAAACCCCCTATTCAAATCTGATACGTGCCCCTTTTCCTTCGATAAGTGCTTTTCTTCCTTTGCAACAACATTTTTGTCATTCTCATAAGCTGATAAGTACCCTTCATCTATTATTCCCCCTGTTAATTCTGAGAGCTACTTGTTTTTAGACAAGTACCCTTATTCCTTTTTTTTTCTTTCAATAAAGTGATCCTTTCCATCTAATAGGTGCTCCTTTTCATCTGTTGAGTGCCCTATTTATCCTCAATAATATTGTCCCTTTCATTCTGATAAATGGCGTTTTCTTTCCATTAAGTGCCCTTTTGACCCCAAAGTGTCACATTTTTTTATGAAACGTGCCCCTTATCCTTTTAATAAGTGCCATCGTTCTTTTAATAAGAGCTCCTTCCCTTGATCAAAAAGCCCCTATCAAAATCTAATAGGTGTCCTTTTCCCCTTTCTGTAATAATTGCCCCGTTGTTTAAAATATTAAATACATCGGTCTCCCTTTTCCATTCTCATACTCGTAGCTGGTGAGTATAACTTATGATATGCAAGAAATGCCCCTTTCACCTCTGATTGTTGGCCTTATAGCTCACCTGAGCCGAAATGTTCAATTGGGCTATTGCGGTCGCTCACCATCTTTGTCGTCCGTCGTGCTAATCTTTTCAATCGTTTCAAGGTAAAGGATTTTTTTTCCAATGACCGATTCTAGGACAACTACCCCAGGAAAATTACCCCCGGACATCTATTCCTGGATTCTGGGGTTTTTTGTTCGGGTGGGGGGGATCGGGGTAATCGTCATTTTATGGGGATAATTTTTCCAATCATAATTTTTTTTTTTAAATCGCTTGCTCGCCTAAATAAGATTAACACTCCCTTACTGAATACGATTGTGCCCGCCCCGCTTCGTAGGAAGAAGATCCCGTTTATGCTACCAATTATCATAAAAAAGAAGTTTACATAAAATTTACATTCCCTTCAATACGATTTTGCACCTCCCCCCCCCCCCCCCCCCCCCGCTTCGTAGCAGGAAGATTCCGTTTATGCTATACATTATTATCAGAAAAGAAGTGTAAAAAAATGTTGATTGCTCGCTACGCTCGCTCGCCTTAACAATATTAACATTTCCTTAAATACGATTGTGCCCGCCCCACCATTTGCCAAGAAGATTCAGTTTTTGCTATACCAATTTTTTGTCAACGAAAAGTATTACTATTTCTTCCGCTCGCTCTCTACGCTCGCTCGCCCAGTCAAAAATTCACATTCCCTTAAATATGATTATTATTAAAATCGCACATTAAATGGGCTTGCTCGCGAATAATTATGAAATAAACACTCATGTGATGTGGAACAAATGATGGTAGGTGGTGCTTTAATTAGAAATCGGCAAGAAACAAAATATATTCGAATTACATTTGTTAAATGAAAATAGACTCACTGTTGACACTGGTTGAGAACAAATATTTCTATTACTTGCTTCTGCATCGGTCCCCCTCCCCCCCCCCCCCCCCCCCCCCCAAAAAAAATAATGATGTCGTCGTTCACAAACAAAGGTATATCGGTAATCGATGGCACACAGACTCAGGTTCGTCGGTAAATTAGTGGTCACGACACCCCCCGGGCGTCGCTAGTCTTTCATGATGACTTGAACCCCACTAGGATGACTTTTTCTTCATGAGAATCTGGTGTCACTGGCAGATCCAGGATTTTTCAAAGAGGGGGCGGTGATATCTCGATGTGAAAGAGTGATAAGCGAAAATAGAAAGAAATAAGAAAAGCCTCTGCCACCAAAATAAGGGCCAAAGTCCTAAATGTCTACCAGGGATAATTTTTAAAAGCTCTGCCAACCCCCCCCCCCCCCCCCCCCCACAGCCCGCTATATTATGCTCGCTTGGAAATTAAATAAATATACAGACCATCACAGACCCTCACACTCAACTGCACTCTGTGGTGTAAAGCGAGAAACAAATAAGATTAGTTGAATCTTTCCTGAGTTGGCTTCAAAATGTAGGGTATAAGCAAATGTTGTTTACATTGATTATGAAATAAATGCAGAAAAGCATCTGCAAACAAACCAACTTTTCTGCTGCTGTCTATTCCCCCCCCCCCCCCCCCCCCCCCCCCCCATCACGAGACGCGTTGCCGCCCTGGTCTGTGACCAATATTGATTAGCTGCCAACTCGTAGTTTTAAGTCGCTACACTCTACATAAACACTAAATTTGTGATTATACCATACTTAGTTGCCAGCTAATTAGCCCTAATGAATACCATCGATATGTGTATGTATTATGATCTTTGCGTGACTTTCAAACATAAATTTCAAAGTACTCTGACTTTTTGCGGTTCTTATCTTAGATGACAATCCACAAGGTTACAGGAACTATGTATGGAATTTTTTTATATATACCGGTCATGTTTTTTTTTTTAAATACTGTAGTCTCATTAGTACATGCATGCTATCCACATTGTACTTTGAATCCCACTAGGATGACTTTTTCCTCTTCATAAGAATCTGATGTCACTGGCAGATCCAGGATTTTTCAGGGGGGGGGGGGGCGGGCGAAGTTTCTATGTGAAAGAGTGATCGGCGAAAAAAAAAAGAAAAAAAGAAAAGCCTCTATCACCAAAATAGGGGGCCGAAATCCTAGATGTCTATCAGGGATAATTTAAAAAGCTCCGCCAAAAGGCCCCCCCCCTCCCCCTGGATCCACACAGCCCGCTATATTATGATCGCTTGGAAATTAAATGAATATACAGACCATCACAGATCCTCACATTCAACTGCACACTGTGATATAAAGAGAGAAACAAATAGGATTAGTTGAATCTTTCCTGAGTTGGCTTCAAAATGTACGGTATAATTGTCTAAAACTTATGTATTCCATTGAACGTTTCCATTTATGCCTTTCCCTTTTCCCTAAATGTGCCTTTTCTGTTAATGCCCCCTTGTGCATGCCCCTTTTCAACAGAAGTTCTTTTTCTGCTGGTGTCTACTTTATCCCCCCCCCCCCCCCCCCTATCACGAGAGGCTTACCGCCCTGGTCCGTGACAAATATTGATTAGTTTCCAACTCGCGATTTTAATGTAAGTCGCTACACTCTACATGAACACTAAATTGGTGATTGTACCATACTTAGTTGCCAGCTAACCCTAATGAATACCATCGATATATGTATGTATTATGATCTTTGCGTGACTTTCAAACATAAATTTAAAAAGTACTCTGACTTTTTACGGTTCTTATCTTAGATGACAATCCACAAGGTTACAGGAACTATGTATGGCTTTTTTTTTATACAGGACATGTTTGTTTGTTTTTTAAATCCTGTAGTCTCAATAGTACATGGATGTTATCCACATTCCACATTAGGCTTAGCCTTACATAATCAAGTGGTTATTTGTGAAATATCCATAGCCGTTATTATTGTTGCTTTTACTTGTTAAGTTAATTTGTTTTATTATGTGCCTACATTAGTTGTATTTTACCAATTTATGCTATACCTTACTGTTTATTCCTGTTACATCAGGATCATGATACAAAACAGTCTTATATTGAGCATGCTTTTATACTGTATGACTAAGTTCAAATAAATAAGTAAAAGAATACATAAATATATAACTAGAATTTTGAATGAATCAAGTAGTAGGTCTTGCCATCATGTTCAATGCGAAAAGTTTGCTATCACCCATTCTATTGGGGACACAAATGTTATGGATCTAGATTTCAATCAAGTAAACATAAGATTCTGGTAGAAAGACAACACCATTCTCAGCCAACGAGCAGATTCTAATCGCTGACGGCGTTTGTTAATCTGGTTGCTATATATTTTATATTGGTTAGTTACAGGTCTTTCTTTTACGTTGTTGTTTTTTTAAATACTGTAGTCTCATTAGTACATGCATGCTATCCACATTGTACTTTGAATCCCACTAGGACGAC
This sequence comes from Heliocidaris erythrogramma, assembly GCA_025617745.1. Classification (NCBI taxonomy): domain Eukaryota; kingdom Metazoa; phylum Echinodermata; class Echinoidea; order Camarodonta; family Echinometridae; genus Heliocidaris; species Heliocidaris erythrogramma. The sequence continues at coordinate 35,025,728 of CM046871.1, read as the reverse complement.
TTTTTCCTCTTCATAAGAATCTGATGTCACTGGCAGATCCAGGATTTTTCAGGGGGGGGGGGGGCGGGCGAAGTTTCTATGTGAAAGAGTGATCGGCGAAAAAAAAAGAAAAAAAGAAAAGCCTCTATCACCAAAATAGGGGGCCGAAATCCTAGATGTCTATCAGGGATAATTTAAAAAGCTCCGCCAAAAGGCCCCCCCCCCCCCTCCCCCTGGATCCACACAGCCCGCTATATTATGATCGCTTGGAAATTAAATGAATATACAGACCATCACAGATCCTCACATTCAACTGCACACTGTGATATAAAGAGAGAAACAAATAGGATTAGTTGAATCTTTCCTGAGTTGGCTTCAAAATGTACGGTATAATTGTCTAAAACTTATGTATTCCATTGAACGTTTCCATTTATGCCTTTCCCTTTTCCCTAAATGTGCCTTTTCTGTTAATGCCCCCTTGTGCATGCCCCTTTTCAACAGAAGTTCTTTTTCTGCTGGTGTCTACTTTATCCCCCCCCCCCCCCTATCACGAGAGGCTTACCGCCCTGGTCCGTGACAAATATTGATTAGTTTCCAACTCGCGATTTTAATGTAAGTCGCTACACTCTACATGAACACTAAATTGGTGATTGTACCATACTTAGTTGCCAGCTAACCCTAATGAATACCATCGATATATGTATGTATTATGATCTTTGCGTGACTTTCAAACATAAATTTAAAAAGTACTCTGACTTTTTACGGTTCTTATCTTAGATGACAATCCACAAGGTTACAGGAACTATGTATGGCTTTTTTTTATACAGGACATGTTTGTTTGTTTTTTAAATCCTGTAGTCTCAATAGTACATGGATGTTATCCACATTCCACATTAGGCTTAGCCTTACATAATCAAGTGGTTATTTGTGAAATATCCATAGCCGTTATTATTGTTGCTTTTACTTGTTAAGTTAATTTGTTTTATTATGTGCCTACATTAGTTGTATTTTACCAATTTATGCTATACCTTACTGTTTATTCCTGTTACATCAGGATCATGATACAAAACAGTCTTATATTGAGCATGCTTTTATACTGTATGACTAAGTTCAAATAAATAAGTAAAAGAATACATAAATATATAACTAGAATTTTGAATGAATCAAGTAGTAGGTCTTGCCATCATGTTCAATGCGAAAAGTTTGCTATCACCCATTCTATTGGGGACACAAATGTTATGGATCTAGATTTCAATCAAGTAAACATAAGATTCTGGTAGAAAGACAACACCATTCTCAGCCAACGAGCAGATTCTAATCGCTGACGGCGTTTGTTAATCTGGTTGCTATATATTTTATATTGGTTAGTTACAGGTCTTTCTTTTACGTTGGAAGATGTCTTCTTCATTAACATTCTGTTTCCATGGCAACAATTTTTTATTATATATATCAAAGTTAGCTGTATTCCAAACTAAAGTTTGAATATAATGAAACAGGCGGCAAAAATATTACATGTTTACCATTATTTCATGTTGAAAACAAATATAGTTCTGTATTTTATTAGAAATGCAATAAATGTATTTGTTACTATGGTAACGGCCTACACATGTAGTGGTCACATCCATCACCCCTTTACTTAAATAAATGATGATAAGGTAGTCTCCTGTAAAAAAAGAAGATAATCATGTACAATATAAATGTATTAATATTTACTTTTTTTCGGTAGCATCAAGGTTTATTTTGCAAAAAAATATGATTTTTTTATTACTGTTTCCATAGCAACAGCCATTTTCAAACATGGTGGACACTTTTTATAACTCTTATTTGGGGTTTAATCAAGTGAGAAACTTTTGATACACTATTATAAAATGTTACAACGTGTGTTTGTACTTTCTTAATCACGAATACATGACATTTCGTGAAATTCTATTGTTTTTGATCCGTTGCCACGGCAATAGACCTTGTGGTCACGCCCACCTCTTAATTAAGGGCAAAGAAGCATATTTTGATAGTTAATGGTCCCATCTAACAGAAAAATACTTCATTTAAGATTATTTTTAAGGCGGTAGGGACATTTCAGTTTTTGGCGCATAGACTATACTGATAATACATGGGATAATTGCCTTATTTACATGTACACTCTAGATATACCTTCAAATAGTGTTTTTCATTCAAAATGCGCATCCAGTAAAAATACATCATTCCATTTGGGATAACATAAAATGAGTTATCTATCACCTTATCGGATAATTTCTTTTCTGTGTATTACATGACAATATACATGATATGTTTAAACAAGAAAAAGAGTTTAAATGGACAAATTTACATTGTGTAAAAAACTTTGAATATTGGTAGTTTTCACAACCTATTATTTTGAGTAAATCACAGTTTTATGTTTCATTACGCCATACATGTGTGTGTAATGTCCAAATTTCAATTGTATATTAATCAGGTTTATAACTTGAAACTCAAAATAAATTTGATATCACTTGAAAAGTCTTAATCAGGTATTACATATTAGGTCAAAAAAATAAAAATTGTGATTTTTACATTCTTTCAAATTTTGAGCCAAAAATGGCATATTTAGGCAAAAGTGCGCGTGGCATCCGCCCGTACGTTATTCCTCAGTATTTTTGCAAAGGTCACTGCTGAGCTACCACGCATAATAAAGCACAGGGAATTTGTCACTACCGTATATTTAGGCAAAAGTGCGCGTGGCATCCGCCCGTACGTTATTCCTCAGTATTTTTGCAAAGGTCGCTGCTGAGCTACCACGCATAATAAAGCACAGGGAATTTGTCACTACCGTTTACCCATTCATTTCACCTGGGTGGAGAGTGACAAATGTAGATTAATGTCTTGTCATTTTTTTTTATTAATGCAGTGCTACTGAATACAATAAATGCCTCCAGACACAATGATGGAACATTGTACGCTGTGCTGTTTTCTACCAACCCTCATCTGTCTTCTTCTGCTTAGTCTTCCAAAGATTGGAGTGTCAGGTGACTGTTCCAGGGTTGATGAAAACTGTCAACTACCTAATGATGGTGAGCATTTTTAATTAAGAGGCCTGAAAAATATGACATATTCACAAACGGGGGGTGGGTGTCATCACATTTTCAGAGTTCTGGGGCTAAAATTGATGCTAGGATGGGACACACTCTCCATCAGCGTTGATAAAAAAGCTTTTCTTAATTGAAGAGTATTAAGTTCAATATTAGAATTGTAGGATTTCAAAGCACCTGCAGTGCATGCTGTAAGTTTTGATTCTCATTGGTTTTCATTTCTTCACACACAGGTCGCACTTTGAGATTCACAGACCCAAATCCTCAGTTAGAGATTAGCATTGCAAGGGGAAAATTCATGACTCCATCCATGTCATGTGAAGCTGAGGGATTCAATCGCATCGAATGGCTGAAAGATGAAAGGTATAACTTTCTAAATTTCTCTGTCCTGTTCTTACTTTTCATCCACATACATAAATGTAAATTTCTTGTTTTTGGAAGTCTCAATAAAATTCTGACATAAAAGGTGACTAATAACGGGGCATGTTAAGGGAGAATCCAAGAGTTTGTAAAAGGACTTTAAAAATGACCCAATTACAGGGCAATTTCTTTGTTGTTGTGTAATTGAGGTGGGTTTCAAGGGGGGGGGGGTGCAGAGGCCAGTGGTGCACCTCCCCTATATCCTCTAATTTACTTTAGTTTTTCTTTTTGGATCTTGGTTTTGTTTGTTGTTGTTTTTTAATAGATGTTACGTCTTTCTTTAAAGGCATTGAGTAAATTTGTTGGAGATCAGAAAAAAAAATCTGAATTAGCGGCTGCAATGATAATAAGAAACCTTTAGGTCAGTCGGGAATCTATGACTTTTACAGGTCAATTTCTGATTTCATTATCAAGATACTTATGATTTAAAATCGAAATTTTATAAGCGTATGGCATGACGCTTATAACTTGTGACGGTCGGCCTACCTCCCTCTTTCGGCAAATGCACAGCGTAACGTCTATTTACATTGGCCTGCCGCTGTGGGGTGTAATGCTGACAGGGCTTGCAATACCAAGGATTGATAACTCGGCAATACTATCGCGCGCGAGAGAAAGCTTGAGCGCTGGAGCTCATCCCGTGGGCCGGCAAGGGGCTAGCCTAGCCTGTCGATCGCCTGGCCTGGCCGGCGGTCGCTGGGGTAGTCGCGACATCGTGTGTGAGGAGAATTACCAAATTTTGATTATTGCATCTAGCCTAGCCTGTCGATCGCCTGGCCTGGTTGGCGGTCGCTGGGGTAGTCGCGACATCGTGTGTGAGGAGAATTACCAAATTTTGATTATTGCATGGTAATCCTACATACATGAATAAAAAATGTTTTTGCCCGACAAGAAAGAAAGAGAAAGAGGAAACAAATGAAAAGGGGAAGGGGAGGTCGCACATTTTGAAACATGGACGAAACAACAATCCATACGATCAGCTCTATACCCGGGGCCGGGGCTGGAGCTCGGAGGGAGAGAAAATGAGAGAGATCGGAGTGGAGGAAATACAGCCCTGTCGTCATTCACAATTATTGCCATACGAGGCAGGGGCTGGTTTCAGAGCCCGCCACTCTGTTTTTATTTTCGGGTAACGGCCACCGCGCGCGGAGTACGAGTGCCCGCAGGTCCAATAAATTTCTCGCTCTCGAGGAAATGGAATCATTCATGTCGACAATGTTTAGCAAAATAAAGGAGGCGTCCCCCAGGAGCGAAAATATCCCCTTACGCCCATGTCACATTTTCCAAACTAATTTCGGTTACTAGTCGTCAAGATATACATTGTACTGGAAATAGTGCGGGGGCGGGCATATAGGCCTATGCGGTTGGATGCTTAGACAAATTTCCAATACTACAATCGGAGGATAGAGAGAAATGTGGGGAAAAGCCTTTTTTGTATCTTCAGAACAGCAGGATCATGAATGCGATCGACTGAAGACTGATGAAACAATGAACACATAAGATTTTATTTTGTCTCCTTGGACGGGGAATTGATTAGGGAGATGTAATACTTGTCATAAGAGTGTGACACCCCCCTGGCCCCCCTCCCCTCTCACGTCAGTGATTTTTGTTTGGGGGTTTCTTTCTTTTTTCTTCTTCTAATATTTCTAATATTGGGCTATAGCCTAACATTCTGGAAGCTTGATTATTGATAATATCCAAGTCATATCAGGTTACCGTCATTATCTGAAAAGTGAGAAAATTTTCATTCATCCAAATGTTTGTGGTAAATTTTCTCAAAATGAAATAAAAAAATCGGAAGTCCATACCAGTAATATATTCAACCCCAGCAGTCCGGGCCGAACCTGACCCAGCCCCCTACCCTCGTAGGCCTACGCCTGATTTGCCAAGTCATCTGGCTAAGGAGTGTAAGCTTCTTGCTCTGACTGGGGAGGTGGAAGAGAGATCTCTCTTCTACCTCCCTGCTCTGACCAAGGAGTTATGACAGAACTCCTTGCTCTTTACATATAGCCCACTTGTGAAATTTGTATTGCTGCTCTCCGTGGTTCACTTCGGCTTCATAAATATTCTTTTCACCAGGTAGCTGCAGAATGCTCTTTTTCAAAGACAGTTTAGACTGGGCATAGACATCAATTTCTGTCAGCAAACGCCTCGCCCTCCCCTCTTTCTCTCTCCGTCTCTCTCTCTCTCTCTCTCTCTACATACACATCCTTACTCTAACACGTTCACAAGCTTCCATCTAATCACGATGTTGGTTCAGGCAAGGAGTTATCAAGTGTTTTTACCCACGCCGATGAAATCGGCAGGGTTATGTAAAGGGCTCCGTATGTTGTTTTTTTTACCCACGCCGATGAAATCGGCAGGGTTATGTAAAGGGCTCCGTATGTTTTTTACCCACGCCGATGAAATCGGCAGGGTTATGTAAAGGGCTCCGTATGTTTTTTTGTTTGTTTGTTTGTTTGCTTGTTTGTTTGTTTGTGTACAAGATAACGAGAGAACGGGTGAACGGATTTGCACCAAATTTTCAGGGAATGTTCAGAAAGTGACAGGAAAGAATCGATTTGATTTTGATGATGATTGGTTGACCCCTGCAAATTCTGTGTGACCTTGAAGTTTTGACCCTGTAGTAAAGTATAGGAACTTCAGTTCAGATAGTGACAGGAAAGAAACTAGAAAGTTTGATGACCCCAAACTTCGCCTGCCGATGCAGAAATATTTTGGCCAATCAAAACACTCATTACTTCGTCTCACCAAAAATCTATTTCAGGTTTATGAATTTTAGAAGACTTTTAGACCCATTATTTGCCATTTCACTTCAAATCCGTACGAGCCTGCAATGAATATTCAAAGCAACGTATCCCAGCAACAAGGGATTTTTCGCGCGCTTGAACTGTACTACTGCGAAATCGAAAGCGGCTAGGCTATAGGCTAGGTACGTACGGTATATAGCTATCGCGCGCGATGCCTTTTTTTTTTATCTACAACTTCATTTAGATTCAGGCTACCCTACGGCCTAGCCCCGGGACGCTGCCACGAAGTGGCAGCGTCCTGAGTGAAACCAGTACGATTCGGTGGGTCTCACAATTTACCAATGTTCAAATGACCATTGAAAATATGTTATTTTTTAAAATTAAAGTATCATATATACGATGCCACTTACCTAAACAGACCTTCCGCAAATCAGCTTTTCCTAAAAAATGTGTAGAATCGATGAATGTCACTTTTTACTCTCAATTTTCGAAACCAGTCCCATTCGCCATGTTGTTGAAGCAGAAGCGAAAATAGGCACATGCGCATGCGCCTATGAATATTTATTACAACGACGGCAGAGTTTTCGTCACAGGAATAATGAATATTTATATATCCACTGTGATCCGGCGATCTCTATTCGCTCGAGCTCATGCCTGCCACTCGTCTTAATGAATATTCATAATGCTCCTTTCTTGTCTGACGCATGCGCATTGCAAGCAAAACACCGACCTACGAAAGTTTTTAGTACAGGCTTTTGGAGATAAATAGGCCTTTTTTGTGTCATCCTCATTGAAAAGAAAGACGACAGTCAATCGTAAAGTATTGTAAGTACCTAAAGTAGCCTAATATCAAATAATGTCATGTTTCATGGCTATCATTTTGACAAACAACCTTGTAATTAAGAGACATCCAAGCAATCAAAGGACTGCTGATCGCAGTAACCCTACGGCCTAGGCCTAGCACGTCTAATTTCTCCTCTATTTCTTATCTTCTGTGCATTTCTGTTTGTTTTCCCCGGTTCTTTCCACTTTGTTGTGGAAGTTTTTGTGATTTATTTTATCCTGGTGGACGTGTAATACGTGATTTTAATTGTTTTCGGTGAAAATCTGGTGAGTTTGTTCGACGTGAGTGAGTCTATCGCACTCGCGAGTGTTCGCGTGTGTTGATATGATCCGAGTGAGTGGGCTGTGTAGCTTTACGTACATAACTATACACAGCGCTGTCGCGAAGTGCCTGTGGCTGACTGTAGTAGGATTGAACTTTTTTCTTTGAGTTATAACGGTCCTGTCATTTGAGATTTGAGTTAGTTTATAACTCATTTATGTCTGTTTGAGTGGATTTCGTAGTTGTAAAATATATACAAAAAATGTATTTTTTTAATTCGTGTGGATTTGCAAAATTTGGTGGCTGAGGTTCGCCGAATGTACGCCAGTATTATAGTATGCACTTGACTTTGTTGATGGGTGGTGACTGAGCTGAGTGAGTAAGCTCTGTGCCTCGCATGCATGTCATTTTGAAGTCGAGATCCAACTTATTTTGTCGTCATATTTATTTTATCCAAGCCCGATGAAAAAAAAACAACAACCCCAATTGCAATGTAAAGATAGAACATGAATACATTTACTAACACTGACATGACTGAACCAAGGCCGTACGCAGAATTTTTTTCCTTGGGGGGGGGGGGGCAGTTGCCCCCCCCCCCCCCCAGAAATTTCAAAATCATACTTTTTTTTAATCGGGTTTTAGACTTCAAGTTATGGGTTCCTTTGAAAGCGATCATCTTGCCCCCCAGGAAAAAATTTCTGCGTACGGCCTTGGACTGAACACTGAATACAAATTGCTAACATTTTTTTTCTCACCACGCCACGCTCTCTGACATGTCTAATCAATTACTTTTAGGGGAGGGATGTTTCAGTAATAAAATATCTGTTTCAGAAGAATTTTTTCAAGGGTGGGGACACACAAAGCTATGACCTGGATATGGCAAAATTTATTGGGGGGGGGGGGGAGATGTGCCTCTTGTTATCCCCTTTGAATGGCTACTGCTTACAAAAATAATCGCAACAAAACAAAACCTATATTGGGTTTACTTTTTTTTTATACACAACAGGGGAACCAACCAGTAAAAATATATCTATTTCTGCAGTTTCAAGAATAATAGCGCCGCTAAGGCGTGGGTCTGCCGCCTTTGACGGCCTTTCTAGTTTAGTTATAAATTTGGTTTAGTAAATAATACACATAGATGCAGAATACATGAAATGAAGAATAAAATTAATGCAAGAAGATAGGCCTACCCATGCACTTATCGAGGGGAGGGGGGAGGGGGGTGTCCAAACACCCCCTTTGACAAAAGGGGCATTTTTAGGTGGTCGAACACTCCCTTTTTGTGTTATTGTAAGTCGGCACACGCCTTTTTGATGTTAAAAACGCCGCCTTAGAATTCCTGTTAACTTTTTTTTTAACACATATTGGATAATTTGAAAGTAACCCCCAAATAATGTTACTTTTTTTCTTTTTGTTTGGCTTGTCAGAGATTTTTTTGGAGTAAAAAGACCCCCAAAATACTGATATATACACCCACCCCCTCCCCCTTTTAACAAATCCTGGGTACGGCACTTGGCCTACTAATATTTCAAAATTCACTTTGGGATTGTGTTCACTCTTCACTATTCTCCCTCTCTCTCAATATCTCCATCGCTGCGTTCTCCCTCATCCTCTTCTCATGATTTGTTTCTTCATCCTTTCCTTCCTTTCTCTCAATGGCTTGTTTTTACCGTTTTTTGCACCTCTCCATTTTCTCCTCTCTTATTCCCTCTCCTTTCTGACCCTTCACAAGAAAAGGAAGTTCAAATTAAAGGAAAAAGTTCATTTTTTGCTTCAATAAGGGTATATTCAAATTACAATACAACAGAAATTACAGGCTAACTGGTTCGGACCATTATGTGGCTCTATATGGTTGGTAAGGGCAGGGATTTTTCAAGGATATTATCAGAGGCAAAGGATGTGTCAACATTTTAAATAATATATCTGGACATAATATTTCTTGGCAGCAACACGTGCTGAAGACAACATGCAAGTTGTCTTTAACACTTTTCCTAAAGATTCAGGAAAGGGGGGGGGGGGAGGGGGCACAAGTTACACCCACTCATCCTATTACCGCCATCACACCACCAAACCGACCAGTTCTTTGCCATTCAGGGTAATTTTGTTCTGGGTCTTGTGTCGGTCTTATTAGTGTGATTGAGGTATTAGGAAGATGGACAAGGAAAAAAGCCATCAATTGATAAATGTAAAAAAAAAAGTGCAAATTTCATTTTCTCTACATGTACAGGAATTCATTGCTACTGAATTGCCATTCACAATAATAAAATTCCATTTCTACTATATATGTAACCAAATTTCAAAAGAGTCACAGCAAAACTGAATTAAGTCAAAATCACATTTCGACAAGAAAAGTCCAGGCCGGTCCACTCTTTGATATCGTCTTCCCATCTTTTCTTCTGTCTTCCTCTTTTTCTTCCACCTTTCACTTCCACCTTTCACTGTGCCTTGCAGGATGGTTTTTGCAAGACCCGAAGAACGTGAAGCATGCCATATCAGTTTTGCGCTTTTTCACGGTCGTGAGGAGTTCTTCGTATGGCCCAAGTGCTTGGTAGATGATGGTGCGGACCGTCTCGTTGGTTATGTGGTCTTTATACAAGATGCCTAATATTTTATGGAAGCATCTCATTTCCATTGCTTGAATTCGCCTCTGGAGGTCTGCTTTGAGGGTCCAGGAGTCCCAGGCAAACAGATGGATAGGACGAGTGATCTCAATCGTATCTTGGAACTGTGCAAGACCAGGAGTGGCAGGGAATCCAATCCGCACATACAACAGTTTGGTGGTGCTGTAATAAAAGAAAAGATAGTTTAAAAAAAATGAATTAGAATTTCAATGAAATAGAAATTCTTTTTTTTTTTGTGAAAAGGCCATGGCCTGAATTCATGAATACTTCTGTAAGGGTAGTACAAGCAACGTACATGGCCCCAGAAATGGCAATACAGGCTACGCTTATTTTAAACCATTTTTTAGACCATGGGTTTACCCTTCTTTGTGAATTGCGGCCAATGTGCTTCTTAACAAGGTGTCAAGCTTTTCATTACACTTTTTTGGTCATGAACTGAAATGGAAACTGTCCTAAAGTGAAATATGCCAGTGTTGCGAACACAACATGCACTGGTCTACATGATGGTAGAGGTACCTATTAAAAATATTCTAGTAATTTACACAGCAACACCTTGTGTAAAACTAATGTGCAAACAAATCAGACAGGAACTAACAACTGCCTACAAAAAATTATTTGGGCAAAAGGCGTCAGTCCCCTCCTTACGAAATGGGCCTGTCTGATCAAAATATGTCTATGTCTGCGATTTTCTTTTATTATTTTTTGTCGTATCACACTGTGCCCCTGTCCCGGCGCTGGCATTAAGGAGAAAAAAAATTCAAGTCTCAAGATGATAAAACAAACGTCGAGAACTAGCTTTCACCATGCATGCTGGTTGCACTGAGCTGAGTTAGCTACATGGCTCGCCGACGGGTACGTGTACGGGCGCGGTATACGACCGTATACCGTTGCACTGTACAAGTAACTATCCCGACAGCTCAGCTGGCTAAAAGCTGGTATATAGCGAATAATTACGAATAATCACGATCGACAGCTATCTAACTCTGGAGATGGGATATTAACTTTTTACCATACTAATGATGACCATTAATAACACCATTTTCACCACAAAAAAGTCACTCGTGGGCTCTCCGAAGCCTACGCCAAACCTACTAAGTACCATGACTGGCGCAAATAATCTGAGGAGAGTGAAGAGCGCCATCATAAAGAAGAACCAACCAACCAACTGGCGCCTAGCGCCTGTAAGTGGATGTTGGGTATAAACGGGCTTACCATAGATACTATCTCTATACAATAATGTAGGAAACACACATAGCATATTGCCAATGTCTCACAACGAACGCATGAGGACGCTAGACCAAATACTGTTTGAAACGTAGATCTGCCGTTGTTTCAGCCAGAATTTTGATTTCAAAACCACATTTATTTTCTTTTTTTTTTAAAGTAAATGAGCTCCAATTTCTATCTTACCTTCACATGTTGCTAAGTATAGTTCTAACAGTAGGATTATATATCATTGGACCACACGCTGAATTTGTCAAATTTTGCAAAGCTACACAATGCCTTTAATATAATATTTGTTGCAGGCTAGAGTTCCCGTTTGACTTTCAATATGGCAGTAGCAGATGTCATTTGAGCCTCAGAAACTGTAACCAAACTGTACAGATCACCAACACACAGAAAGACGCTATTGGGAACTATACATGTCTGGTATCAAATGATGAACAGACTATACAGAGGACCTTTCAGGTGTATGTACGAGGTAAATATTCACATAGTTCATTTACTATTATATATTAATGATGATGATGGTTATTTCTTATTGTGCTCAGTACTCATAAACGTCCTTCTGCTCTTAACATCTTATTACATAATAATGGTGATATGTAGTTTCAATCTACATAATAATGAGAAATATATGTATAAAACTGATCATTAGAAAGTGTCTTACAAAAGATATGTGGGAATACATACAAGCAGATAATTAATATTAATTTGGTTTAATAAGTTGGTAAAAAAAACTTGTCATATAAGCCAGGGTAGCCTCACCGGTATCATTAGTGCTATTTTGTGTGCCCTGCAATTAGTATTACCCCCCGCATTGCCCAGTACCCATGTAATGAAATTGGGACCAGAGAAAGTGCGAGCGTCACAACCTTAACCTCACTAATAATGATGATGATTGATGCGCTAGCAGTGTTTGGTGAATACTTTATTACATATTATAACAATGAATCTGTGAATCACTGGATCTCTACCCTTCCAGTGACCCAGAGATGTAGTAGATTTGAATAGTAGCTTGAAATGATATCAATCTCCAGTCTTTATAAAACTTGCCCATAAGGCCATATATTGCATTTCCTATATAAGCTCTATTCTATTCCAAAGTTGTGTTGTTCTAATGTTCGTGTCTGTGTGTAGGGCTACACACTATCTTTAATGTGTACCAATCAAAAAAAATAATTCATGTATAGCCAGAAAGTATAAAATCAACCTCAAAGAACTTTATCCGGCATTCTATAGGTCAACAGTTCAGGAGTATGAAGGAAATAAAGAATAACATGAAGTTATAACTCTGAGTTGTGTCCCGTGAAAGCCAATCTTTGAGAGCGCATACGGGTGTGTTCAGTAGTCTACTCACGGGTCGCTTTTACGCTTATAGAGAGCGTAATTAAACTTGCAATATCTCTTTACAGAAGTAATATGGGTTTTCCCGTCCAATTTCGCACTTAGTGCATGCAAGAGTATGTTCATTTAATTTCGTTATAGGTCATTCAAAAATTCAAACTATTCATTCAAAATCGTCATAGGGCAGCCAGAAATTCGTAATGGGCAGTCAGATTCGCCATAGAGCAAGCAAAAGTGTAAAAATATCATTCAAATTCGCATAATGCATTCAAATTAGCACGGAAGAACACGAGACTGAAGATAGAGCATTCAATTTCGCCATAGGGTATTCATGTTCCTAACTAATGCATCCAATTTAGCTCTGTATTCACATGATTTGTAAACAGTAATATATATAAGAATAATCATAATTATGTACATTGTTTGTTAAACATTTAAAGATTAAATTATTTAGGAATGTCCTCTGACTTCTTTCAAGTCATATTTTGCTTGTCGAGTTTCTACATTATTTCTGTTTGAAAGGTCTGTTTGCGCAACATTTAACACTTTATTGTTAACGTTCTATTTTCTATCTGCGAGATCTTTTTCAAACATTCTTTGCGCGTTCTCCCAAACCTTCAATAATAATGCATGCCACCATCAGTGCATGTAATTGATGAGATGATGCAAAATAACACAAGACAATACACATTATGAAAGAAAATTTATAAAGATAAAAAGGCATATTATGAAATAACATATAAACATACAAAATTTGCTTAAATTTACCAACTAGCCCAATAAGGAGCACGACAGTAAGCTGATACAGTTGCTTTTGTCCGCTCCTTGGGCCATGTGATGAATATGAAAAGAATAACCCCCCCTCCAGCTTAAAACAAGAGTAAGCTCATAAAATGAAAGAATGTGTAAACATGAAAAAGCAAGTGAAAAATAAAACAAAAATACATGTGCTAAAAAATTGGATGCACAAATTGTATAACTGGATGCCCAATGGCGAAATTGAATGCTCTAACTTAGCTCGAGGGGGTTTCACGGGCGAACTTGGTTGCACTATGTATGAATTTGTATGACAATTGGCGAATGTGGTTGCCCTAAAGCGAATACGAATGGCAATTGACCATCTTGGCTGCACTATAGCGAATTCAAATGGTGATTGATGGTGTTGGCTGCCCTATCCGCGAAATTGAGTGACCTATTTACTTTTTCTCATGCACTATGGGCAAAATTGAATGGCCTATCTTTACTTTTGCATGCACTAAGTGCTAAATTGGACGGGAAAACCTATATTTGAAGCCCATATTTTGAAATCATTTCTGACAGACCCGCCTTTCATAGAAGATCCGATTATGGTCGGTCATGATAACTGCAGTGACAATGCGGTAAACTACGGGGAAGATGTTTACATCTTCTGTGAGTTCTGCTCTGGTGACAAGGCACATGTGACGGAGGTCCAATGGCACAAAGTAGACAAAGACGGGCAACTGGTGCCTATAGCCCAGCTGACAGCTGAGGATGCAAGCCAGTATTTGGAATCGTCCAACATTTACACCAGAGATTGTCTTGAATCATAGTAAGAATTTCATTTGTGATTTGTTACCATAAAATGTTTGTACTGCTAATAAGCCAGTTTGTAATTCGTAGATTTCCCCTGATTTGTACGCTCACACTGATCTATTTTGGTGGATATGTTCCTTGTTAAACAACTAAAATCACATTGGTGTGCACTCATTTTGACAGCGTATAGAGGTCATTTCTACTCGGTATAAATGACCTTTACATGTGCATGCGCATGATGTATTTATAGGTTTTCCCGGTCAATTTCGCAGATTTGTCATTCAATTTGATAAGGGAGTCATTCAAATTCGCGAAAAAGATCTGTGCCATGAAATTTATCATTCAAATTCATTTTGAGGTCATTCAAATTCGCACTTCGGTCAAGACATTTAGCGTTTACATCATTCAAATTCAAATATGCGTGGAGAGCATTCAAATTCGCTACCTCGCTTGGAAGCGTCTTTTCGAGCATTCAAATTCGCACGTGGGCATTCGAATTCGTAATGAGTTCATTCAATTTAGCATGTATTTAGCGTTTGTGTGTTTTTGCTCATCTATTCAAGTCGTAATGTTTAAAATAAAGAGATACATTGCCCAACATGACATAGGCCTACTATACAAAGGAAACATTATATATATAACATAATTCATGATAACTACATGTACGTTATGAATAACATTTTTCAGAGTATACATTGACAGCCAACACAGTGACACACTCACTATATATATGTATAGTTAGACATGAAAAAAAAACAGATTATGAAAAAGAATAAAAATCAATCAAGAAAATAAATGAAAAAAAAAAGATTATGAAAAAGAATAAAAATCAATCAAGAAAATAAATGAAAAAACAAGATTATGAAAAAAAAATAAAAATCAATCAAGAAAATCTGCAATTCTGCAGGCACTATAAACGTTAGAAATGAAGAACAAAAATTCCTAGAACTAAATTTCAAAATGATGATAAATCAGAAGAAAAATAAAAGAATGTTATTGATTATAGATAAACACACCCATGTGTGCAGAAAACTCATAAGGAAAGAATGAAAATACCAAATAATTATCAACTGACAAAATTTACTGGAACTACATTTGATTTTGAATGCTCAACGTGTTAAGTTGAATGATCCGAAACGAAATTGAATGCTGGAATAACAGTATTGCGCAATTCCCTTGCCATTCTTTGCTAAATTGAATGAACGTTTTGCGAACTAGGTGCATTTAGTGCGAATTTGATTGACAAAAACTTAGATTCAAATGACATAAATACAAATTCGAATGATATGAAAATTAATTTGAATTACACATCGGCTGTGCGCGACCTAAATCCTTGAAATTGAATGCACGCAAAATGAAATTGACTGACGATCTTACGAAATTGACCGGGAAAACCTATATTAAATAACTGGCTTATTATGAAGAACATGCTGCAGTAATCTTGAGGTAGATTTCCAGAGCTAAAGAGCTCTCATCAAGCTTTTTTTTTAATGTATTTACTGTTGTAAAATGAAATGAGTTATTACAATGCCTTTAGCTTTATGATACAGTCATAAGGTACATGGTTCAAGACCCTGCTACATTACTAATGTCCTTAAGATAGTCATTACTCTACATTTGCCTCACTCAACACAGGTGAAGTATAGAGTACCTATAAGATGAAATTCCTTAAAATTGCAGCACGTTCATCAGGGCGGCTAGGCTAGAACCAAGGCACTAATCACAAGCTCTTTATAAGTGCATAATGATGTATAGCGTGATATTTGGTGTACAAACAAGGAATATCATCATCATCATCATCACCATAATCATCTTCATCATCATCTTCATCATCATCATCACCATAATCATCTAAAAAAATTTCCTAGTAATCTTCCAGCAGCGGTTGGGAGGAAGCTGATCATCAGAGACGTTTCACCTGACTCATTTGGAAGTTACGTCCTGACTGCTAACTACACAATCAATGGAACAATCAAGGCCAGCTCAGAAGAGATAACTATATCACGTGGTATGTATCTAAAGATAAACTTGAATTCTGGTTATGCAATTACAATGTGAAAAAAAACTATCTGGGGGTGAATGGGAAAGGTTGATTTTTTTATATATAGTACCTAAATATTGGTGTATACCATGTGGTTTTGGAATCATCAAAATGATCAAAACTGAACTCAATCTTCCTGAAAGTCACATGCATTGCCACATAGAAAATTGTACAGTGGAAACTCACCATATGGCCCGAATTCACAAAGGAGGTTTAAACCTTACCCATGCGTACTAAAATAAGCGTAAGTAAGCGCAGATTGCCCATGCGCGCGCTCAAAGAACATATATGATTGGATCGGATTCCGTGCGCACGTACGCTTAAAAAACCCAGGAGGGGGTTTAAACCAAACCTCCTTTTGTGAACTGGGACCATGGACATTTCCTTGTTGTATCAGAAATCTCCTTATATCAGGGTAAAAAGAACCCAAACCACGTAAAGACCTGGGACAGGCAAAATTACCTTCTTATATCAGGAATCTTGTTATACCGAAGCTCTTTATATAAGTTTCCAATATATGGGCAGTACACGCACATTATATTCCAGTGCTGGAAATAAGTTCTAAATGAGAGCACCTTTCCGATTTGGGAATATGCATCATGTACAGACTTTCTTTAATGAATGTTCAATTAGAACATTTCCTAGAGAAACAAAAAAAAATCTTCAGTGGTCTTACTATGCAGGTATATAGGCGCTAAGGAACATTTGGCCCTTGTATGATTTTTCTTATCAAAATAAAGTATCATTAAAGTAAAGTTGATATTTTCTGTTTGTATCATGAGCATCTGACACGAAATCACCGTTGCTGTTGTGGTATCGTTGGCTGTCATCTTCTTGGTTGTTACCGTGATAACAATAACATGTTACCACCATCATCTGACATTGCAGCTTTACTGGAAACACCGATTTGGAAAGATCGAAGAACATGGTGAGATCTGCTAGCTGGTGAAATGTCATTTTGGTCTCGTCGCTATTCATCTCAGTGGCGGATTTAGGGGGGGCACGGAATTCACCAATGTCACCAAGAATTGTTGCCGTTTGCATTGCGGATACGTCTTTTCACACCACATACTCTATTTCTCTAAGCTAACTTCGGTCCAACCATGGACATCTGTTCTCCATTTGTCAGCATTTCTACCTTTCACAAATGTCTGTTTCTCACTTAGTTTAATGCCAATTGAGGCCATTATCCTAGTCTAATCATCAGTTTGTCTAATCGCTAATCCTTGTGTCTGACTTGTCTTTATTTTAGTATTAGAAAATATTGAATATTTTATGGATTACAATTTTAATAGACGACCATGGCAACCATTTTTTTTCTTCAAATTTCAACTCCTTCAGTTATGCCTTCACAATGAAACATATATTAGCTCACTTCAGTTAAATACTTATTTTCTACAGGCCTTCAAACTTTAAAAATTTGACAAATGTCCGTCCATGACTGACCGATCAAGCTCATTGGACCTGCGTATAAGACCAAATATGCAATAAATGAACCAGTAGCCAAACTGGCTATGAGACCAAATAATAATTGAAAAAATGTCCAACTTAAATACCTCAGCCTGACCGAATTTTGAAATATACCCTTTATTCATCCACGGGGAGCTATATATTTTCTGAACAAATTGAAACCAACTTCATGAGATTCCGTTTCCTGTGGAATGAGTAACAGCGTCCCGAATGTTGAGCCCCGGTGGTTTTTCTGACGAGGGCCCCGTCTCTGAGGAACGCTACTTTGCGGGGGGTGAAAATTTGATGACGACATATCGTGTAGACGCACTCGGAGCTGTATACATGACATGTCGTCACACGTCTAGCGACCCCCTGCAGTTTCCTCTGTTGTTACGCCATAGGGAGGGGGCGGACCAAAAAAAATTATCTTTTTTATTTTTTATGGATAAACGGAGACGAAAATTTATGAATACCCAGGGTAATTATATTCTTTGTTTACTAAGCTTTACGTCAATATATGGTTGTTTTGGGCGAAAAGTCACTGTTGAGGCGTAGAATAGGATCAAAAGGGTAATATATATATATATATGTGTGTGTGTGTGTGTAAACTCCACACTGATTAGAATTGCTATGGTGCTTAGACACACTGGTGGCGATACAGAATGTTGACATTTCTTCAATGCTTCAATATCATTATGGTACATGAGTGTGCTCACTTTTGTGACTTTCTTTTTCACAAATATGCTTCGGGTGCTACGTTATCTTCATGAAATAAATATTTTGTACCTAATTATGTAATTCAGAATGTCAATTTGATCATTGCTAACAGGTTTGTGTGTTTGTAATACATCTTTGTAAGAAGTTACATTGGAATTTTATTTTTTGTTAGAGGGGTACTCTCTTCTATTGTATTTTGTATGTACTGCAATTGGAAATGTAAGTATGAGATATATGTATACAATATCATTCATAAGAAGTATCTTAATGTCATTCGGTAAAAAGAGTAAAAATTTACCTATGAATGTAATGAAGGTATGAGAAGGTTGTGTCACAACTTGTGAAAAAAATGGCAAGAAATGGTGGTCTATATGTCAGTGTATGCTGTACGTTTAATACACACATTAGTAAAATCTAGTACCAATGTATACGTCAAAGAATCACAGACCC
The DNA here is from genome assembly GCA_025617745.1 of Heliocidaris erythrogramma. Taxonomy (NCBI): domain Eukaryota; kingdom Metazoa; phylum Echinodermata; class Echinoidea; order Camarodonta; family Echinometridae; genus Heliocidaris; species Heliocidaris erythrogramma. The sequence continues at coordinate 35,007,009 of CM046871.1, read as the reverse complement.
GAGATTTTTTGAGTTAAAAAGGGGCCCAGAAATGGTGAGGACCTGGATGTAAGTGTGAGGTATGAACTATACATCATTACTAATGCTTTAACATAATTCTGAAAAAAAATGTAAGGTTCACCTTAGGAATATAATGATAAAGGTATGAGGACATGTCACAACCTGTATACAGTGACCAACAAAATGATGGTCAATATGTACATGGATATAAAATAACGCTCCAGGGGGTGTTTCACAAAGAGTTAAGTTTGACTTAGTGCCAATGCGCATACGGTATTAAACGCGTAATCTCATTGGTAGGTTACCCAATAGCGCGCGTCCCCCGAGCATGATCTGACCAATGCGGTGATGTGTCATATACCGCACGCAGCTAGGAATTTAAGTGCGACTTTAAGTCAAACTTAACGCTTTGTGAAACAACCGCCTTGGTTTGCATCATCACCTGTACTAAGCGAACCTGCGAAGGCAATTAAACCGTACGCCAGTCAATAGAAGTATTGCCTGCACTCTTCATTTTGCCATCACTGTTTTATAAACGATATCATTCTTTCATGATGTCCTAGTTTTTACATTTACATACCTGTCAAAGCTGTGATATTTTTTTGGTAAGTCTTGCCAGAGGAGCTACTAGTATCAATCATTTTAATTAGAAATAATCAATAATCAATGAATCAATTGACAAGGATATATAGAATCCAAGAAGCTGAGACGATATAAAGCATTTAAAGATTGAATTGAGTTTTTGTAAAGGTGAAATAAATAGTGAGCTTTCTCATTCTTATGTCAGTTTGAAAGAATGTCATAGAGAAAATGTCCAACCTTTCCATTTTGTTTCCAGACAGTTTCTTTCACAATGTAATCGCATGAACTCAACTTTATCTGTATTAGTATTTGATCTATCAATACATTTCAACATCATATTGATTTTAATTTCCCAACCATCGCATTGAAAAATGTTGAATAATGGATGAAACCATTGACGAGGATGCCAATAGAATTTAATACACTGAAGTGATATAAAGCATTTACATGTTTGTTCTATCATTATATTTCACCATGATATTGATCATTTAAATTAACATTTTCTTTTAAAAGCATATAATGTAAAGAAGAAGAAAAAATACAATTTTTGAAATAAAATGGTAAAAGTAAGTATCATTGAATAACTTTGTTTTTTGTAGAACTTGTCTGAACTTCTTTGTATTCCTCTTTATATTCCTCTATAGATTCTTAGATATATATTTATTTACTACTCCCTATCCCTCTCTCTCTCTATCTGTCTCTCTCTCTCTCCATTTTCCCTCTTTACCCCCTCTCTCTCTTGCTCTTTGTCATTTTCTTATTATCTCTCTCTCTCCCTTTCTCCCCCTTCATTTTCCTCCCGCTTTCTTCCTCTCCATTTCTCTCTTTGAATCTCTCTCTCTCATTTTCTCTCATTTTCTCTCTTTACTCTCTTACGCCCTCATCTCTTGTCCTCTATCAAAATAAGAAATGCTATAATTTCAATGCAAAAATATCGAAGAAAATTTGTTCGCTCGCATTGTTATTCTCAATTAAGTGGTTCCGTCAATTGGCATAGATCCGTGCATTCCTTCTTTTCATTAAAAACCATTTTGGGATGCTCTAAAATGCAAGTTTTATAGACAGATTTTTGAAAAAGTCCCTGGTGTGGGAGGGGGTACGCCCCTCCCACACCCTCCCCCGCTTAATCGCTTCGCTCAGTGGCGTATCTAGGGGGCAGGGGGCACTAGCCTCGGGCGGCACTTGGAGGGGGCGCAAAAACGAGGAGAGAAAGAAAAAAAAGTGGGAAATGAAGAAAAACCATAATCCTTATACGGATTATGCGCCCCGAATGCGCAGGGTAAATGCACTAAAAGATCTAGTTCTGAAGGTTTGAAATGTCGCTTTGGTCCCTTGCATAATTATTTTCTTTCAGGATCTCGTATATAATTCTTAAATAGCTTAAATAGCTTAAAGTAAAGAAATAAAGATTACTTAATTACTTTGCTTGCTATATCATGTAAGTTTCATATGACCCCTGCTAAATATTGCGTCCCCAATAGGATAGAGTGTATACATAACACCGGATATGACGTTTAAAATACTTGGCGAGATACCATACGGTCTCCCAAGAATCAGCGGAGATCATTATTTTCTGTGTGTAATCTCCTTTGGTCAATTGCAAACCGCATAAAGACATTCCGTATCTAATGTCTAATAACTTAGTATGATTACACTTATTATTATCATCATTATTAAGAGTAATTTCATGTCAATGTCGACTATTGGAATGGAATTCAGAATATATTATTGTGTTCTTATTTAGACTAAAAACAAACGACCACGGGAGGTTAGGAGTTCGGTTCATTGCCGGTGTCACCGCCTTCCCAGTGCTCGCCAATGTGTAACTCTTATGCGTATTATGAATATCAGTGCACACCTAATGTAACAACAGTATGCCCGATTTCTTGTACGCACATAGCCATGCATTGTAAAGTTTATGTTTCCGAGAATCCACATGTTTCTTCGTAACATCTGCTATTCTCTGACATTGGTATATATACTAAATCAAACACACATCACCAAAATTCATGGTTACAACATTTATTTATCCCAGTATCAGCATCATAATGCAGACATTTTTTCATTTAAAACAAACGGATTCGCATGAGAGCGCCTGCAATACAAAGGTAAAATGTAAACAAATAATCTATCAAAGATGTTTCTCGATTGTCCCTAAAATAGCAATTTAATATAGTCTTTCTGAATATAAAACGTATAGATTTCTATGCAGCTGTTATAAATCGATATATTTTTAAATGAGTATTCATAACGCACAATGCCAAGCTTTGGCATGCGTGAACGACCAGTCAGTCTTTTGTAGGAACTCGTATTCACGTCGGAGCGAGGATTATGACTATTCATGAGCAGAAGGCCAGTGTATGGTAGAAAACCGCTGTTTTGAATGGATTTTTACGATATTTATCACACAATGAAAGAGGAATGATGATTCTACCAATTTCAACTTCAAACTTAGCAGTTTGACTTAGAAGAATTTTCAAAATCAATAGACCATTTACGAGTGAAAATGAACGACGTAACCTTGACGAAAAAGGGTGACAAAATATTGGTTAGATATCTTGTAGACAGAAAAATCCGTCCGGTAGGAGGAGTTTTATAACAATTTCTGATCTTCGAGCTGGGCTCTCCTCCTAGCAGTATGGGAGGCTTCCGTCTGTCTAGCTAGGACCTAGCTAGACAGACGGAAGCCTCCCATAGTCGAGACAGTAGGGTGAGTGCTTAGGCATAGTCCCTATGGAAAAGGGGCACGGATTCGTGCCCTTACGATTAACACTGATTACAAGATAGGCCTATATCTAAGCTATGAATAACTTATATAGTTAAAAAAAGTATATCAAATATAATGCGCTCACCAACTTTGTGAAATATCGTTTGTTTGGGTGAAATATTCTCCAAAATATCAGATTGTTCGCTGCCCGTCGTCGCGTTAAGAGAATCCGCCAGCCAATCACATTCGGTGTAAGTATGATTTCCACAAATCATTAATATTCATAGATTAAATGCTCATGCATATTCACGAATCGGAGCGAAATGATTCGGTCATAGATGATTCATATTTGCTTATTCATATTGATCGATCGACGGAAATAATCCGTCGGCCAATCAGAGCAAGTGTTATATACGGGGTCTGTAAACTTCCATAAAAACATAATGGCGACCTAGAAGAACGCCGATATCCATGATGTCAAGATATGGATACATCATACAGATTTTCTGCGATCTACAGTGAATATTTTTCAACGTGTATTGTGGTAAAGTTGAAATTATTTGTCATCTAGACCTTTGTGGTGCAGTGGTGTGGAAGAACATTTTTTATTTTTTTAATTTTTATTTTAATTTTTTTTTTTTTGGGGGGGGTAATATAAGTTAGGAAAATATCAACTAAAACTTCCCACATTTGTCTGAACTCTTTTATGAGCCTTGTACTGTTGAATGCCTTGTATTTTGGATTTGGCATTTGATGATCTTGGTCAGGAGATTGCTTGGCCCCATAGTGCCTTTTTGTGTCATACATGCAACTAGCCAGTTGTCAAGTGCTAAGTGTACGTACAATGTGAAGGTAAAAAGCCTCTACAATTTTCTATGTGCAGCTAAAAACCAGGCAGAAGCTCATCGGAGCTTAACATGCTGCACCTTCTGCTTGAAGAGCTCCAAGGAGGCGCAGCTGATGACTGCCGGTGGTAAGGAGTTCCACAGCCGGATAGCATCTGGGTAGAACGTGGTTTGGTTTGGAGCAAATGAGTTCTATATAGCATATGGAACCTGGAAATTTTCAGGATTTCTACGTGTTAGTGGTCCAGCAACTGGTATGAAGTTGGTGACTGGAAGATCAACCAGGCCATGGATTATGCTGTAGACCATGTACACTTTATGTTGTGCCCTCCTCTCCTGAAGACTTCTCAACTGAAATTTATTGAGCATGGAAGTAACGCTGTTCATGCGCTGGTAGTCACCCAGGACGAACTGTGCACAACGGCGTTACACCAATTTCACCTTTCTGATGTTCTCTTGTGTGGATGGGTCCCAGATGACTGCAGCATACTCCGGCACAGGGCGTAGTAATGTCTTGTACAATAATGCCTTTGTTGGTGGACAGGCCCTTACGTTTCTCTGCAGAAAGCCCCGTACAGAGTTGGCTTTCTTGGTTGTGACATGTACATGGTGATTCCATTTCACGTTGTTCTGTATGTTCACTCCCAACATGCCCAAGTACTTTGCAGTTTCCGTGACCTGTAGACGCTCTTCATGAATGAAGTATGGAAATGAGGTTTTGGATGATTGCCTTTTATTGGAGACATGGGGCATAACCTGGTATTTCTGCGAATGGAATTGCATTAGCCAGTCTGCTTCCCATTCTTGGAGTGCATCTAGGTCCTTTTGCAGGCATTCGGCAGCGTCCACCTTCCTGTACAAGATGCAGTCATCTGCAAACAATCTCACAGTAGACTGGGCTGATATACAGTTAGGAAGATCAATGATAAAAAACAGGAAGATAAGAGGTCCGACGACACTCACTTGCGGAACACCTGACATGACGGAGGAGGTGTGAGAAGTGCATCACTGCATCCGTCAAGTACTACCCTCTGTGAGCGACCGGCAATGAGTTCCTTAATCCAGCTGTGGGTAATATTATCATTCCTTTTACCATTGATGAAGCTCCAGAATCATTTGGGGTTTGTGGAGGAGTCAGGGCTAATGTTGCTGATATATTCGCTGCAAGCTGTTGGGGAGGATTTCTTAATCTCTTGGTATTTGTCAAAGTCCTGATGTCTACCAGTTGCTCGGGTACGTACGATTGATGGCTCTCTGTTTCCTTCTTGATAAACGTTTCACTGTCATTGTGACCCATGGCTGACTGAAGCGAGAAGATGTTGTTTTCTCGTACATTGAGCTCTGTTCACAGTACCTGTTCAGGAATGCTGTTGCTGAAACTGACGGCAGTCCCGTTTCATCTCTAAGAGATTGGCCTTTTTCCAAAGGTATATTTTCCTCTTCTCTGGCTTGCATCGTTTCGCTGTATCAACCCCAACGATATCATGATCGCCAAGCATGGTGTAGCCGGGGGGGGGGGGGGGGGGGGGGGGGGGCACTGGGTGTTGTGGCGTGCGCCTGTAATCCAGCTACCAGTAGAAGTTATAAACTGATTCAGCGGACCCAGGTTCGAGACTGAGTCACGTCTTTCGGATGGTGACGTTAAAGGTCGGTCCCAGACGTAAATAATCATATCTGATTGATACACGTCTGTAAAAACCCAATTACACACACACACACACACACACACACACACACACACACACAAGGGGCCATGCCCCCTATTCAACCCCTACAAAAATATCCAAAAAATAATTAGGCTACCCAGCCCTCCAAATGTAGATAGGCTAATAGGCTATATACTTTTTAGATTCCCACAGACTCTGATGTACAAAAAAATACATGACATGAAATAAAATAAAATAATGTCACCAGAATAATATGTTCAAAGATATCAAATCCAACCTTTCTGTTGCTATGAATAATTGAATTACTTACAGAATCAAACGACTATACAGGTACAAAAGAGAATATCAAAATAAACGTTAGGTAACAGGGTATTTCATCTCAGTTCATTTAATATATTACTATTTTCGGAGCTTTGGAAGGTTACATTTCATTTCTATTTCATTTCATCACCATCACCAGTGCACCACCACCAAATTATACTATCTCATTTGTACCGGAAAACAGTGACGTATCTAGGGATTATGGCGCCCGGGGCAAATAAAGAATTTGCCCCCCCCCCCCCCTCCCACAGTGCCCAAACCTACTTGTACAAGCGAGGGAGCAAAGCGAGCAAAGTAATGACAATTACATCTTTATCTTTGAAATTTTGAACCCTTAAACAAAAACTTATTTAAAACTATATACTGGGGGTGCGAAATTACGAGATCCTGACGGACAATAATTATGGGGGGGGGGGGGGGGCGCATAATCGTTAAGGATTGTGGTTTTTCTTTATTTTCCCTATTTTTTGTTCTTTCTCTCTTTTGCATTTTTTGTGCCCCCTCCAAGTGCCGCCCGGGGCACCTCTCCCCCCCCCCCCCCAGATACGCCACTGCAGAAAATATATGATTCGTAAAATCGTTTTTTATGTTCATCCTGATCTCACTTCCTCTGTCTCTCCTTCCAGAGAATTACAACAAAAAAACAAGCAAGTTTGTGAGATGGTTTTATTGACGCATGCCAGAGACACTGATACGAGATTTTTAATCAATGTACATAAACATTTCTTCTTATAGCTTGTTGTGGCTGTGTATGTTTATTCCTTTTATATCTATATTGAAAAATATTATAGATATTCAAATAAAGAAATTTCAATATAAAGAACAATGGGGTTGTTGGATTCGTAGTCCTGTAGATATGTGTCTTTAAAAAGTAGGGTTGTTTTAGGAGGTCATTACCATTTATCTTTTAAAGAACGACTTCATAAAGATCAGGAGAAAAGGAGAATTTCATGTGCTTGAAGATGTTAAGCATGTGAAAACTGAGCGAATGGTGAATAGAGGGTAAGAAGGATGGACAGAGAAAGACAGAGATAAATAGAAAGAGAGAAAGAGGGGAGAGACAGGGAGAACGAGAGAGAAAAGGAGGGGAAAGAGAGATAGAAAGAGAGGGGAGAGAGAGAGAGAACGAGAGAGAAAGGGAGAGATTGGACGAATGAGAGACGAGTGATGTGAAAGATGGATGCCTATGAACAATGATGAATTAAACATCCGTATCTTGCCGGTAAGAAGACACTAACGTCATGAAGCGCGGCACCGGGTTTATTCGGTGGAAATGAGAGACAGAAAATTTTTCGCTAACATGTTGTGTAGCTACTTAAAAAATACAAGAAAGACGGATACAACCTCACTTCCCTGCATGGGAAATCACCCCCTTGCTCATAGCAGACCCTCGATGACTGGCTCCCTACCATTCCATTTCTCCCAATAAACACTATTTTCATTCAGATATCTCTTAGCCAAAACATAATACTGCACATCATGTAGCATTATGATCATTCTACCCTATATCGTATGTTTGGAGCCAGAAGGGCATTAACTCTGTGTTAAACGAGTTAACGACCTTCTGGCTCTCAACAGATATCTTCTTTACTCTGTTTGATGACACACAACTCCCTTCACAATTCATAAAAACGCATGTTCACTAACAAGGTTACAATCTTTCGTGCTGATAGTAATCGTTTCTTATGATCTTGTCTTTGGGGTTTTTTTTTCAGTGCATATATTACATAATGGAATAAGTGCATTAGAACATGATAAAAACTCCCTCCAAAAAAAAACTTGAGGCAATTTCAGTAGCCCTGTCTATCACCTTTAAAAATGTGCTAACATTGCAATGGCGTATTACGTAATCCGAACAAGATTTCTATCGGCAGTACAATAGGCTTTTGAAAGTGCCCTTTAAAAGTTGATTTTTGTAATGAACTCTTTATCGTGTTCTAAGTTAAAAAATAAAAATAATACGAGATTTCATAACAAATCACATCAAACATAAATGGGGCATTATCATTCCGAATAGCACAACAGAAATGTAAGTTTTTCATTAGCTGATTACGTAATGAAACAGTATCACAATTTATGCTCAGATTCCAATCTTCTTAATGGAGAATAATGTGATGAAAAGGAAAATACATGTACAATCTTCGCAATAATGTTACTTACATCTACGAACAGCTCTTAGTTTTCTATTACAACCGGACTATAAAAAAATTAGGTATAGAATAAAAGAAAGAAAAATGTACATTTTATAGCTGACCGAGATTTTGCATGGTCATTTAATAATGATGAATAGTGCATTGTTCTCCTTGAGCATGCTGGGCTTGCTATATTACCCCGGCTTGAACATCAATATCGATATCGCAACATAATTAAGCATATTAGAGGAAAAAATACAACTAGTAGTCGGTGGTCAGTCGTGCGACCAGTATGAAAATAACAATTCGCAACTGATTGGGATTTTTCTCCAACTGAAAGGCTCAGAGTAACTTGCCATTTCAGTAGTACTATTCAAATGACAATCAGGGCTCTTATCCATATAAATTTAGTTTAATTTTTATATCACCAGAAATAATGACCTGATGAAGAGCCCACAAGAGTCCACAAGATTCTTTTTTATTCTATAAATTTTGGTCATACATGTAGCTATTATTTGGCGATATAAAATAACCGAGCCCGATGTCGCCTCGGTTTGTTAGTTATAACATATATTCTGAATGGAATAGGGGTTAGGTCGCTAGATACCTGTAAAAGGGATGTCTTGTCATTATTCAGGGGTTGGTTAATGAGATCGCCTCTAAAAAAAAAATGGAATTATAAAAACTTGTCCAGATTAATTAGGAGATCTGGCGGAAGTTCGTATTCCCGGAAGAAATACTTTCATGGGATGGGGAATCCAACAATTCAGTTCTAACCATCCTGGATCTGTCCTTGGGGTAGAGTATATCCTCCATGATGTACAAAAGCCTATATTCAAGACAAGAAATTACCAGCATTCGAATACTGTTCCTATTTGTGCCAGTGGGTCAAATGCATCCACAAATTGATATTTGAATTTGTATTTAGTTTTTTATACGTTTGGTTCAACTGCGTCCAGTTGGACGCAGACCTGGTGTTCGGGTTCTGAAGTGCCAGTTCTATCCCAAGACGATACACCATTCTTCGTGTTCCCGTTGTCATGGTAACCTTCATTCAAATATTCATGATGCAAGCCATCATCCACCACGATGTTCTCATCTCTACTCGCTTCAGTAGAAACATTCTCTTTACTAGATCGAAGGACATGGTCTTGTCCGTTCTGGGGTGTTCGGGATGTTATCGGAGTGGCATTTGGCTTAAACTCCTTGTTTTGTTGGGTCGTGCAGAGGGCGTCCTGCTTTGGTTTCCGCAGATTAAATCTCTTCGGGCAGAGGAGCTTGTAGACAAACGGTCTGAAAGCTTGCTGATTAAGCGCATAAATCACAGGATTTATACCCGTGTTTAGATAAACCACTAACATTGAAGAGTATAACAAGACATTGCTTACACGCGGGCTCACTTGCGTGTGCCCGCCAAATAGAGTCCACATAAAAAATGCAAAGAAGTACCCATAATGCAATATGAAGGTGAAAATCACTCTGAATATTGATCTGAATACTTGAATTCGCTGCTTCCACCTTCGCTCTTGTTCCTCTCCGTTTAGTTGCTTCGTTGTGGGGTTAAACCATATCACTTTTAAAATGGCGACGTACATAATTAAGAGAGCGATTACAGGAATGATGAATGATATTACGACAAAGATGATCATCGAGTTTCGGTGAGCTGGAATCCTGTAATCTTCGAAGATATCCCGACTTCCACCACCGAGGAACACTGGAATCATTAACAGACCTGCGACTGAAGAAAAAACAACATCGAAAGTTTAAGAATTATATCAGTCATTAAAAAAATATTTTACGAATATCGCCTTGACATTTTATATCAGGGGAAGTGCGCATACCAAAATAAATGAATTTTAATTACGGTATATACAAGCAAGCGATGAGATGGGGGTGAGTTACTGATGGATCATGCATGAATTGCCTGATTTAATTCGAATCGGTAAATATCTAGATCCGTCATGTTGCACGTTTGTACAGCTATTGTTGTGTTAAATTGACCTCTACGAAGATTATTGCTTTTACGTATACCCATGGAGCATTTTCCCCCTCGTGAATAATAAAAGTTATCTGTAGTCAAACGGGCTCTAGATAATGGAAATTCGCTCATTAATTAAACTGCTAAGCCTACCCTTAATAAAAATTAAAAGTGTTACGAAGCTTTTATATATTTACGGTACACTTTCAATACCATGCAATAATCTGATAATAGGCAAACACAAATATTAAGAAAGCGACATTTTGCTTTAAGCTTATCAGGCGGATGTGTTTGTGTGTGTTTAGGGAAGGGGGGGGGGGGGTGCAAAACACTCATTGAGAGAAGAAACGAAACGAAATATGGGAAACAAACTTTTCAGGGGTAATAAAGGTCGTCGGCCTCCCTTTTTGATCGGAGCATCTGGTGGGCGGACGGGATTCGGGCGGGAATGTGATAATTTCCGGGAAAATTATTGTAATTTTTTTTTGGATCACTATACTTCACCTCTACTGAGAACTTGGTGATCGCAGACATGATTCCTTAAATCTTGAAATCGTGTTCCTAAGAAGACAAATGTGGGGAAATTTAGGCCCCTCCCCCTTTCAGACAATCCTGGATCCGCCCTGAAGCTCATAGCATTTCATCCACACGTATACTAGACTTATAGGCAAAGATTATTTTGATATTTCACATGGCCACTGGGGTAATTAGTAAATAACTAACAGGTCGCATGATGTTGCGGCATTGTCAAAATATAGTGCACTTTTAAGGATATGCCATTAACTTGATTGAAAGGTTCCGAAAGATGCATTAAGCCTACTTAATAAATCACTGCCATGTCAACAGGGAAGTAAAGACAAAAGATTGATTTTTCACGTGGCCTCTGGGATGATTGGTAAATAAAATAAAATATTGCATAATGTTTCAGCATTATCAAAATATATTGCATTATTGTCAACATTCCATTAACATGATTAAATTAGTTAGGCTTCATTAGAGAGCAGCACGGTAAGACCAACATAAAAAGCTTCCGAAAGATACATTAAGCCTACTTTATAAATCATGAAATGAAAATAAAAATTTGTTTTGGTTTTTCACATGGCTACTGGGATGAAGAGGTCGCATGACGTGTCAGCATTATCACAACAAAGCACACTTCTGAAAACATGCCATTAACATGATTAAGAATTATTGTTAGGCTACATTAGTGTACAGCACGGTAGCAATTAAGCCTAGTTTATAAATCATTGACATGTCAACCTTGTATTGTTTGAGGGCATAACTACAATCATGTATATTGCAGTGTCCATTGTCAAAAGTAGCTTTTACATGAAAAACTCCAACAAACTTATTATATTAGGCCTACATTATTCATGACTGCCATATCTACGAATTATATATAGGACATAATAAGTGAGTATCAGAGAATCAGTCATTTTTTCGTTATTGCATACAACCTCATTTATTTCAGCTTATAAACGCAATTTCGATACTCCACCTCCTCTTTTTGACACCCATTATCTAGCTAATCTCTTCTTTATTTAAAAAAGGTTTTGTTGCATTATGTAGTGCTAATTATCGTTATATTACTTTTATTAAGATGACGTCATTCATGAGTTGTTTAAGAAGTCCACTTTTCTGTAAATTATATGTGCATGGAAAAATCAATTATGGAAAAAGGGAGAAATTAATTATCTCTGGCGACATACCCAGCCACACGAGGCAATTCATAATAATTGTCCGCTTCTTGGTTCGATAGGCTCTCGATCGGAATGGATGAACTATCGACAAGTACCGATCAAATCCGAGGAAAACCAGTATTGTGAAGGAAGCTACAGACACGAACTGTAAGAATAAACAATGGATAACAATAATACCTTGATAATTCAGTGGCATAGCTATATGTGGGAAGGGGACAAGTGGGAAGGGGACAAGTAGGCACGTGTAACCAATTAAATGATGAAAAAATATAGATAAAAAGGGAGAGGGGGAGGGGGAGTAATCATGAAAACAGGACGCGAGGCCCCTCCCACACCCTTCTCCCTTTGGGGGCCTAGGTGATAAGCATTTCATTGAGCATAATGACTCCAGTGCTCCCCCCCCCCCCCCTCCCCCATTGACTGGACCCATGCAGGCTGCGCCATGTATTCCTTGATGAGTATCTGGAACATTACTCTCTGAATAGACCTGTTCTGTAATGTATTCAAATGTATGCTATATCCGGCAAGCCACCGGCAAGCTTTCAGTTTGTCAAGAACAACCTTCGTTTTAAAGGTATGTATAAAATGTACATTACCGAATCGGTCTATTGGAAGCCGGAAAACAACACCCCGACTTATACCCGTTTTGGGCAACCACCAATGTAGGACGATATCCTCTAGAACAATAATATCGTCGGACAACCATCCGCTTAAAGATTGCTCCTCGGACAATATTAATTCCTACAGGGTAATAAGCCACTTCGGGGGATGCAATCTGAGCATGAGCAGATAAAGGTCATCTGTACCAAATTCTAAAACCCACTGACACTAATATTCGATATGTGCTCATGAATGTCATGTAATCATTATTCAATTATGCACTAATGGTGCATAATGATATCCAGGTGGAAGTATTCTTTTTAAAGGGGGAAACAAAAGCTATTCATGAGGCACCTCTATCACTCCAAGAGTTATTTTTTTGAAGTGCACATAAAGGGACCCTCCATGTCTAAAATATCTGTGGATATTTGGGGTCATTTGTACAATCTCAGTACTATGCGCTAACCCCGAACTGGCTTATTGCATTTAGGTGTTTCACAAGAAACTACGGCCGCGTCATTTGAAATGACACGGCCGCAGTTTCTTGTGAAAATGGCGTCATTCTTGCCCTAATTTTGATGAGATTTTTTGCAAACTTACTCTTTAGAATATCAGGAATAATTTAAAATTAAGCATTAGAGGATGAAACTTACTCTTTAGAATAATCAGGAATAATTTAAAATTAAGCATTAGATGATAATTATTTAAGAAATTCTTGTTCATTTTCAGGGGAGAGTTTCATCAAGCGTTTTGTCAGTGATTTTCACCGACCACTGTTATAAGCTACTGAAATCCTTGATTCTGATTGGCTGAGAGCAAATTTGTCAGTAAAAATAATTGACAAGACACTTGATGAAACGCATCCCAGGTCAAATCAATAGGTGCGCAGATACAGGGCTCCCCTCATAGGCCTAGTTGTCCATGGAAATATTTGTCTAGAATCAGATAGTGTTGTCCAGGCAGGGTAGCAATCTGCATTAGTTGTACTAGGGGTAGGCCTAGTATTTCCTAAGGAATATCTGCCCTGTCCGGTCAAGGGGCAATGATCATGAATATTATCTCAAGTCATTTGGTTTGGTTACTTTGACCAAGATCCTGGTTATTCAAATATTTGTTAGGTAGGACTATAGTAGACACTATTAAATAATTATGTATTATTATTTTTCACTAATGCAACAAATAACATACACGGTGTAATACGTAATGTATGTGAATAACGTTGGACGTGTAACTCAGTAGTACGGACCTATTCTTACCTCATAAATAGCGGTATTTAGATTATGCGGGTGTTAAAAGGTCACGGTAAATATGTTATAAGTTTGTCGATATGGGATAATAAAGCAAATAAAAAACAACTCAGGACGACAAACTATCCTCGTCTCGGTGATCTCAGGGGCTGCATCTTGCTTAGTCGCAAGGGACCTGGGGAGCGTTTCATCAAGCGTTTTGTCAGTTATTTTTTCTGACAAATTTGCTCTCAGCCAATCAGATGTAATGATTTCATTAGCTTATAACAATTGTCATTAAAAAAAGAGAAAAGGAAAACAAAAGAGGAGAAGCACAAAAAGGGAGAGAGAGCCATGAAAATTCGCACAACCATGGTTAAGAAAGCTGGGAGAGGAGAGAGCGAGAGAGAAGAGAAAGAGAGAGAGAGAGAATGCCGTAAAACACGTCACAAAGAAACAAAGTGTGTGTGTGTGTGTGTGTGTGTGTGTGTGTGTGTGTGTGTGTGTAATTGGGTTTTTACAGACGTGTATCAATCAGATATGATTATTTACGTCTGGGACCGACCTTTAACGTCACCATCCGAAAGACGTGACTCATTCTCGAACCTGGGTCCGCTGAATCAGTTTATAACTTCCACTGGTAGCTGGATTACAGGCGCACGCCACAACGCCCAGTTAGGAAAACAAAAGAAAAAGATGCGAGAAGCGCAGAGTGCTCAAAATCTAGGGATACTAGCGTAACAAAGGAGTAAAGAAAGAATATGTATATAGTTATATATAGGCCTATCTTAAAATATACATAAAATACATAATTATTCTAAATTGATGTTATTTCCTTGATACTTACGACTTGGACCAAAAATACTGCCTTAGCGGCAGAGTCACTTTTGACAATCTCGACTTGGAAGGCGACTTGACCGAAGATAAAAATATTTCCACCGCTGACGAAGAGGAGAAATAGAACACCGAGAATCGCCATGTTAGCGATGAAGATGTTCGGTATCGTCCTCATCTGTCGACCGTTCGTAAAGATGATGACGAGGAGAATGATGTTGGTGAAGAGACCCCATATGATCAGGACGATGCTTAAGATGACGAACACCAAGGCGACGTTGGATATAAATTTACAGTCGACAGGATCGATCACGGTTGTCCTTGCGTCCACGCATGTTATGTTCGTCATAGTCGTCATAGCCGTCGTCATCATCGGTGCAATTGTCATTTCATACGACAAAGTGATGAACGGTGATGTAATTATGATATTTATATACTACCGATTAATGAAACTGAAAGTTATCAAGTTTATAATTGTCGGATACCACTTTTATCTAAAGTCCTACAAAATGTGACATCAAGATGAGAATATGGTTTAAATCGGAGAGCTCACTGATTCATTTTACCATTGACGGTTGCCATGGAAACCGGGATGATGGCTTCAGTCTGTGAGCATCTTATTCTTCGTAAAATCACGTTTTTAAAGTTACTTAAATAGAACTTGCATTGATTTCGATGTTGATTCTGATTTCGAAAATGCGGGAAACGGGAAAATCCCATTAATCAAGGCAATCATTCAACGAAAACGCTGTGTAAATTTATGGTTGCGCGGCAAGATGAGACGAAGTGACTCACCATTTCACCTGCGACCCATTGCTCAATCTCCAAGCAGTACGCTGGAAGCTCGACTGAGGTGGTAGCCCAATAATGGTGGTGTTTACGAACTGTCCAAATCAGTTTACGAATGAGAGTGATGAACCAGGGATGTCCCTGGATGAATGGATAGAGTCCCGAATGCAACGTCTGTTTCTTTTCCAACGCATAGATATGCCCGTCTAATGATTGATTATTAGCTCATAAAACATGGACGTTCTTACCGCAACGTGACGTGGCATACGTGCAGTTACTAATGATATTTCACTTAGCGCCAATCTGCCAATAGTGAACACTAATCACTGGGGAACAAATGGTAATTAATAAGTTACACACATGCATCTATGTTCCAATAACTTTCACAATCCCTATAGCAGAAACACTACAGACAACATATAGTTTAATACATAATACACCTTCCGTTTGTTGAAAATGCACTGTAATCGTGAACTTTGTTCTTTTCTGATTCATTCAATAGTCCTACGCTGAATCGCGGAATTTCCTGCTGTCCCAAATTGGTTTGATTGTTCTTTTTTGTAAAACCATCAACTATACAATTCTACCTCTATTGGTGACATGCTCAAGGATTATTGCGTATTCACTACCCGCGTATTATTTTGACGAGTTACGCCACAATGCAACGTTTTCACAAATAAGAGGGTTGGTCTTAGGTCGTTTCAAGGCAAAGAAGTTGATAGAGTTACTTTGAATTAAAACACGTACATGCATGTATTTTTCATCACAATCTGACATAGCCTACACGATGCGCTATAGAATGGCCACTGTCACACTCTAAAAAAAGTATTGGTCAAAATAACCAATGTGTTGGTGAATATGTGTCCGACCAAAAATATTGGTAAAGATTGACCAATATGATTGTCAATATTACCAAATTATTTGTTAAAATGTACCAAAATTTTGGTTGATTTTGACCAATTTTTTAGTCGGACACATATTCACCAACACATTGTTTCTTTTGACCAATACTTTTTTTTAAAGAGTGTATCTGTGGCGTAGCGAGAGCCCAGCTACTGAGGGGGCACTGGCATCAGGGGGGGGGGGGCTTACTAGGTGAATGACGCGTGAACTTGCAAAGCCATCTGTCACAATGCAACTGCATTTCCATTTCACCCTAATGACCTTGTTTAGTTACATAGACAAAAAATGTAGTAGGCCTATTAAATTGAATCGGATGTGTAGCCAAGCAATTTTGGCATTATTAGTCCTAGGTCAGCAAACTTTGGTGTTGCAATTGGGCAGGTGTGGGTGTGGTTGTGTATGTTGAGAGAGAGGAAATTTTGATAGGGTGCATGGTTTTATATAGAAGGGGAGTAGACGGAATTTTGATGGGGCAAGTTTGTATAGAGTGTTCAGTATTAGGGGAGTAAGAAGAATTTTGGGTGGAGCAGGAGTTGAGTACTGAGGGTTAGAGTTTTGAGTTTTGATCAGATTGCTTTGGAGACCCCAAGAGAGTCGGACCTTGCCTGAAGTTGGCTGACACGTATGTTTGCTCCGCTCACTTCGTGAGAGGGATCATTTTGAAATGTTAATGAATCACTGAACCGGTTCAATGAGCACCGCTGGACTGACTTGCATCTATAATTACCACTCCCATGCGAAAACATCCCTCAAAATTTGGTTTAACCAATGAATGCCCTGGGGAATGTCTTAGATAAATTAATATGTACGAAAATTTATGAATCAAGCTCTTTCATTAAAGCTAACTTATGTCACCTGAATATGATCATAAGTAACCTTAATTCTAGAAATAAAAAAGTTTTCAAACAACAGCTCCGATTTCTCTTGATTTAATTTCAAGGTATTAGAGCTCATCCAATCCTTGATATCGTGAACACAAGCCTCAAGTATTTGAATGGTATCAATGGCATTGGTTTGGTTAGGTAGGAATGAGGTATACACTTGGATATCGTCTGCATAACAATGGTAATAAAAGAGTAACATTTAAAAAACTGTTCCAGACCACTTAGGTAAATTGAGAAAAGTGTCGGCCCTCCAACAGATCCTTGTGGAACACCACTAACCAATGCAGCAGGATTGAGTTATTGATACAAACATTTTGAAACCTTTCAAACAGGTATGACTTGAACCACTCAAGAGCTTTACCACCAACACCAATTAATTTCAGAGTATTTAACAGAAGTGTATGATTAAAGTTATATAATAGTCAAGTAAATGACAATAGAGTTATTACCGCCATACGATAAGCAGGTCAAAACACAGTAAAAAAAAAAAAGAAACCATAACAAACACATTTCTGTCTCCAAATTGTCTTTATTTCTCGACACCAATTTGATAGCAGTCTTTTGATATTTATGGATCGTACTAAGTCCAACACAATTATAAATTTTGTAGACTACATTTCAAAGAAAAAGACATCGTCCCCATTCAAGGATTGGTGACAACCAGGAATGGAGCTCGAATATTTTCAAGGAGCATCGCCAACAAGTGGCACTTCGGAGAAAAAAAAATGGCAGCAACGCACCCGGTGGAAAAGATTGATCCTTACATCGTTGCCCGAATATGACGTGATGGTTGCCAAGAAAGGGGGGGGGGGGGCGCGCATCTCCCAGCCCTCAGTATGCTTACGCCTATAATCAAAGACCAACATAACCAGATAAAATGTAGACATTTGAAGACAATAAAAAATATTTTACAAGCGATTGTACATTTTTATATAAGATTTGTTTTAAATATTTCATTTCATGTTCATTTTTCAAAGTAACAATTGTGTAATTAACAATGTAAAAATAATTGACAGCGAAACTACTACATTGTTTAAGAAAAATCAGTGAATATATATATATATATACAGTACAGTACAAACAAAGGGAGAAGATAATGTTTACACAGTTGTTTCAATGTACATGTAGTAGTCTCATTTCCAGCGAGCATGTAAGTAACCTTGGTGATCCCTATACATTTGCCTCAATTGTATTTAACCGGAGACAGGTTGGATGTTCGGGTTCTGCGGCAGTAGCATCACCAGACGTTACATCGGGAAAAGCAATCTCCATATTCTCATCACTTTTCTTCTCGTTGTCATGGTATCCTCCGTTTCCAGCTTCATTTCCATGAGGCGAGCCATCATGATTCTCCACGAAGTTGACATCGAGATTCGCTTGAGTAGACCCCAAACCTTTGCTGGCACTGGTTCGGGCAACAAGCTCTTTCTCTTGTCTGTTTTGAGGTGACGTGGATGCCAGTGACAAGCTCGCTTTGTCATTTTGTTGGGTCGTGTTGAGGGCGCCCTCCTTTGGTTTCCGAAGATTACATTTCCTGGGACAAAGAAGCTTGTAGACAAACGGTCGAAATGCGTCCTGGTGCAGCGCGTAGATTACAGGGTTTATACATGTGTTCAGGTACACGATTAATACTGCAGAATACAACAAAACATTGCTCAAACGCGCACTAACTCGCGTGTGCCCGCCATTTACAAGCCAGAGAAAAATTCCAAAGAAGTACCCATAATGCAACATGAAGGTGAAAACCACTCTGGATATCGATCTAAATACTTGAATTCGCTGCTTCCATCTTCGCTCTTGTTCCTCTCCGTGTAGTTGCTTCGTTGTGGGGTTAAACCAAATCACTTTCAAGATGGCGACATACATCAGGAGCAGAAGAAACATTGGGATGACATAGGCAAATGTGGTGAAGACGATCATTGCTCTTCTGAAACCCGGGTCGCTGTGAATTGCAAAGAGATCCCGGCTTCCGCCTTCGATAAGTAGAGGGATCATGCACAAACCTGCAACTGAAGTTAAAAAGCGATGAAAAGCAAAGAAAGGTCATTTCAAAGATTTGAAGTCGAGTTCTGTAAAGGTGAAAAATAATTTGTGAGCATCTTTATTATTCATATTCCATTGTGGGAAAATATAGTAGCACTGCCCCCTAAAGATTGTTCTTGAAGAGCTGTCGTATTTCAAAATTGATTGGATATAGATTACCACTTTTGGACTAAAGTCTGGTGTCACATGTTTGGGTATTGCTCCTCCTTATCTGTGTCCAGTGATGTCTACCATGTCTACTATGGCTTTCTGCAGGATTGAGTCAATTTGTTATAGCTTTGCCTCAAACACCGCATTAAAGTTCTTGTTTAAAATATACAATAACCTACCATTCATATTAACTTCTTGAATGTTCATTTTACAGATGAAATTACAGTTAAAATTATCCTGAAGTTACAGGACAGTATCTCAAGCAGTTATTGTCAAGACAACTTACTTATCCACACGAGACAAGTAGCCAACAATGCCCGCTTCTTCGTTCGATATGGTCTTGATCGGAGTGGATGAACTATCGCCAGATATCGATCAAGCCCAAGTACAACAAGTGTCGTGAAGGATGCTACAGACACGAACTGTGAGGGGGGGGGGGGGATAATAAAACTCGGTCAACACAAATCTACCACTTCCTTCGGGGTCCGCCCCTCGGGATATAGTACAATTACATTCACCTCGGCAACATAGATTCAACTAGAGTCTCTCTAGGCAGTGTATATTTGCATTGTGGTGTATACTGCTTTAGGAGTTGAGAGAGGAATGAATCAAACCCAAATTGAAAAGCCAATTAATACCAATAATTGCCATATCGTATAATAATAATGATGAGGATAATAATAATAATATTCTTGATCTATAAGGCGCCTAATGCATCTACGATTTCTCTATATAAGCGTTTTAAAGATAATTTATTAACACGGTCATTTGACTCATGCTTGCCCGTATAAAATGTATGCAATTTCTCCACTCCCTGACAATGTATGCGGGCCAAAAAAGAGAGTGAACTTTCACTCTCCCGGGAGTGACATCAATGATCACTTGTTTGGGGGTGAATAACGAGTGACTATCGAGTGCTCTCTAACAGGGAGTGACGTCAGTGATCTCTCGATTTTCCTTCTTTTTTGAGAGAGAGAGTGGGGAGCATTCCAGCCAGGCGACTTTTTACAGACGCTCACAACGCTAAACAAACCACAATGACTTTCGCATCCTACCGGGTGCCCATTTAACACCTGGGTGGAGAGGAACAATGTAGATAAAATGCCTTGCTCAAGGTCACAAGTGCCGTGCCGGGGATCGAACCCACGACCTTCGCATCTCCAGTCAATTGTTTAAAGCACTCGACTACGACACAAATCCTCTACTATAGACTAAAACTGACGGCAATACAGTATGATCAGTATATCAGGTGTTAAAGGCGGATTCACACCAAACACGACACACGACAAACGACACGACAGCACGACATGCTACACGATAAACGGCAAAAAACAGTGCACACCGCTCACGACATTCGCTAAAAAGTCGTGCTGGAGAGAGGGTGATGTCGTCTTTGATGATGATAATGTCGTGATAGAATTCATTTCAAATTCATCATTATAGTCATCAAAATAATTTTAAAGATAAGACGGAAGTTTTATATTTTTAAATCTTGAAATCATTTATTCTTTATTTGGATGTTCTAAAAGTTGTTAAATTGGTCACGTGACTATGTTGAAGAATTACAAAAGTGTTATTTGCTGTTGTTTATTCGGAATAATCACAGCTAGGTTTTCTTTCTTCATTAATAGGCCTACATAAAATTGATGATCTTTGCTTTGCCATACCTCCAAAATTCGCTCAGTGGGGGGCGGGGAAGGGGGGTCCAGTTCCCCTCCATAATTCTCTGACAAGCCAAAAAAAAAAGGGTTTTCGTTCTAAAATGGGGGGGGGGGGGCACAATGCATATTTTTCTTCCAAAAGAGGGGGCACGGGCCGAATGTGCCCCTCCCCCTAAATCCGCCACTGCTTTGGAACATAAATTTGGTGTGAAAATGGTGGTATTCTCCGCGGCACACACCCATCGCACACTATATGGGGAGGGGGCAGTTTTGTCTTATATACACTCACTCTTTACCATATTTTGCGCACAAAATGACCAGAAAAATATATTTTCTTAACTGAAAATAGTTCTGCAGGCTTATATATTTTATATGGATTTTGGGTACCTCCAAACATTAGAAAAGTACTTGAATTTCTTGGTGGAATAACGGAAATTTTTGTTTTCTTTTTCTATAATTATAAGTTATCTCAAACTCATGGTCGCTTCCTATGTGTTTATATTTTAAATATTTCAGTGTATGACGGAACAACTTTTTATTGTAAAAATCCAACTGTGTTAAACTTTTTATGTGGTTGCAATAAATAAATAAATAAATACAATTTTTTAAAAATCTGCTGATATTTTCTCAACAAAGCAAAAGCTTTACCCCATATTAAAATGACACAAAAGAACCTATTTTCAGAGTTTCATTTAAAAAAAGCACAACATACTTTTAAATGTAATTCCCCATTTCTTCTCCCTCTCTCTCTCTTTCTCTCTACCCCACCCCCCCCCCCCCCCTCTCTCTCTCCATGTCCCTGCCCCTTTCTCTTTCAAAATTTTTAACAAGTTCAGTGCCTATTGTATTCTGTTTGAGAGCTGAAAAAACTGTAATTGGACGATACAAACAATACAAAAACCAATATTTAAAAGACTAAAAAAGGGATTTAATACTGTAATTCAAATCTTTAATGGGATAAATTACTACAAGCACCTTTAACAAATAGACCAATATGGATTTCCCTTATTAAAAATGTCATGCAAATATGAAACCAAATAAACTAAATATCTTATCAATTATGGTATTGTAAGGTATGTAAATAAAGTTCAAGCTCCATTAGAGTGCAAATTAAATTCATCCCCCAAGAATGTATGATGTAGTAAGCAAATACAATTTGCTCTGACACCCACTCCCCTCTAAAATACTTGGGACATGCTGTAAAATGCACCTCAGTCCCGATATTAAAGCTGCAATGGCCTAATGATTATGTAAGGGGGGGGGGGCGGACGTAACTTGATATTCAACGACATTAACCACAGTTAGATTTTGAAATAGAGATTTGGCAAAAGTTTAAATGTCCCCACCAAATAAATTACTTATTGCAGACTAATAACAATCTAACCGGTGGTAATGCATAACATGTAGCAAATTAAGGAAGAGAAGTAACGTACATGTAGTTGTAGGGGCTATAAAAAGACTGTTATTCAGAAAACTGAAATGAATGGATTCTGTCAACTTCATTTTGTTATGCCTTTGGTGTGTCCTTGCACACTCCATTGTGAGATCATTTGTGGACTGAGATGGGGGGGGGGGGGCAGGGGGTACTGGGGTCCTAGGATGGGTGTGGTGACACAGGGAGTATTGATATTAGCAGCCGATGGACTGGGGGAGACACTGCTATTTGAGAATGATGAATGGCTTGAAGTTCATTCCCTTCGACCTCTCTTGTCCTTGAGAGCATCCTTTCAGCTACCAGGTACAATCTCTGGTAGATGTGTTCCCTACAAAATGAAAAAGGAATTAAACATCATAGCTACAAAGTGACTAGTACAATTGTATAACATTTTTTTTCACAAAACACATGCATCAAAGTAACTAAACATTTACTTGAATGAACAGAACTATAATAAGATGAGAAAACAGCACTTAACATAGCAAGGGACTATAACACAAGTATGCATGATCAGTGTTTATGTATTAAATGTTATGGTTGTGTAGGACCATGACAAAGCTTATGTTAGTAAATAGAAGATCGGGGTATAAATTATTTCCCTATTCATGAATTCATGCACTGGGAAACAATTGGATTGTTACATGTATTGTACTATAAATAAAATTGTACTTACTCTCTAGGTAAGGATGTGAAATCAACAATACTAGTACGTTAGTAAGTGTTTTCCCTTGATGACGGGAATCGGGAGTGTGATGACCTGAAATGATGATGCACCAGTTCCACTTCTCTTCCCTTGTTCTTCCTCATGTTCTTGGACTGCATGAAACAAGCCTATACATGTATGTTGACCAAACGACATTCAGCACTTTCTCCTGTAAATTTAGTGAGAAAGGAAATTAGATCATTATTGTATTCTGCCAGGATAAGAAATAACAAAGCAAAATGAAAATAATAATAATTTTCTTTAAAAGACAAAATAACAATGCTGACAATAATAATGATTTAAAAAATTAAAACAGTAAAGAAATCTTTTGACCAGGTGAATTCCGACGTGCTTTATGTTTTAATTATAATAACATAATTGATGGGGGATGTACTGTATGTAAAGTATCTAGATATAAAAAAGACTTAGTAGTTTCCATCTCCAAACGAATCTTTAACTTCATTTTAGAGTTGAATGAAACAAAATAATTACCAGATCTTTCAAGCTTGCTGGCAATCTTTCAGCAAAAGTGTCTCGCCTTTAATATCCTCGTCTTTGTACAGCGATTTGCCTGGGTTTCCAGAAGTTTATCATGGCCCATTCTTTTATGCTGCAAAAAAATAGAGGAAGAAAATAACAAAAAATAAGGCTACAAATAAACGGGTTCATAAATATGTAAGGTTCTTTAATGTTTCTTCATGGAATGGACTTTTATTTCATCTTAGAAATCCACATGTAGTCTCATATAGAATGGGTGGTCTTGTGATGTAAATTTATATAATTATTCAACATGAAAAAAAGTGAAACATAAAATTTGACCAATTTCAATCTATCAAAAGTTTATTTAGTGATATGGCAAAAGATAAATCATAATAAAGACACTAGTGATATATTATTTGATTCATAACTTGCAATGCTCCCAACAAGTGATGGGATTTCTTAATGTAGACTTACGGGTTTATGAACAGCAAGTAGAATGTACATAATACATATACATTGTAGATCTACATCAACTCTAGATCCAGGGGTGGATCCAGGAATCAGGATTTTGTCAAGGGGGGGGGGGGGGGAATATCTCAGAAAACTTTCTGACAAGCAAAGAAGAAAAAAAAAGTTTTTTTTTTATCCAGTTTCCCTTCAAATTCTCTCACAATCAAAAAGGGCATGCCTCCCTAAATCTGCCACTGCTAGATCTTTGACATCCCTATTGCAGATTTGTGGCCCTACTGAAGAAAAAAATCTCTCTGAAAATTTTAGTTTTATTGCGTTATGTAAAATTGATCTAATGATTATTTTCTTCCTCCTTTTTTATTGTTATTGTAACTTAGACTGCTTCTAGATCTACTGAAAAAAGAACGGAAACGGAAAAAGAAACAAAACTACCTAAAACAAACAAATAATAAAACAAAAAAATATGGAGGAGTCTAATAGTTAGACTAAAAAATGAAGCCTAAAAAAATGAAGTCAAACTCTAGACTCTACACTGTACACATCATTCTTTTTTATACTAAACAATGACAAAGAAAAAGAAACACTAGGCCTATATAGATATCTAGACCTACAAATAAGAAAAAGGGTCTCCGACTTAGATCTAAGTTAAATCAACATATTCTAGACTCTAATTAGATATGTTACCTAGTCTGGGACATGTAAATTGATAATAGGCCTAACAAAAGTTAGGCCTAGATACAAATATTTTAAATTCAGAGTAGGCCTATAGAGACTAACTTAGACCGAAAGCTTCAGTCTCTGTTCGTCGGGTGTTCCGCTGGACTACGTCTTGCTTCACTAGTAGGAGAAGGTAAAAAATTTAAAAAATGTTAAGACTCCTCCGAACAGACGGTTTTCAGCTGTCTAGCCTTACTTAGAATCTAGACCAATATTATTTGGCCTAGGCTCTAGATGTGGACCTAATACCAGCTTAGTACGTCTTGCTTCACTAGTACTAGTAGGAGAAGGTAAAAAATTAAAAAAATGTTAAAGACTCCTCCGAACAGACGGTTTTCAGCTGTCTAGCCTTAACTTTACTTAGAATCTAGACCAATATTATTTGGCCTAGGCTCTAGATGTGGACCTAATACCAGCTTAGTAAAGTACATGCCCAGTCCCCAACCCTCCTCCCCGGCCCCGAGGCCAAAGTAGGCCAAGCCTAGGCTCTTCATAACAAATTAAGAACTAACAATAGTGTGACTATAGGCCCTATGTCAATGTGACTATGTCAATTTGATGGTCTACCTACGTTAAAATTCAGTGACAGGTTCGAAATTTGCAGTGTTTTTGCTTTGTTTTGTTTTGTTACGTTTGTTTTGGGGTTTTGGGTTGTGTTTTGTTTGTTTGTTTTGGGGGAGGGGGTCTCTCTCTGTGTAGATTTTACAGGCACTAGGCCTAGACCATGATAATCATATCCAGACCATAGTTAGGTCTGACTTTAAACGGATTGATGGCCATATATGCCCCCTCCGCTTGTCAGGCCAGATACACTGCCTGGACTCCTGGACCTGGAAATGGTCTTGGGACCGGGCTTGAGTTAAGCTTTAGGCCTAGATCTAGTTTAGTTTAGTTTAGTTTTTATATGCTCATAACCTAGCCTAGGCTAGGGCTAAGTAAAGTTTGGTTTAGCCACCATTTATTCAGTCTGCAGTCTAAGTCTTAGTTAGATCTAGGCTATAGGCCTAGGCCTACTGTATTGTTTGTTAACGTTGGTTTTGGTCTTTGTAAAGTTGGTCAAACATTGGCCTTTGATAAGTTGGTCAAACATTTAATATATAGACCTCTCATCAAATTAGGCTTAGTTTTACTTACCGAAGATAAATTTTCAGCAACCTTTCAACCAAAGGATCAATCAGACAAGTATGTATAACATGGAAATCTCGTTTTGGTTGGACTCGACGAACCAGTGCCGGAACTGTCCAGTGCTGTGTTTTTGTGTATAGCTCTATGGTACATTTTGTGCGGTGCGATAAAATAATTTACACGTAAAATCCCATAGAGATATGAGCTGGAGAAATGAAAAGTTTCTGCCAGCAGCCTTGGATAAATATGACGTCACTGCAAATCCTCCACGCTAATTGGTTGGTGGCCAAAATGTCGTCTTGTCGTGCTGGGAAAATCGCTCGCTGAGCGATTTTCTGAAACGACTAAAAACCCCTAAAAACGTCGTGCACGACGTTTCGGAAAATGTCGTGGCAGTGTGCACGGTGTCATAGGGTTTGCATTAGAACGATTTTTCAGAAAGTCGTTCATGTCGTGCTGTCGTGTCGTTTGTCGTTTGTCGTGTTCGGTGTGAATCCGCTTTAAATTATGTTGCATGAAATATATCCATATATCCATATAATATATTTCCAAATACAATCCCACACGAAGTCTTCACTTGCATTCAGACAAATTGTTGCTTCATACACCTATATAATAAAATATGCTTGGAGCGATCGGACCTTCTCAGCTATGGGTCCGAAACTCTGGAATAAACTCCCTCTACAATAACGTCAACTGTCGTCAACAGAAACATTCAAATTACAACTGAAATCGTATTTGTTCTCTTCCTTGTAATTATTGCAATATTCTAATTTACTATGTTAATTCTAAATGTAG
This sequence comes from Heliocidaris erythrogramma, assembly GCA_025617745.1. Taxonomy (NCBI): domain Eukaryota; kingdom Metazoa; phylum Echinodermata; class Echinoidea; order Camarodonta; family Echinometridae; genus Heliocidaris; species Heliocidaris erythrogramma. The sequence goes on along the minus strand of CM046871.1, from coordinate 34,980,258 downwards.
TTTTCTCTAATGAGAACCGAAAGGTGGACCTGTGCGCTATACAAGTAGCCACTATTATTATTATTTATTATTATTATTATCCCCTCAAGAACATCCTATTAATGTTGCACATTAAATAAATATTAATTACATATCGAGATTTGCAATCAAAATGATAAAATTCTATACATGTACAAAAAATATACAAATGACTGCATCGTTACACTCTGCCAATGGTACATTTGTATTGTTGTAAATGTACTGGGACATGGACCTGAACCCTGTTTCATAAACATTGTTATCTACAACAACTTCCTCATTTCTATGAAAATTCGCTCTTAGCCAATCAGATTCAAGCATTTCAGTAGCTTATAACTGTTATTGTAACTGTTATTGATAACAAGTTTTATGAAACGGGGCCCTGGGTCTATGTTCACTAGTTCTTGATTTATTTTGAATAAAGATGATACATGTATATCAAAATTAAATTGTATCAAATGGATTATAGAAGGCACTGCTTGATATTTGTTATACCAGTGACAATTTGGGTAAATTTTATTTCACCCGTTTAAGTTAAATGAGTATCGGGGACAAATTACATGTATTAGATCGGGGGGGGGGGGGTGTTTCACAAAGAGTTAAGTTTGACTTACAGTCGCACTGAAATTCCTAGTTGCGGTCAGATCATGTTCAGGGGACGCGCGCTATTGGTTAATCTACCAATGAGATTACGCGTTTAATACCGTATGCGCATTGGCACTTACGCATGACTTCAAGTCAAACTTAACAGTCAGACTCAACTTCGGAAAACCGAGCACAGGTTTATACTCCGAAAACGACGTATAATTTGGGAGGGCGAAAAAGTGCCCAAAGAATGGACAAAAGGAGTGATTGTTAAGATCCCCAAGAATGCCTTAAACGACTGCAACAACTGGAGAGGGATCACTCTTTTGTCTGTGCCAAGCAAGATTCTGACAAAGGTCATCATCATGAGAATATCAGATGCTGTCGACAACAAGCTGAGGAAAGAGCAAGCAGGGTTCAGGAAACACCGAGGATGTGCAGAACAGATCTTCCCACTCCGCAACATCATCGAGAGGTGTAAAGAGTGGCAGAGACAACTGTATGTGAATTTTGTAGATTTTGAAAAGGCATTTGACAGCATCCACAGAGAAAGCCTTTGGAACATCCTTCGACATTATGGCGTCCCATGCAAGCTAGTCCAACTAATCAAGAGCTTCTACAACAACTTCAGATGCTCAGTGGGACACAGTGACACCTTTTTTGACGTTAAAACCGGCGTCAGGCAGGGATGTGTGATGTCAGCAGTTCTCTTCAACTTGGCCATTGACTGGGTCATGAGAAAGACAACAGAGGACTCTCCAAGAGGGATCCGCTGGAGCTTGTTCACTACTCTCGATGATCTGGATTTTGCCGACGACCTGGCACTGCTGTCCCATACACACCAACATATGCAGGATAAAACCAGCAGACTGCAGACGTATGGACGGCAAATTGGGCTCCGGATCAGCACTAAGAAGACGGAGACAATGACTCTGAATGTGAACAGGCCTGCTCCTGTTCAGGTCAATGGAGAAGATCTACGCCAAGTAGACAGCTGTACCTACTTGGGCAGCATCATCAGACCCGAGGGTGGCACAAAGGAAGACATCCACAGCAGACTGGGCAAAGCTAGGAATGTGTTTAGGGGAATGAATGACATCTGGAGATCTGCACAGTACAGTACCAACACCAAGCTGAAACTCTTTCAGAGTTGCGTTGTGTCTACGCTTCTCTATGGATCAGAATGCTGGAGGATGACGGAAGCTGATCTTTCCAAACTTAGATCCTTCCATACCACCTGCCTCCGGCGAATACTGAGGATATTTTGGCCCGAGAAGATCTCCAATGAAGACCTGTTAAAGAGATGCCAACAAGAAGACATGGGAACCATCATCACAAGACGACGATGGAAATGGATAGGCCACACACTCCGTAAAGACCCACAGTCAATCACAAGAACAGCACTGCACTGGACCCCAGATGGCAAAAGGAAAAGAGGAAGACCGCGAATAACCTGGAGAAGAACAGTCGAAGGGGAGATGAAAACCATGCAGCACTCATGGGGTTCATTCGCTAGGCTGGCCCAGGATAGGCAGAGGTGGAGAGACTTTGTTGCTGCCCTACACACCACTGGGTGTAATGGCTGATGATGATGATGATCATAAGGCGAATCATTCACGGATTTTGAAAGTAATTGACACGCAGCATTATTTTTAAGAATATATATATCATTGGCAGGTTGACTTTGCAAGAATTTCCCGATGCCTTTTGTACACACGGCCTCGCACTGAACGATAGGGCTCTTTATTCATACGCCGTTTTCGGAGTATATACCTGTGCTCGGTTTTCCGAGGTTGGGTCTGACTGCTTAACTCTTTGTGAAAGACCCCTGTATGATTTGTATCTGGACAATTACATCGCTGGATTCTACAAAGGTGGGCATACACTGTATCAGTAAAATGTTAGTGTCATGATATTGCTACGTGCACAGTAATTCTCATTTAGTTTTGTTCTTGCTTTTCTTTATATCATATCGGGAGGAGAGATCTGAGGGTTACAATGATTCAGTTCGCTTTTCCCTTCCCAGACACAGGTGACGCCAAATGCTTAATAATAATAATTATAATGTTGATTATTATAATAATAAGAAAATAATGGATATCTAATGAATGTGTCGATTCCAAATACACTCAGTAATATATATATATATATATATATATATATATATATATATATATATATATATACATACATATATGCAGCAAAAGAAATGCCTACATAAAAGTTGACTTGAGGTCTGGCCACCTCAAGGCGACAACGGATCTTAGTAAATTTTATAGTGAACAGACAGCCATACATTACGGCTGCTAATATTTTGCTTTAAAAGGTTCCGCTGTTGACTTGAGATCGCCAGACTTCAAGTCGACTTTCATGTGGGTATTTCCATTGCTCCACAATATACATTAAATATTCATAGCCGTAAGGGCACATTTCCGCCATGGGGGCGGACGCGTTTTGCCGGAATATCAACGTAAAAGTTCTAACTCTAAATTTTGACCCCGTTTGTGGAGAAAATATACAGAAATTACACGCACCTCCCGACCCTAATACGAAGATATTCGGGCACCTTGCTGCCCGGATAATTATGAGGTGGTGGTTGCCCGAATATTGGAACTTTAAGGAGACTGCAGCCCCCACCCCCCCCCCCCGCCCCGTACGCCTATGTATATATATTACTTTGTATGGAATACCTACGATTTGAATGAAAAATATTGCTGTTGCAACAGAGACACTGCTGACGATCTCGACCTGGAAGGCAAGTTGGCCGATGATGAGTATATTTCCACCGCTGACGATGACAAGAAACAGCACACCGATAAACGCCATGTTGGCAATGAAGATGTTAGGTTTAGTCCTCATCTGTCGACCGTTCGTAAAGATGATGATGAGGAGAATGATGTTGTTGAAGAGACCCCATATGATCAGGACAATGCTTACGATGACGAAGACCAAGGCGGCGGTGGACATGAAGTCGCAGTCTTCAGGAGCGATTACCGTCGTCATGTAATTTACACAGGTTACGTTCTTCGTGGCCGTCATCATCGTCGCTGAGGTCGCCATTTCTTAGGGTGATGACGACAACGATGACGATAACGATAGTGACGGCGGTTTAGAAACTGATAATGCGGATATGAAAATTTCGACAGTAGACAATGAGGACATCGATAATTCGGTCAATGTCGACGATGATGACAATTTGGAGATGTCGACAATGAGGATGATGTAGCTAGTGAATATAAAGTCAACAATTATGAAAATGTTAAATAGATGGAGGTCATATTACGCAGTAGGCCTACGACAAAAGCTTGTCAGTGATTGTGATCAGAAAGACATTATTTACAAATTCTAGATGAGTGTTTGTGAAAGGAGAATCGCAATGTAAAGCAAAACACATTGCTTCTCCATGTTGACCGTATAGACGGCACGACAATCTGCATTATTTTGTTAACCGCAGTAATTTAATTTAGTTTAGTTATTCACAGTTAATGTTATTCACAGGAACATCAGACATCAATTTTCTCAGAAACGCGTCAGTATGTGCAAAATTAGGTGAGAGCACAAATTTATCGTCGATGGAAATTGCACTCTCCACAGCTAGTAGACAAAATGATATCCATGCAGGTTGGTAACTAACACGAATGATGAGCGTGTTTTCGAGTCATCCCAATCAGTTCTTTATTAGGAAATCGTGTGAATTATGGTCCCCATGTGACGTCCAATATCCCAGCTCGAGAGACTGTCCAGGCAATTTTCTGTCAAACAAGAATGGCTAATTCAACATAACATATATAAACACTGTTAAAGGGCATACGAATCATGATTTGAACTTCACTTCTATATACGGATCTGCATGAATTCGTTTCAATATTCCAATTCGGATTCCACCTTTTACTAGAAAATCTAGCTATGGATAATGTACACTGATGTGAAAACTAAATGACCATTTCCTTGTTAAGCCTATAATTTTCTACCGTGCATTCAGATATTAAATATTTTGAAAGCTTGCACTTCGTACTTCTGCATTGTAGTTTGTGGAATTGTCATTCCATAATAACAATACTGAGTGACGATCAGCTTTCCTGCTTGTTGACCCCAATTTTTTCTATTGCTCCTTTTTTCCACGCAAAACCAGTCATCCGAAAACTTAGTTTTTTTGTCAGTGACATGCTCAAGGTCCCGCCCTCACAAACATGTACACGAGTTTTGTCTACTACAGTAAATTCAGAGCTGACAGATTTTGTACCTTCTTCTCACTATAGCCTATGATCTTGGATGATTTAATGAACACTCACAATTAAAATATCTCAACTACTCTTTATGTATTTATACCCATACCTGTACCATACACAATAATCAAACAATTAACTTTGCAATGTAAAATGATGGTATCTTTATGAATATGGTATATTATTATGCCATTCTCGGCAATTCAGTAATTTGACTGCCAATGTGAATGAATTTGAAACGTTCTTGTATTTTTATCCAAATAATCCTGTATCTGTTGTCGGATGAAAATTATGTAGGCCTTTACTGTATAGTGGCTAAGCTGTTGCTTAGCATAAGTCGTTTAGTATATTATTTCGAATGTTGATAATTGCCATGTGCTGCATACAGTAATGAATTAAAAATGTTTGACAGTATAAAGGGGATCAGCCTAGGCCAATGTCCTTTTGCTAATCCCTCACATGCGCTGCATATTCACACCTATATCAAATACTACTCATGTTTGTTTCATTTTCTAAATGTTCTGAATGTTATTCTTTGTATGTTTTAAAATGTATTTGGGTTTTCCTTAAAGAGATGTGAAAAAACCCCATTTAATCTTGAATTTTGCATCAAACCACCAGTGTTTTTATTGATTTTCTTGCAAGTATATACAAGACGAGGACATTTTTTTTTTCAAAATCATTTTTCCAAAGGCATTTAAGAAAAGACCCTTGTCATGAACCTATTGGGGCTATGCACAACTCAAATCTGAGGCGTCGTGATGTAAGATGACCAGACAAAAATACACACCTGACAATGGCGAATCCGGTGCCCCCATCCCTGTCCCCGCTCTTAATATTGATTGTTAAGGCGCGCTACCACTATAAAGAGTCAGATATGTGTGCGTCGTGTGCGTGTGTGGGTTACTAAGCAAGGAGTGATTTTCTGCAGGGTTGAATTAATTTGTTATGGTAAATAACAATGTAGACAAAGAGGCGTAAAGAATGCGGTTCTGAATGCCCTCCAAAGTGCCACTTTGCCCCAAAAAACGCTTTGGTGTAAATAAAAAATATATTTCGTTGCCTCCCAGCTTTGATAACTCAAATTCAGTTCATTTCATATTTACATGGGGTAATCTTGAGGTGCAACTCGGTGAGAAATTGTTGCTGTTGAGGTTTTTTCTTTTTTTCTTTTTTTTTTTTTTTTTTTTTTTGGGGGGGGGGAGTCTTTTTTGTAATTAGTTGGTATTAGTTTCTCAAGAGGGAGGAAATGAGATAGGAGAGAGGGGAGGGACATTAAAAGATGAGACAAAGGGCAAGAGAGCGAGAGAGAGAGAGAGATAGGGGATTCAAAGAGAGAAATGGAGAGGAAGAAAGGGGGAAATGCATAGGGGAGAAAGGGAGAGAAATAATAAGAAAATAACAAAGAGCAAGAGAGAGAGAGAGAGAGAAAGAGAAAATGAGAGAGAGAGAGAGAGAGAGAGAGAGAGAAAGAGAGTGAGAGAGAGCGAGGGACATTCAAAGAGAGAAATGGAGAGGAAGAAAGAGGGGAAATGGATAGGGGAGAAAGGGAGAGAAATAAGAAAATGACAAAGAGCAAGAGAGAGAGAGAGAGGGGGATAGGGAATAGTAAATAAATATATATCTAAGAATCTATAGAGGAATATAAAGAGAAATACAAAGAAGTTCAGACAAGTTCTACAAAAGACAAGGTTATTAAATGATACTTACTTTTACCATTTATTTCAGAAATTTTATTATTTTATTCTTCTTTACATTATATGACTTTAAATGAAAATTTTTAATTAAATGATCATTATCACGGTGAAATATATGATAGAACAAACATGTAAATGCTTTGTCACTTCAGCGTATTAAATTCTATTGACATCCTTGTCAATGGTTTCATCCATTATTCAACATTTTGGATTATGATGATTACAAAAATGATGCTGAATTGTATTGATAGATCAAAGCAGATAAAGCCGAGTTCTGTTCATGTGATTATTGTGAAAGAAACTGTCTGGAAACAAATTGGAAAGGGCGGACATTTTCTTCTATGACATTTCTTTCAAACTGACAAAATGACATAAAAAAAAGAATGAGACAGCTCACAACTGATTTCACCTTTACCAAAACTCAACTTTCTCTTAAACCTTTATTAGTTCTATTGTCATTCTAGTCCTTAGTTTCATCCATTATTCATCATTTTTCATTACAATGATTGACAAAATAGAGGAGTATGATGTTGAAATGTACTGATAGATGAAATATTTATATCCTATATATCGCTTCACATTAAATTTTTATTATCTATCCTTGTCAATGGATAAATTAATTACTGATTATTTCTAATTACAATGATTGATATATACTAGCTCCTCTGGCAAGACTTACATAAACAAGAGCCCCAGGGGGCACGACGCTCACCTGAAGTGGATCAATTCACATCTGGTGCATGTTCTCTCTAGCACATGAACAACTTTCATTCTTCATCTATAGAGGTATCTCTATACACAATACCAAGTCTGAGCTTCCTACCAAGTTCGGTTAAATTCCAATCATGGGTTTTGGAGAAGAAGCTGAAAATGTAAAAAGTTTATGGATGGCGGACAACTTGCCCCACCCCCCCCCCCCTCCAGTATGTTACCCCCAAAGACCCCCTATAGGGCCACCCAGAAAAAAATCTCCATACACAATACCAATTCTGAGCTATTCCTGGTTCTGGAGAAGATGTTTGAAATTTACATAGCTTTTATACTTGGGGGCTCTCCCCCTGGGCCCCCCTGGGGGCCACATGTACCATTTTAGCACTTTTGGATCCCCTACCCCTAAGGATGATTCCTACCAAGTTTGGTTGAATTCCGATCATGTGTTTTGGAGAAGATCAGAATGTACATTTTGCCTGGCAGCGCCCCCCCCCCCCCCCTCCAGTATGTTACCCTCACAGGGCCCCCACAGGGCCCCTACAGGGCCACTCAGAGAAATTTCATGAACAACATTCATTCTTCATCTATAGAGGTATCTCCATACACAATACCAAGTCTGAGCTATGCGTGGTTCTGGAGAAGAAGATGTTTGAAATTTACATAGCTTTTACAATTGGGGGCCCTCCCCCTGGGCTCCCCTAGGGGCCACATGTACCATTTTAGCAACTTTGGGTCCCCTACCCCTAAGGATGATTCCTACCAAGTTTGGTTGAATTCCGATCATGTGTTTTGGAGAAGAAGATCAGAATGTACATTTTGCCTGGCAGCGCCCCCCCTCCAGTATGTTACCCCCACAGGGCCCCTATAGGGCCACTCAGAGAAATTTCATGAACAACATTCATTCTTCATCTATAGAGGTATCTCCATACAAAATACCAAGTCTGAGCTATGCCTGGTTCTGGAGAAGAAGATGTTTGAAATTTACATAGCTTTTACAATTGGGGGCCCTCCCCCTGGGCCCCCCTGAGGGCCACATGTACCATTTTAGCAACTTTGGGTCCCCTACCCCTAAGGATGATTCCTACCAAGTTTGGTTGAATTCCGATCATGGGTTTTGGAGAAGAAGATGAAAATGTAAAAAGTTAACGGACGACGGACGACGGACGACGGACGACGCACGACGCACGACGCACGACGCACGACGGACGACGGACGACGGACAAATTTCCATCGCAATAACTCACTCGAGCCATAGGCTCAGGTGAGCTAAAAATACAGCTTTGAAAGCAATGTAAATGTAGACTATAACAATTTCAAAACTAACCACATTCAATGAACAGTACACAATATTAAAATACAAATGCTATTCACAATAGACCACTTCTGTAATGTATACAACTTTATGCACATATATTCTCTGAGCACCTAGTGACGAGCTATTCCATGAACCTGCTTTTTATAAATGAGCCTCAATGCTTGGAATCCAGTTTGCATACATTATTTGTAGCTATGTCAGGCAAGCCCCAGGCAAGCTTTCAGGTTGTCAAGAACAACCTTTGTTTGAAAGGTATGCATAAAATTTGCATGCATAAAATTTGCATACATTACCAAAGCGGTCTATTGCAAAGTGAAAATTTTCTAGAAAATTTAAATATTCATAGTTATAATACATTATAACTTGAAAATTACTTAGTATTATAGATAAAAAAGTCTATGATTTGGAAAGACCGATATCATCATTCCATGCAATACAGACACATATGAAAATGATAATAGTGGAACTCATTATAACACACTCATTGGGACCAAGATAGACCTCTTTATATCAAAACCTTGTTATATAAGGGCTAAAAAACAATAGAATACAAAGAATTGGGAGCTGTAAATTACCTTGTTATAACGAGAGTTTGTTATAACAACCTTCCACTGTATGTACAGTGAAACCTGTCTATAAAGACCACTCAAGAGAGACAGGAAAAGCGGTCTTTATGAGCAGGTGGTCTTTATGCACAGGTTCCTTTAACACATGTTTCTATGAGAAACACTTTTCAAGGGAAACAAAATTTATGGTCTTTATAGACAGGTGGTCTTTCTATACAGGTGGTCGCTAAAGCAGGTTTGACTGTATCAGGTAAATACAAAACAGAACTATCAGAGCAATCTTCTCGTTGTGAGAATTACTACAGTCAAACCTGCTTTAGCGACCACCTGTATAGAAAGACCACCAGTCTATAAAGACCACTATTTTAGTTTCCCTTGAAGAGTGTTCTCATTGAAATGTGTATTAAAGGAACCTGCACATAAAGACCTCCTGCTCATAAAGACCAATTTTCTTGTCTCCCTTGAGTGGTCTTTATAGACAGGTTTCACTGTAATATGATATTTTCCTCACATATGAAAATATAGAATGAGAAACGTCACATAATTATTTACAGGGCTACCAGTACCGAACCCTTGTAGGGCCCTAGAATCATGAAAATTACATCATTTATTAAACAGTATTGCAATAATTATATGTATTAAACTAAATTTAAATTACAGAAGTAATTGTCTTTAAATGTTGAACAATAGCTGCATATTGATGACATATCAAGATTTGCAATAAAAACTGATAAATTTTCACAAATGTACAAAAACATTTTACACCAAAAATATTTCAAATTTTACACCATCAAAATAATTTATTCTACAGATCAATATTTGCAATATAAATTGATGAAATACTACACATACAAAAAATATACAAATAATTGCATTATTTACATGTCACGTATCAAAATAAAAATATTATGAAAATAGATCCTAGAAAGTACTGCATGATATTCCTGATTCGATGCATCAACTGTTGACAATCATCCACATCCAAATAACATCTCGTCAAACATCATTTGCGTATCTTAAAGTGGCATTAAACTGGCAGAACTTGAACAGTGCCATCTTACAGTGATTGCTAAATTAAGATTAGAATTTGAAAGTTAATTTTATTTTATTTTTAATTTTGACAAAAGAGCTTGTTTGGATAATAGAAATATGTCATATTTTAAACTATTATTTTTGACTTGGCATTGTGGAAAATTGTGTGCTCACATGAGGCATCATTTGCTGTCGTTAGGACCGCGTCAGTGACTTGTGCGCATCACGTAAGAGTGATATCGTGTATTAAAAGTGATTGCAAAAAGAACAGTCCAAACAATAGTTTTAATAACGGGTGTATGATAAAATTGCCTCAACAGGCTCGATTAGTGCAAGTAATGATGCAATTGAAATGATGCCTCCTGTAAACCAGGTCTTATTTTATATGCATACTGACCATTTTCTGGTACTCATTTTCTTATACCTTCATCATTATATTCATAAGATGAACTTTACATTGCTTAAAGAATGATGTAAAATTAAGATATTAGTAATCAGTGGTGGATTGGGGGCGGGGGCACTTCCTAACTGTGCCCCCCCCCCCCCCCCACCTTTTGAAAGAAAAGTGTACATTGTGCCCCCCCCCCCTTTTTTTGTAGAAATGACAACCCTTTTTGGGGCTTGTCAGAGAATTGGGGAAAGACAAAGAGACCACAAAATGTTTTCTGACCTATATAAATTTTTTTTTTTATTGCGGGGGGGGGGGGGGGGGGATTTGTGCCCACCTTTTCCAACATTCTGGATCCATCCCTGTTAGTAATGATGTATATTTTATCACACTTACATCTGCAATAGTAGTAAATATAATCATTAGGAGAGATAGAGAGAAAGAGAAAGAGAGAGAGAGAGAGAGAGAAAGAGAGAGAAAGAGAAAGGAGGATGGAAAGATGGAGAGAGACAGAGAGAGAGAGCTAGCTACCAATGGTGGGTCTGAGATTCTTTAACGCATACATTGGTATTAGGTTTTACAAATTTGTGTATTAACATCATACACTGACATACATGTATTGACCACCATTTCTGTGTTTTTTTTACAGGTTGTGGCATATCCTCATACCTTCATCATTATATTCTTAAGGAGAACTTTACATTTTTTTTTACAGAATCCTCTTAAAAATATTGTTTTCATCTGCAATGGGAGTACTCACAGTATAAAATAGAAAAAAGTAAATCCCTAACAAAAAGTTTTTAAAAATTCCAATGTAACTTCTTACAAAGATGTATAAAAAACATGACCCTGTTAGCAATGATCAAGTTGACATTCTGAAATATGTAAGTACAAAATTTCATGAAGATAAATAATGTAGCACCCGAAGCATATGTGAAAAAGAGTACCAACAAAAGTGAGCTCACCCAAGTACCATATGATATTGAAACAATGAAGAAATGTCAAAATTTTGTATTGCCACTAGTATGTCTAAGCACCAATATCAATTCAAGTCAGTGTGGAGCTGACCGATATTACTCATAACATTGATTGGATCCTGTTCTTTGCCTCAACAACGACTTTTCAGAGAGGGTCTTTCATGCCTCCAGTTTGTGTGCTTTAGAATGCCCCATTGGAGCTTCAGTGGGTTTAGATTATTGACATGCTATGCAACTCTAATTTATCAACCATCAACTTCTTCAGAAAGACATTTTCTGCTGCAAACAAAACTAGTTGTAAGTTTGATCTGATACAGCATACATGGCAATATATTACACCACCATTGATGCTGCAGCCCCAGAAGGACTGGCAACCAAGCGCTTAGGGGGCATTTTCAAAAGAAGTCTTTTCTCATACTTTTCCCTCTGCTTTTTCATCTTCTTCTTTTTCTCCTGTTCTTCCTGGTCCTCGATAAGTTGATTTCTATCACTATCTTGAGCAGCCATTCTCATGTCACCATTGCTATGGCCATCAACTTCATCAACATTAGTACCTGTAAGCTGATTTTTATCATGCTCCCTGCTGCTACCACCATAAGCCCTAACTTGATCATTACCCACATTCACACAGCCACACCCATCCTCAGAGATAGGCCGGTTACTGTCCTTGGGCACCAGTCCAGTGCCACACCCACTAATATTGTTGCTAGGTACATGTATCTCTCCCATGCCACTCCCAGTGATGTTGTTGCTTGGTGTCACTTCTAAGTCACCCTCATCATGAGGCACTTCTGTGGAACCCCAACCACTGGCGTGGTCACCAGGCATCTCTGAGGAACTGGTGTCTCCCTTCTCCTTCCATGTGATACAGGGGCATACCCTGACAATCTCAGCCAGACGCCCATGTCTCTTCAGATGCTCTTTGGAGACATCTCTGTACAGAATGGGGATGATTCTACTTCTCTTTCTCAGAGTCTGGTCGGCTGCCAGATCAGTCTGGACAAAAATTAAATTATTGTTATGAGCCTGGATGAATTCAGGGTGTGTGTTGTCATTTCAAAGAGAGATATCTGGTCAAATAACTGAACAGCAGTCAGGGCGTGAAACTAAATTTCTGCCTAAAAAAGGTGCTACGAGCCGTTATCTTTCTCTCAAATTTGCTAAAACGTCAGAGCTTTCGCGCTTCGCGTGGGTGGGGGAAAACCCGCCCCCTAACCCCCCTAAAGTTAAATCCTGGCTATGCAGTTGGGCCTTAGCAAAACCAAATCTGGCATACCTTAGTACACAAAAGAAACAAATATGCCTAAACATTTTTTCACCCCCCTCCTCTCCCCCCCCCCCCCCCCCAAAAAAAAAAAAATATGGGACCCAAAAAGGATGTGTAAAACCTTGTCATGACTTTTTCTTCTGCATTTCAGAGATTTATCTTACTAATGCCCCACTGCAAGAAAATCCCTGATTCCCACCACTGTATATCCATTTATTTCTAACTCACCAAGACTTGACTGTGTGATGAAGTTGGGTATTCAGGAGAGATGACAAGAATAGAACGTCTGCTTTGTTTCATGCTAACTATCTCCTCAGCGATTAATGCTGTAAATATAAAAATTACAAAAAACAATTAATGTGAAAGATGCTTTGAGAAATTTTCTCCTGCTTACTATCTCCTTAGCTATCAATGCTGCAAATATAAGATGAAAATATGAATGTATTAAAAGAAAGGGTACTTTGAATTTCCCAGGAGTTCATACAAACGTGTACAAGAGAAATGCTATTACAAGCCTAACTCAGACTAATACAATTGCAGTTAGAATGAAATTAAAGTTATATTGATTTGTTATGAGGTAATGTTGTCTTAATTTGTAACTATTCCTTGTCTGTACATGATTTCTTGTTTATGTTTGTTGTGTATCAACAGGGCTTCAAGGAAGACCAGATTTCAGTGAATGAAGAACCGTTTTTTAATCAAATCTGAAAATAAATAAATGAATAAAGTAACAAATGAACAAATATTACACAAATATACAAAAATTGCATAAGTAAATAAACAAATGAATAAAAAATCAAAATAAATAAATAAGCAATTAAATAAATGAATAAATAAAAAAATTGGTACAACTCTCATGCATTGTGATTATTTTTTTTTTTTCATTTGTTAGCAATCTGTTGAAAAGCATGAAGTGAGGGAGTCATACCTTCTCCAGGTATAGCATGCATATCCCTCATCCACACGTTATAGTTCTTTTGAAGAAGAAGTCCTGCTATGGCGATGGCAAACCTCATATCGTCTGGTGAGTCACTGAAGCTGATGAATGCATCGTATTTCATTCCATCTTCGTTAGCAAGAGATAAAGAGAGGCAAACCAATCTCAATGGTTAGTCATTATACAATTTTTTTTCTTCACATTGATGTTTCTAATTTCACATATTATCCTGATTCTAAAAGAATTCTGTCTATAATTATAATTATGATGATGATGATGATAATAATAATAATAATAATAATAATAATAATAATAATAATAATGATGATAATAATAATAATTATGAGATTAGGAAGATGAAGAAGAAGAATAGTAATGAACATTGCTTATATAGCGCATATCAGTAAGATAAAGAATACCATATAGATAATAGTCCGATTATCATTTGGTCTCATAACCAGTTGGCTACTGATTGGTTCATCTACATTTATTGCACATTTGGTCTTATATTCAGGTCTAATACTAGCATAAAGACAAACCAGACACAAGGATTTATGATTAGCGATTAGACAAACTGGTGATAAGACTAGGATAAGGGACTTAATTGGCATTAAACACGCAAATGCAGGTTTGTCAATTTTTTAAAAGGAGACCCATATTTTTTTGGTCTCGCCTGCTCTCGAAAAGTCGCTCAGTGGGGGGAGGGAGGGGAGTTATGGGGTCCAGTTTCCCTCCATAGTTCTCTGACAAGCAAAAAAAAAAAATGCATAATGCATATTTTTCTTCCAAAAGAGGGGGGGGGGGGGGGGTACGGGCCGGATGTGTTCCCCCCACCCCACCTCCGCCCCTAAATCCGCCACTGAGATGAATAGCTACAAGACCACATGGCAATTCACCAGCTAGCAGATCTCACCATGTTCTTCGATCTTTCCAAACCGGTTCTTCCAATAAAGCTGCAATGTCAGATGATGGTAGTGACATATCGTTGTTACCGTGGTAACAACTAAGATGATGCCAGCCAACGATCCCAGAACAGCAACAGTGATCTCAATCATCATGTCAGGTGCTTATAATACAAACAGAAAATATCAACTTTACTTTAATGATACTTTATTTTGATAATAAGAAAAATCATACAAGGGCCAAACATTCCTTAGTGACTATAACTGCAAATTAAGATCAATGAAGACAATTTTTTGTTTGTTTCTCGAGGACAACATTCTAATTGATCCTTTATTAAAGCTAGCCTGTACATGATGCATATTCCCAAATCTGAAACATGTGCTCTCATTTAGATGTTATTTCCAGCACTGGAATGTATGTGCGTGTACTACCCATAATTATACAGTGCAAACTTCTTATAAAGAGCAAGATTCCTAATATAACAAGGTCTTTATGTGCTTTTGTTTTTTACCCTGATATACAGTGATTTCTGATATAAGTATATATATAACAAGGTAATTTTCATGGTCCCAAGGTCCTCATTATAGTGAGTTTCCACTCTACACATTCAAAAACCACATGCTCCACACCAATATTGTACTATACATACAAAATCAACCTTTCCAAATTACTCCCAGATAGTTTCTTTCCCATCGTAATTGCATAACCAGAACTCAAGTTTATCTTTAGATACATACAACGTGATATAGTTATCTTTTCTGAGCTGGCCTTGATTGTTCCATTGAATGTGTAGTTAGCAGTCAGGATGTAACTTCCTAACGAGTCACGTGAAACGTGTCTGATGATCAGCTTCCTCCCAACCGCTGCTGGAAGATTACTAGAAAAAAAAAGAGATGGTAAGATGATGATGGTGATGATGCTGATGATGATGATGATAATGATGATATTCCTTGCTTGCACACCAAATATCACGCTATACATCCCTATGCACTTCTAAAGACCTTGTGATTATTGCCTTGGTTCTAGCCTAGCTGCCCTGATGAAGGTGCTGAATTTTTAAAGGAATTTCATCTTATTCTTCACCTGTGTTGAGTGAGGCAAATGTAGAGTAATGACTATCTACGGTAAAGTACATGTACATTAGTGATGTAGAAGGGACTTGAACCCTGTACCTTATGACTATCATAAAGCTAAAGGCATTGTCACAACTCATTTCATTTTACAACAGTAAATACATTTTTTTAAAAAGCTTGATGAGAGCTCTTTAGCTCTGGAAATCTACCTCAAGATTACTGCAGCATGTTCTTCATAATAAGCCAGTTCTTTAATAATTACATCATGCGCATGCACATGTAAAGGTCATTTATACCGAGTAGAAATGACCTCTATACGCTGTCAAAATGAGTGCACACCAATGTGATTTTAGTTGTTTAACAAGGAACATATTCACCAAAATAGATGCGTGTGAGCGTACAAATCAGGGGAATTTCGCCATCTACGAATTACAAACTGGCTTATTAGCAATACAAACATTTTATGGTTACAAATCACAAATGAAATTCTTACTATGATTCAAGACAATCTCTGGTGTAAATGTTGGACGATTCTAAATACTGGCTTGCATCCTCAGCTGTCAGCTGGGCTATAGGCACCAGTCGCCCGTCTTTGTCTACTTTGTGCCATTGGACCTCCGTCACCTGTGCCTTGTCACCAGAGCAGAACTCACAGAAGATGTAAACATCTTCCCCGAACTTTACCGCATTGTCACTGCAGTTATCATGACCGACCATATAGGGATCTTCTATGAAAGGCGGGTCTGTCAGAAATGATTTAAAAATATAGGCTTCAAATATTACTTCTGTAAAGAGATATTGCAAGTTTAATTACGCTCTCTATAAGCGTAAAAGCGACTCGTGAGTAGACTACTCAACACACCCGGACGCGCTCTCAAAAATAAAGGCTCACACGGAACACAACTCGAGTTCTGATTCGCACGCGCACCTTCATGTTATCCTTTATTTCCTTCATACTCCTGAACTGTTGACCTATAGAATGGCAGATAATATTCTTTGAGGTTGATTTTATACTTTCTGGCTGTACATGAATTATTTTATCAGGTGATTGGTACACATTATAACAGAACAAACATTAAAACAGAACTTTGGAATAGAATAGAGCTTAGGAAATGCAATATTATGGGCAAGTTTTATAAAGAGTGGAGATTGATATCAAACTCAAGCTACTATTCAAAACAACTACATCTCTTAGAAGATGGGTCACTGGAAGGGTAGAAAACCATTGATTCAAAGATTCATTGTTATCATAATAAAGCATTCACCAAACACTGCTCGCTCATCAATTATTACAATCGATTATCATCATTACTGTGGTTGAGGTTGTGAGTGACGCTCACACGTGAGGTCCTGGGTTTGATCCTGGCTGAATGCTTACATCCTGAACTTAGAGACAAGGTACTCATATTTCTTTCTCTCGACCTAGTTTCATTACATGGGCAATGCTGGGGTATTACTAATTGCAGGGCACACAGAAATAGCACTAATGATACCGATGAGGCTAGCCTGGTTTATATATGACTATCGCAAAGTTTTTTACGAACTTAAATCAAATCAATAAGCTGAGTAATTTGCTTGTACTTCTCTTTAGATACTCTGAAAATTCCCACTTATCTTTTGTAAAGCCTACATGTAGGTCACAAATCCACCGAGGCCCGTAACGATTTTCCCCACCCGGCAGCTTGCCGTTGAATTTGAGACCGTACGAGTCCCTTACGATTTTCATTTCTACGGCGAGTGTGGTCACATATTCTACAGCGCCTGGGCGTACCCGATGAAAATTGGTGTAGTGTAATTGCAAGGGCGCCCGTCAACAAACCGTAAGGGTGTCAGCCGGGTGCCTTGTGGTAAGCTTCCGAACCCGGTCCGATGATCAGGTGCACCTCCGACGTCCATGCCTCCTGTATTTATAGCTGCGTTTTACATTTGAGAAGTCTTTATATGAGTTCACGCGTTGTACAAAAGTCTCAAGCCATGGGTCCAAAAAGGAAGAAAACCCAGACGGGTGGATTAGATGCTGCCGTGAGGGGGCCGCAGGGGCAATTTTTACATCAAACGGACCCCGGACGGCAGGCGCCTGGTGTTGCACATTTTGCCTGGGACCCTTGAGGGCCCATGATGGGGCTGCAGGATAGCTGTGCAGCACCCTTGAGCATCGCAAGGACAGTTAGGTTCCTGTCAATTATTTTCACGAGAATTGGCATAAAAAAATCGTGCGGAGCCCGTACGGGACCCCTAGGGTGCCCCACCACAGGCATTCTACGGCCTAACGGTCAGATGAAAATGCCAGGAGAATTGGGAGCAGCCAGCTCAGCACCGCGGCGCCCGTACGGCTACTGAAAAATGTCCAGGTGCCCGTGGGAACCGTAAGGGAGCCGGCCGGGCACCGTACGAAATTGGCCAAAATGTCTGTTTTTACTCGCCTTACGTGAAAGCCCTTTAACCCTTATTGTACTGGGCTATTTAAAGCACCTCTCTGATAGAGCCCCCCCCACCCCCAATCTCGGCCATGACATGACCGATCAACGCAAAATTTTGCACAGACCTTGAAAATCGCGTAAAGAACACAAATCCATCGTTATATTTATGTAAATCTTTTGAAAAGTCATTTCAATTCTTATGTATTCTATTGTTTTACAAATTTCTTATGTATTTCTTTGTTTTTTTCAACTTTAACTTTTTTATTGTTTTTTTAAGTCTGCTGTTATCTTAACCAATATTCAGTTAGAATAAATCATAATAACAGCTTAAAGAACAAATTATGGTGACAAAGGAGAAACATGAGGAAATGCAGTTTCCCATTCGTTTTGTACACAAAACTCAGAAAATCTCCGTTTTCGGGGTGACATGAGGTCACAAAAGGTCACGTGACTCAGTAACGGCATTACTGAAAGTGGCGTAGCGTGAAATGTTGCAGTTCGAAATGTGCGGTTCGTAAAATGTCTTGGAGGGGGCCTTGGAAGCCCCCCCCCTAGTACAGTAAGGGTTAAGACACATTTTAATGATCATATTTATACATATATTTCTAATTATTATGTAGAGTGAAATTACCTATCAGCATTATGTAATAAGATGTTAAGGGCATAAGGACTTTTGTATTGCGCACAATAAGAAATAACCATCATCATCATTAATATATAATAGTAAATGAACTATGTGAATATTTACCTCGTACATACACCTGAAAGGTCCTCTGTATAGTCTGTTCATCATTTGATACCAGACATGTATAGTTCCCAATAGCATCTTTCTGTGAGTTGGTGATCTGTACAGTTTGGTTACAGTTTCTGAGGCTCAAATGACATCTGCTACTGCCCAATTGAAAGTCAAACGGGAACTCTAGCCTGTTACAAATACGATAGTGAAGAAAGATGTAATATCTATTAAAAAACAAATTTTTTTAAAATTTTGAAGAAAATTGAAGTTATAATGCAACATGCCCAAATATAAGGTTTAGGGGAAGTGCACAACTGACTTACAAGTGCCTCCCCCTTCCTTTTCAAACCCACCTCAAGTAAACAACAACAAAGAAATTGCTGCCCTATAATTGCGGACGTCGGGGAAAATCCCGTCGGTGCTGCTGGCGCTGCTGGCGGGCTACTGGCTACTGGCGGGCGAAATGCGGACGTCGGGCAACGGTAGGGGGCGCATGTCGGCAGATGGTGGGGAGCCATTCCTCCGTGATGTCAATGCCGTTATCTCTATTGATATTATTGGGGTGTAAACGGATTTGGATAGCTTCTTTAACACGCCGTGTGTACCAGTGCTTATCCCGCGCTACGCAACTTACCTCATCCCAATTGGGAGGGTGCTGTGCGCTCCAAGCATTCTTTCGTTTACGGGTCTACCTGTTTCGACGATTTCGACGGATTGGGGATGATGCGAGTCATAGGCCAAATACTGATCGGTGTGTGTGGGCTTTCTATACACTGTGGTAGGTATAAATTTAGAAAGTTATACCTTCCATCTTTCAGCCATTCAATGCGATTGAATCCCTCAGCTTCGCATGACATGGATGGAGTCATGAATTTTTCCCTCGCAACGCTAATCTCTAACTGAGGATTGGGGTCTGTGAATCTCAAAGTGCTTCCTGTGTGTGAAGAAATGAAGCCCAATGAGAATTAAAACTTAAAATCCTACAGTTCTAATATTGTTTCTTATACTCTTCAATGAAGAAAAGTTTGTATTATCAATGGTAAAAAGCCTCTTTTCTGCTGATGGAGTGTGCCCCAAGTGTGTCCCATCCTAGCATCAAATTTAGCCCCAGAAAATGGGATGACACCTCCCCCCCCCCCCCCCCACCCCCAACCATTTCTGACTTAAGGTTAGATGCATCCATCAATCATTTCTCTAACCGCCCAGTTTTAATTAACCCTTTCATGACATGAATTATTTTACATTCATTATTTCACATTTTGTTCTTCAAATTGGCAACAAAAATATTTTTCTTTTAATGCTAAATGGTTCGAAAAATTGTAATGTCTTTGAAAACAACTTTCTTGGTTAGGAACTTTGTTGAAATATTGAAAAATTTGTGAATTATTTTGACAAAAAAACTATGATTTTGAACCTTTCAATGTGTTGCCAATTTAAGGATTTTAAAGCTTATTCTCATTTTCAAAATTCCTGGTATCAAACGCAATATGGTCATGAAAAAAAATTGACACAGTGTGTGCAGAAATTTTCGCTCTTTCTACTCATGCATCTGGTATATTTTTTAGGGCGCTGAAATAAAAAGTTATTGAGCTCAACCACAAAATAAGGACAATTGCCTCGAAAGGGTTAAAAAATGCTCACCATCATTAGGTAGTTGACAGTTTTCATCAACCTTGGAACAGTCACCTGACACTCCAATCTTTGGAAGACTAAGCAGAAGAAGACAGACGAGGGTTGGTAGAAAACAGCACAGCGTACAATGTTCTTTCATTGTGTCTGGAGGCATTTATTGTATTCAGTAGCACTGCATTAAAACAAAAATAATGACAAGACATTAATCTACATTTGCCACTCTCCACCCATGTGACATATATGGATACACGGTAGAGTCAAGTTCCAAAGAAGTTGCATGCTTGAGCACTTTATCATGGTAGATCTCAAGTGTAAAAAAAAAAGAGAAGATACCACTAAATTTTATCAACTTCATTATAAATATTACTTTTAGTTTTGTTCTCATATAATGTCATTACAAAATTATCATTATTATTATTATTTTCATTATTATCATTAGCTGCAGCAGTATTCATTATAATCAATTATTATTTAGATCTAAGGGTAAATTTTATCCAAGCCAGGCGAGGGAATGCTACCCGTACGTAACCGACCGGGCAGGCTGAAGCCCTCTAGACAGAAATAACCATCTGGTATATGGGGAAATCTTTAACTCCTACCGTGCGACCCATTCTGTACATTCCCCCCCTTGTCTGGCCACCCAAAAAAGGCAAATTTAGACTTTAACCTTCATGCATGTTCATCACCATTTTATCATACCTTCTCTTCATCCTACACAATTAATTTCTACACAAAATATATTTTCTAATATATCCTTTCAATGAAAACATTAAAAGTAATTCATTTTGGCACCTCTAAATTCACAAACTAAATGATTTAAAAATCTTACTTTTTGTGGTCAAAACTCTCATTTTCTTCTCTGTTCATGACCAATTTCAGAGCATGTATAATAGGAATGTTCCATTCAGGAAAAATAGGGGTTTTGTATTTGCAAGTACATTGGACCAAATCCAAGTGAAAAGTAGGGGCTATGGCAGAAATGTACGGAGGGGCTAGCATTACAAAAAAATAAGAATAATAAATAATTAGGATGATTTCATGTATCCCTACAAACTATACCTATTGTACAGTTTTACAGTCCATTTTGAAAATGCATTCAAATTGATAACCATTCAGGGAGGTATTACAGGGAGATAATCTCAGCTGAGAGCTTTCTATTCATAGTGTCTGGACTTGAACTTGTCTTTTCTTTGACAAAAAGTCTTTACAGAACCCTACCTCTTTGTCCTATTACATAACGCTCCTTTGTTCCATTTCCTGTCGTAGAAATGCCTATAGGATGGAGTTTTTGTATTATAAGCCCAGGATACTTTCTTTTATGTATTACTACATTGTGATCACAGCTTGTATACAAGTAGGAGAGTGGGATTATAATGTACGTTCCAAGTTAATATTTTGGGAGAGTAGAAATAAAATATACATATATATGCATGTATATATTTCACTTATTTCACTTATTACACTTGGGTTTCCCGAATGGAAGCTGTAATTATACAGCAGCGCACGTAAAGGAACGTTGCTGGGCCCAGCGAAGTGTAATGCATTCTGGGATATGTATCCGCGCGCGCGAGCTCAAGAAAGTTATCGTAGTACATTATGCCTCCGTGATCTGACTTTCTACCAAGAAATCATGTTTTCGCACTAAATTCGAATGTAACCCCATATAAAACTGACTCGAAATCGTAAGTTTATAAAACCATGAAGCTTTTCATGTATTTAGAAAACTACAATATTTTGGCAATAATTTCACATTTGATGTTAAATGTGATGATAATTGGCGGGCGGCAGATGCCGCCC
This sequence comes from Heliocidaris erythrogramma, assembly GCA_025617745.1. Taxonomy (NCBI): domain Eukaryota; kingdom Metazoa; phylum Echinodermata; class Echinoidea; order Camarodonta; family Echinometridae; genus Heliocidaris; species Heliocidaris erythrogramma. The sequence continues at coordinate 34,957,978 of CM046871.1, read as the reverse complement.
CGGCCAGCTGTAAGGATAACTCCCGGGCGGATATAACCGCCCACGGCCCGCTAGGGGTTAATATTACTGACATTTGTTTACCTTCCCCATACACAGATGGTAGTGTCCATCGCTGCAACAAGAATACCATTGGGAGTAGACCGAAAAATCAGTCTATTTCGTTCGGGGATATGCTCCGCTGATCATGAGACTACGTCTGGCTTCGCGGAATCCCTCTTGGAGGAGAACCTCGAAAGTCAGAAAATGTTATAAAACTCCTCCAAACAGACGAATTTTTCTGTCTACACTGGGAGTGGCTACATTTTAAGTTAACCGTCAGTCTCCACCCTACTGGGTTTTTTTCTATTTTTTCCTCTATTTCAACCAGATTTTGCTAGCCTACGATAGTCAATATCGCTAGGTCAATAACCCAGTTCTAGTTCTAGACCATAGCTACAGTTAGTTAACAAACATGTACAAGTCAAAATATTAGGACTTAAGTTACCTAGCTGGTGGCTGATACATGCACTTTTACATGCACTTGAGTAGTTTGACATGCTTGACTACACCGATCAGTATAACCGCCTAGTTACAATGCTATACGTTACACTTCAGTCTCTATGTAGTATGTAGAGGTGGTCAGAGGTTCCAGACGTAGTCTCAGTGGAGCAACCATCGATTACAAGACTCAGAGACTGAAGCTTTCGGTCTAAATCCCCACCCCCATCATGCCCCCACGTACTTCATGTCATGCATTTTGAGGCAGAGATCGCTCGCGCAGCGCAGCTCCAGCTGTGCTAGACCAGGGAAGCTTCAGTCTCTCTGCATCGTCGGTTGTTCCGCTGAGACTTCGTCTGGCTCCACTAGACCTCCGTACATAGAGACTGAATGATCACATATCGCATATGCATAGTGTGTGGACGATCATATCCGGAACCGGAAGTGGTTCTCTGTGTGTTTGTGTGTGTAGCATATACATGTATTCAGTGGCGTACTCGTGCAGTATGTATACGTAACGGCAACGCGACCTAAGGCTCAGGTCGGCTGATCGTCCACCTTGTTGGTGATACACGGTCGTACCGTCTGTCTATGGGGAAGGTTGAGAAATGTCAGAAATATTAAAGATTTCCCCATAACAGACGGTTATTTCTGTCTACAGCTGTGCCTGTGTTTTATTGGGGATATTCTTACACAAATTTGGCATTATTGTGGTTGAGGATACCACCATTCACTCTGCACAGAAGCGCTTCATTGCGTTACACGCATCCCCATCAATTTCCTCATTCCCCGTCCACAGACAGTCATACTCAAACTCAAACTTCAATCAAAGTCAAACTTCAAGTTCAAGTTTCAACTTTAAAAAATTCAAGACTCTCACTCTGCCCTTGAATTTTTTTTAATTTCATTTTTGCGTGCTTACGAACGAGTGGTTTCATTAACCACGGTAACTATACTCTATAGTATAGCCATGAAATTTACATTTGTCAACCTTCCCAATTATACCCATAGTAGACATACTACTAGATATAGATTATACTTTATAGTCATTTCTGTCAAACCATGGCCCATGCCCTCACCCCCTACCCCCTCACCCAGGCACCGGCCCCGGCCCCCACCGCCCACCCCTGTCTTGGCCGTTTCCATTACGGTAGTACAGCAATAATCACTATGAACACGAGCAAGATTTGCCCTTGTTTCTCTCTCATTAAAGAAGCCTTTTATAGATCTGATGAATGCCTTTTTTCATTCTGTTTGTTAACCTTTTCTGTGCTTGATTGTTTCGAGATCAGTGTAAGTTTTATAGATCTTTCCAATGGTCACACATAAAACCTAACTTGAATTTAATGACCGTTAATGCTCCGAATAGTCCAGGCAAATGACCTAGATGATGGATTTTACGATCCCAAGGCTACCTCCAGCTTTGGCCAGTGATATGCGTATTCTCCGTTCCAGTCTCCTTGTCCTTGCTTTATACACAAGCATTGAAATATGCAAGCACATATCAAAGATAGAGTACGAGCAGTACGAGATTATAGAGCAAGTGATATGCATATTGTGAAATTTCTTACATTATTAAGATATTGATTAGAATAATAATAAAAACGTGGTGCGAAGGGAAGAAAAGAGTTTAGGGTGGGCGGGGGTGGGGTGCTCTGTGTTATGTTGCTAACAAAACGTCCAACATAATACAAAGACTGCAATCCTAGTTGATTGTTAATAAAGAGGGGTTTGGGAATGATACACACATAATTATAGTCGGACGTTGGCATATATCGCTATGCTTAATTGCCTACATCAGTGTAAAAGTGAACAACGTACGGGCCTAACCATTGGTTTGTAGCTTCATGTATAACCCTTTAATGTAAAGAGACTCTAATAATATACCTGTGCGCGGTAATCACTCTGTAAGTAATATTTTACTTGATGAAACTATCACATTTACTTTGAAATAAATTAAATTCAACTCCCCCAAAATTTGCGATTTTTATCATGTTTACACAAAACCCAACATAATGGGGATGTATAACAACATGCTGCAGGAGTGTATTTGAAGGGGTAAGGGGCAGTTAGCCAACCCTGACAAATTTCCTACCCCCCCCCCCCCCGAAATAATAAGGTTAATATTACACGGAAAGGTTACTATCAATCTAGATCCTGTCAAAACCTCACAAGAAACGGTGTTGTTCAGCAGAGATCGAAGAGAGAGAGGGAGAGCGGGTGGTGTCAACGGTGTTGTCGCGTCCATGTATATCTGACAAATCAATAGCTCCCCCATGGATTATCATAAATAATGCATCTTCAATAGACTAGAAGATGAGAAAAAAGAATGAGAATCTAAAGGAGAAGGACAGATAGAAGAATACATGCTCTTCTGTGGAAGGGGATGAGGGGTCCGGGGTGGCAGAATACACAGCTCTGACTAGAAAAGTGCCCGGCCATCTATCGAAACTGTAGCGGGTTGAATGAGGATTTAGTCTGGACCTACTTTTAGTTGTAAATGTAATATGGAAGTTTTACCAATAATATTGGCAAAGGCAAAGGCTCACTAGCCTACTCAATCAAAATGGTAGGGATTTGTTATCTTGATCGGATGAATAACATGTTTGAAAGGCTTTGCAATAATATTTTTACTTTCAATTTACAAATATATAACTTCGTTATTAATACCTCATCAAATTTGATATTATAATATTCTGAAATATGATTTGAATCTGTTTTATCATTTCCCATGTTTTCATGTATTGACTATATATAGTACAATGTTATTAAGTCTCAGCCTACATGTATATTGTGAGATTCATTGGAAATGACATGTGTGTAATGAAACAATTTTCCATCTGTCATAATAATGATTTTCCATGTTATCTGAACTTGACTTTTGAAAGATGTTATTAGACCCGATTGAATTAATCCTAGTGTTATATTAAATGACTTATAATAATAATAATGGTGGCTTCTTGTATAGCGCTCATGTCCGTCACGTTGTGACGCTCCTGGCGCTTCATTATTACCCCGGTCATAGCTTAGCAGCCAAATATGTAGCGCTCTAGCATATCGGGTACCCATTTACACCTGGGTGGAGAGTGGCAAATGTGGATTAATGTCTTGCCAAAGGACGTTAGTGCCGGGCTGGGATTCGAACCCTCAACCTTTTGATTAAGAGTCAAGTGAATGAACCACTATACCACGACACCTCCATGAAATTGATCTCAGTTAAAAATATTGCAGCTCGCTGGACATTCAAACTTTACCTCAGAATATGTTCCGAATATTTTAACGTCATCTGACATATTTTTAACTCATCCGTATATGATTTGCCGTATATTGTATATTGATATTAGTATAAATATTAGGGGGTGGCACTTCGGGCCGTGTCTATATTTTAAGATTCATTCGTATATGATTTTCCGTATTCTGTATATTAGTATTAGTATACATATTAGGGGGTGGCACTTCCGGCCCGTGTGTCCCCTTTTGAAAGAAAAGTCTACATTATGCCCCCCTTTTGAAATGATAACCTTTTTTTTTATGCTTGTAAGAAAATTTTCTGAGATTTTTGCCCCCCCCTCGCTATATCTTACATAATCTTGGATCCGCCCCTGACTATAAATATATAGAATATGATTATATGATATGAAAGTGCGTAACATCTATACGTCATTGATCATTTGCGTGTTATCTCTTCTTACGATCGATAATGTAAATTTACGCACTGTGCAACTAAATATTGATTATAATGTTCCAATTAATTTTCGTTGGAAAAACTCCATAATGTATAAAAAGAAAAGTAATGTATTTTAACTTCCGCCTTATGTTCGTGCGGTGTGCTTCTGGATACGTGAGGGGGGATGGGTAATACTGGTATTCGTATGAAATATAAATAGAATGAGCGAGTAAGAAATAAAGATCAAAAGGGAAGTCCACCTCGTATTTAGTTTATTTTAATAAAATCAGATAAATGAAAGAAAACAGTGAGTAAAACTTTGAGTAAAAGTAAAACCCGAGAAGAAATAAGAAAATCATAAAGTCTTGAAGCTGTGATCAATCTTACACAAATCGGCAACTCTTGCGAGTTCATATTTCATAAATTTTCTTAGCTGTTGATGCAATGGTGGAAAAGATTTGTTTCATACATGTTTTTTTTTTTGTAAAACATATGTGAAGCTATTATCAATGGTGCATGCAAGGAAATGTTACATTTCCCTGGTCATGTACAGAGGAAATCTATTAATATATTACGCTAAGGATTTGGTGCTCTTTTTTTTTTGTTCAAATAGGCTCCTTCCCTGGCCCTTTCGGTCCCCGGCTTTTAGTACCCGCCTTTTGGTACCCACGGGTGGGGAATGGTTCTTAGAGTAGTGGGAGGCAAAAGAGAATAAAGTTTCGCAGATATACCAATTTATCTCAATAGAGAACATCATTACCTACAATTTGGTGTATCTGGCAAGTCTGTAGGTCCCAAAATAACAAAAATATTCAAATTTTTAAATGCGATCATCGTCTGCTACGAGACGCGTATTCGGTCTTCAGGGGGTGCCATTTTGTGTGCGAATACAGAGACCCCTGTACGAAATTGCGCTCTACTATACTGTACTATGCAATGCAATGCTACCATACGTGCGCTCCTAGCTGTATATACGTACATGCAGTACCGTCAATAAGATGCCGTACTGTCAAGCCTTCGGATGTATCAACAAAAGTGGAAAGACGAGTGGGAAAACGTTCCATCCCTTCCCAAACCCAGCGAAAAACAAGGAACTTTTTCAGGAGTGGGTTGTGGGCCGGGGGGGGGGGGGGGGGGGGGGGGGGGGGTAGGGGGAGCTTGGCGATCGTCATCGCTGTCTGAGCCGCTCCCACCAGCTCCTTCTGCCATGTCTGCAGCTGCTTCAAGCCGTCGCTGCTCAATTTCACGCTCTGAAAACACTGGTTCATATCCGTAGGCCACTGGGCCAGTCATAATAGTATAAATTCACAAAAAGTAACAAATCTAGAGCTTACTTATCGTTAATTATAACGTTTAAACACTAAACCTTTCGATCCAGAAAATGGACACGAATGAATGAAATGACGAAATAGAGTATGCGGTAGTAGACTAGCGCACGCACGCATGAAGCGAGGAGCTCGATAATCAATTTGATGATTAAAAAAAAATCGATATAATTTACGCTCTTAAACAAGAGAAAATACAATAAAATTAACTAAGATAAAAAATAATAAAAGCTTGCTAAACATAATATTTTTATTTGTAAACAAATTTTTAGGCATTTTACTCCCAGTGTTAAAGATCGTATGCTCGATCTGTAATGAAAAAACACAAGTCAGAAAAAATTGGTTAAGTCGCTGCCCGGCAAACAGTAGATGACAGGTTCGAATCCCGCTGGTTCCAATTTTTTCTGACTTGTGTTTTTCATTACAGATCGAGCATATACGATCTTTAACACTGGGAGTAAAATGCCTAAAAATTTGTTTACAAATTAAAATTCCTCCCATCAAGCTTCTTCGTTTAATAATATTTTTAGTTTAAATTACGACTAAAAACAATTTTTAAGTGTCAAAGTTTATTGTGAGTTTAAATAGTGAGTATTGGCCACAGTAGCCAATCACACACCCATAGCGCAGAAACGTCACACTTCCCAGGAAGCCCAAAGAAAATGGCTGCATACAGCTTCACGTAAAATCGTAGCACTTTTGCGATTTTAAGTTAGATTTTCTCAAATACGTGAAATATGATTTGTGGTGTGTTTGGTCAAGCCCAAAGGTAATAATGTCAGCTGTTAGATGGCCTAAACGTGTATTTTAACAAGCGCATAACCCGGGCCGCATAAAAAAGCAAAATCAAGAAAAGGGTATCAAATTCAGAGACTGATAAGAAGAAGCCCGGGGGGGGGGGGGGGGGTTAGGCCTATAGTTCGGTAATGTGCTCCAAATTAGGTTACATTTCTTTTACGGTTGCTTTTTGGCTAAAAAGAGGTCTATGCGGTGATGATGTAGGCCTAATCCTCAAATATAGGATGTAAAATACCAAGCAAGATTTTGCTGTTAATCGTATAAAATCAGAGATAGACGGGTTTCCCTGTTTAGGGTATCAAAATCTGCCCCTGATGATACTACGTGAAAGTGAGTTTTGATGCACATAAGCCGGGGTTATGATATAAACGAGGGAGCAACGCGACAGAGCGGCAGATTCCCCCCCCCCCCCCCCCCCCAATTTCCACTCCTCAAATTGATATTTCTTGTGTATTCTACCTTTACCCCCCCCCCCCCCCAAAAAAAAAAAAAATAATAATAATAAAAATAATAAATAAAAAATCAAGGGAATACAGCGACCTACCAACAGATTTTTTGTTGTTGAAATTTTGAGTATTCCTATTTTGGGGGCGCAAAAATAAATGAAATCCCTGAAGAAATAAATTTGAGGATATTTAGTAAGGCAAGTGCAAGGCAAATTTATGATTGCACTTATATCCAATCTGAGGGCGCAAAATTTAACAAGCTCCTGCCTAATGCGGGGAAGGGGGGGGCAAATAAATTAGAGTCAATTGGAATTTGAACGTAATTATGCGAGGGAGCGAAGCGAATGAGTTTTAGAAAGTTTCAGCATTCTCGCCCTTTTCTTTCTCTCTTTTGCGTTTTTTCCACCCCACCCCCTTCAAGTGCCACCCGAGACACGTGCCCCCTCTGCCCCCCATTAATACGCCACTGCCTCATACCGTTGGAAACACTATGGATATACTATTTTAATTATATCCATGCTCTATGTGCGAGAATCCCGCCCCGGTGTAAATGAGATCGTGTGTCATCCACAGGCCACAGGGCCGACGTACCATAACTAAAATCATTATTAAGTCATTCATAAAGAACAATCGTCATTATTTTAGTCTTCATCAAAATGAAAATGTATTTTCTTCAGACCTCATGTAAGATTTGGATAAGTAACACATATTAATATGTTGTAAATACTTCTCGGTAAAAAAATAACACTTTACCCGACTTTTCTTTTCATTCACTTTATTGTTGTGACAAAATATTTAATATACGGTACGGTGATTAATGATAAACACAGCTAGCGCCCGTGGATGTCCACGGGCTGCTTCTGCTAGTTACAATATGATTTGTTAGTATAGAGGGCAAATGGGAGAGGAGCTCGCAAAATCACTCTCTCTTCGCTTTCTTCCCCACCCCCTCCTCTCTCACTTTCTGTCCCTCCCTCTCTCCTTTTTAGCTCACCTGAGCATAAGGCTCGAGTGAGCTATTGCGATGGAAATTTGTCCGTCGTCCGTCGTGCGTCGTCCGTCGTCCGTTAACTTTTTACATTTTCATCTTCTTCTCCAAAACCCATGATCGGAATTCAACCAAACTTGGTAGGAATCATCCTTAGGGGTAGGGGACCCAAAGTTGCTAAAATGGTACATGTGGCCCCCAGGAGGGCCAGGGGGAGGGCCCCCAATTGTAAAAGCTATGTAAATTTCAAACATCTTCTTCTCCAGAACCAGGCATAGCTCAGACTTGATATTGTGTATGGAGATACCTCTATAGATGAAGAATGAATGTTGTTCATGAAATTTCTCTGAGTGGCCCTATAGGGGCCCTGTGGGGGTAACATACTGGAGGGGGGGGGGGCGCTGCCAGGCAAAATGTACATTCTGATCTTCTTCTTCAAAACACATGATCAGAATTCAACCAAACTTCGTAGGAATCATCCTTAGGGGTAGGGGACCCAAAGTTGCTAAAATGGTACATGTGGCCCCCAGGGGGCCCAGGGGGAGGGCCCCCAATTGTAAAAGCTATGTAAGTTTCAAACATCTTCTTCTCCAGAACCAGGCATACATGTAGCTCAGACTTGATATTGTGTTTGGAGATACTTCTATAGAAGAAAGAATGAATGTTCATGAAATTTCTCTGATCGGAATTCAACCAAACTTGGTAGGAATCATCCTTAGGGGTAGGGGATCCAAAGTAGACCATGGGGGTGGGGGGGGGGGGGGGGGGGATTATGTTAATTTCTAACATCATCTCATGTACATCCTCCTAGTTGTTCAATTTCTAACATATCTCCTGGTGGTGCTAGAGAGAACATGCACCAGATGTGAATTGATCCACCTCAGGTGAGCGTCGTGCCCCCTGGGGCTCTTGTTTTCTCTCCCTCCCTCCCTCTCCCTCTCTTTCTCTCTCCCCGCCTTCTTTCTTTCCCCTCCCCCTCTCTCTCTCTCTCTCCCTTTCTCTCCCCGCCCTCTTTCCCCATTTCTCTCAGTTTCTCTCTTTCTTTCTCTCTCTCTCTTCTTCTTCTTCTTCTCTTTGTCTGCCCACGTCCATACATATCTGTAATTATCGTGTGCTATAATATGGAAAGGAAAAAAGAAAATGTATCCTTTCTTTTTTACTTGACAGGTCTACGAACAACTTATACAGTACGCGTTTTCATCTTGGGGAGGGGGTATCGACATAAATGGCACATGAGTTCAAGTTCAAGTTCAAGTTTCAAGTTCAAGTTTATTTGTCTTTCTTTCAACAAACATATTACACAGTTTTACAAATTTAAAATGAAATGTCATACTGAGTATGATCAATGATCCATTATAGATAAACATAAAGTAAGATAAGGAAAGACGAGGAGACCTTGGGTAAAGCTTAGCTTGTAAAAGTCAGGTCCCTCAAAGCAAACCATAAAGAAGATAAAAAACAAATGTTTAATAGAAGAAAATATACCTAACGAGCTAACATAACAAATAACAACTGTTTATAAAATATACAAACACTTATTTGACAGACATGAAATAACTAAATCATTAAAAGGATGGGGAGGAGGGATTATGTACAGAAAGAGGGGAGGGGATGAGATACATAATTATAAAGAAAAGGACATTCAGGAAGCGACACAAATAAAAGAAAAGAAAAGAAAAGAAAAAAGAAAATCAGTCTACAGGCAGGAGAGGAAAGGAAATAAGGAGAGTCAAGTCGACAGTTGCTCTACAGTAGTAAATTTAAAAAAAAAAATCATGTTACAATACATGTAATAATTAAAATTAAGAAGAATCAACTAGATAAGTATAACTTCAGTTTACGTTTGAAGATGTGTAAACTGGGAGCATTGGTAATACTTGGATCTTGAACACCGATTAGAGGTTTCTTTCGCCTTCTTTGTAAATTCATTGGTCCATTTCTTTCTTTCTTATATTCTCTTCCTCTCTTCTTTTCGATGTATGAATGGGGGGGGGGGGGGGCACGGGTGGGTTTGGTCAAGGAGTTGTCACCGAACTCCTTGGTATGGTCATGAATGTAGCTTCATGGTATGGTTGAGGATTTTGTGAAAAGCAAGCCTGCATCAAAAACAGTGGGGTCATGACCTGTCCTTGCATGAATTAAGCAGAGACATTCCACAACCAAGGATGGAAGGAAAGTTGTGGTTGTACTGCATTACATTGCGTGTTCCAGTGTTGTGTACATAAAGCTGGGGTGTCCTGGCATTTATAAAACCAGTTTTGGGTATGTGGTTTAAAGGGGCAAATCAAGTTCTACTTCGAGCAATAGTATAGCATCACCCAGCAAAATAATATTCGTTAATTCTGCTTCTGCTGTTTTTTTTAGTAGAAGTAGAACTACTACTACTACTTATTCTTCTACTACTACTACTACTACTACTACTATTATACCATACTACTTCAACTACTACTACTAGGCTACTACCACTACTACTATATTACTACTACTACTATACTACTAGTAGTTCTACTCAGTGGCGTATTTAGGGGGCAGGGGGGCACGTGCCCCGGGTGGCACTTGGACAAAGCGCAAAGAACGCAAAAGAGAGAAAGAAAAAGCACAATTCTTAAGGATTATGCGCCCCCCCCCCCCCCCCCCCCCAATCAGTAGGGTAAAAGCATTAGAAATACAGTTTTTGAGGGTTTAAAATGCGCAAATTTTCTAAAGCTCAGTCGCTTTGCCCCCTCAGATAATTATTGTCTTTCAGGATCTCGTAATTTCGCGCGCCCGGTATATAGTTCTTAAATAGCTTTTTTAAGGGTTCAGAATTTCGAAAATAAAGATGAAAATGTCGTTGCTTTGCTCGCTAACATGTAAGTTTCATCTGCCTTTTGCTAAGTATTGCGCCTCCAATATAGGATGAAATGCAGAATAAAGCATTTGCAGAGGGTCAACATTTAAAATAAATCTCAACTTTCAGTCGATTTGCTAAATTCCTCGACTATTTCTCAAGGGTTTTCGTTAATTTTGCTCCCAATTTTAGAACGGAGTGAATAGAAAACCGTTTATCAATGTACAAAATTCGAACTTCTCAACTGCATGGTTGCAGTGGTCACTTGGTCAGTGGTCACTAAAATGCGCAAAAATTGTGCTTTTTAGGGTTAGTGCAAAACAAAAAAAAATTGCCGCTCGGTCGCTTCGCTCCCTTGCTTGTACAAGTAGGTTTAGGCACGAAGAAGGAGGAGGGGGACGCAACTTCTTTATTTGCCCCGGGCGCCAGAATCCATAGATACGCCACGCGTACTACTACTACTACTACTACTACTACTACTACGATACTACTTACTACTACTACTACTACCAGTAGTTCTACTGCTACTATATACATTACCACTGCTACTGCTGCTGCTATACTTCTACTATACTACTACTACTACTACTACTACTATATTACTATTCCTACTACTATACTACTACTACTACTACTATACTATTAGTTCTACTACTACTACTACTGCTACTACTAGTACTAGCACTACTGCTATTACTACTATAATATTACTAGTAAGTGTAGTAGGCCTAGTACTATATTACTACTACTACTACTACTACAGCTGTATAACTACAGCTACTATACTATTAGTTCTACTATACTACTGCTACTACTAGTACTAGCACTACTGCTATTACTACTATAATATTACTAGTAAGTGTACTAGGCCTAGTACTATATTACAACTACTACTACTACTACTACTACAGCTGTATAACTTTTGTCAAATAAGTTTGTATATTTTATAGACATGAAATAACTAAATCATTAAAAGGATGGGGAGGAGGGATTATGTACAGAAAGAGGGGAGGGGATGAGATACATAAAAAGAAAAGGACATTCAGGAAGCGACACAAATAAAAGAAAAGAAAAGAAAAGAAAAAAAGAAAATCAGTCTACAGGCGGGAGAGGAAAGGAAATAAGGAGAGTCCAGTCGACAGTTGCTCTACAGTAGTAAATTTAAAAAAAAATCATGTTACAATACATGTAATAATTAAAATTAAGAAGAATCAACTAGATAATTACTCAATAAGTATAACTTCAAAACAAAAAAAGATTGCCGCTCGGTCGCTTCGCTCCCTTGCTTGTACAAGTAGGTTGAGGCACGAAGAAGGAGGAGGGGGACGCAACTTCTTTATTTGCCCCGGGCGCCAGAATCCATAGATACGCCTCGCGTACTACTACTACTACTACTACTACTACTACTATACTACTACGATACTACTACTACTACTACTACTACCAGTAGTTCTACTGCTACTATATACACTACCACTGCTACTGCTGCTGCTATACTTCTACTATACTACTACTACTACTACTACTACTACTACTACTGCTACTACTATATTACTATTCCTACTACTACTACTATACTACTACTACTACTATACTATTAGTTCTACTACTACTGCTACTACTAGTACTAGCACTACTATACTACTACTACTACTACTACAACTACTACTACTACTATATTGCTACTGATATTACTACTATAATATACTAGTAAGTGTAGTAGGCCTAGTACTATATTACTACTACTACTACTACTACAGCTGTATAACTTTGCCAGTGCTTTTATTACTACTGCAGTTGCCATAGAAAGGTGAAAGTCCTGTGGACTCTAAATGTCCTATTATATTATTATTATCATTATTATTATTATATTGTTGTTGCTTTTAATAGTATATTTATCATTACATTGCCACATTGCACGCCTCAATGTGTGAATTTCATTTACTTTCTGACTGTTCCTGCCGTCTTTCTTCATGTGCTCAGACTTTGAAATTCAATTACACGAATTACAAATATTCTGTTTAACATTTAAAAACAGCTAAAAATATCCTTTGTACATTTACAGACTCTCATCATACCATAGCATCGTTCAATATCTACTAGGTATTTTGGAAATTCGTAATTCCATCCATGTTCTTGTCACTTTATGACTTGGTTTGCTTCCCATTATCACAGATCAACATTGCTTTAGGATGTTGCCGTGCATCAACGCCGAAATTTAGAGGGTGTGGCAGCTGGTATCCCCAAAATTTTGTTTCCCCAAAGAGAGAAAAAATTCATTTTTAAGTAAATAGGTACAACTCTCGTGACGATGCCTTTTCTTATGGCATCATATACTGTCCAAGACATGACAAAATTGGTGCGCTTTCACATAAAGCCTGTACAGAATAGGATTAAACCCAATAAAACTTGAATGGCTATTATTAAATACAAAACGCTCTAGTGACAGACAGTTCTCATACAAAAGTGTTGCTATAGTTCCCTAACAGTTGATGATTTCCATCTTTCAAACCCATGTTGAAAAGTTGACAATCCACAGCTTAGATTGTTGATTGTTGATTTTCCACCAGGTTTTTTTTTTTTCAAATGCCCCCCCCCCCCCCCCACCATTTGTTCCTAAAATCCCGTAAAGTGTCCCTTTTGGCAAATGTGTTTGGGTATATGTCTTCAAATTAGTCATGTAAGTACATGGAAATGAATAATGATAATATGCAGGAGTCTGAATCATCTGGGGCCAATGTATATTCATCTTGGTATGTTACACAGATATAAAAAAGTTCAAAGTGCCTTTGAATTATCTATTGTTCAAACTTTACTTGATTGAAAACAGATTAGGCTTCGGACTAAATTTTCTCTTCCATATTTTAAACTAAAGACTTAAAAGCATTCTCTCAAACAAATAACTGCCCATAAGTACCCGATATGAATGAACTACACTACTATAGCCAGTTCCATGGAAATCACACTTATTGTACCTATTTTTCTTTTTTAAGTGAAAGAACATTCGACTTAGTTTTGTTATATGAGAGATGTATAGACAATTTCAATTTTGACCTTAAATTATACCTAGAACCACGCTGAATTAAATTTGTACCGCAAAACCTATCTTAAAGTTAGTAACTTTCCAAAGTATTTCCTTTTGTACAAATGAAATTATTATCAGTTCGGGGTAATAATAATGATGGGTTCTTGCATAGTGCTCATGTCTGGTACATTGACACCCCTTGCGCTCCAGTATTACATCTGTATCCCCCAAATACACAATTGGCCTACAATGAAAAATCCATAGATTGAAGGTCGTAGATAAAATAGATTTTGTCACGTCTGTCTGTAGATATTTGGGTTATTTTCTTTCGTTGGATCATTGACCTGAATCGGGATGTTAGCTTGACCAACTGCCACACAACAATATAATTATAGTCATCATTTTAAAGTAAAATAACAAAATTATGTCGAATCTCACACATTTACTAATGAATGGCATGAAATGGAATAGGTAAGACCAGGGCCCAGTCTTACAGACTTATAAGGAGTTGCAATTGATTCGAATCGATCGCAGCTCTTTAAAAGACGGGGTCCAGTTTGAATATTTCAAACCTTTTTGAAACAATGGAAATATGTGTCGCTTTGTAGACAGCCCCAGCAAAAAACCCAAAACAAACAAACAAAAACAAAAGCAAAAACAAAAAAAATACATAATACAAGTACACAAATCCTAGAGGGTGTAAGAAGAAACATTAAGATCATTTTTTTTAAATATAAGAACCTGGCGTAAAATCATCGAATTGAAATGACAAAGCATAATATATCAGAGGATTCAAATACTGAAATTTTAGCTGAACAGCACTTTAGGTTTTCAATTGAAAATTACTTTGGAAAGACGCATCAAGCAAGTAACACTTAAAATACATCTCATTCATTTTCATGGCGATGGATCATAACTCTTTGATTCGTTATTGTAGCATTTATAAAACGATTCAAGAAATAGTTATTGTCACGATATTGACAAATATTTACATGGAAGAAAGTATTAGTAGGTTTTTAAAAAGTGAATGTGAGACAGGCAGGCAGGATCTAGGCATTGAGATCTGGGTTGTGTTCTCCCCTAAATTTCGGGCTAGACCGCTCAGGGTTATACCCGTATTACTAATTCTTGGTTGTCAGGAGACTGCCAGGTTTTAAAATAACTTTTTTTTCAGTTAATTTTTTTTCAGTTCGATTTGATTCACATGCTTCGTAGAAATACATAGAAATGACGTGTACAATATAATTGATAGCAATGTAATGAGAATTTAAGTTTGGTAAAATATAAATATCGACACAAAACATACGTGCTCTTCTCCCCTAAACTCTGGCAGGGAGAGGTCAGGGTAACCGTAGACCCTGCATGGGTGTTTGGTTGTAAGGGGACTGTCCTGTTTTAGAATAACTTGGAGTTTTAAAAGTTAGATTTTATTCACATACTTCGTAGAAATCCTATAGACAAAAATGATTTGTACAATATAATTTATAGCATTATAATGAGAATTTAAGTTTGGTAAAATATAAAAATTGACACAAAACCTAGGTGGTTCTCTCCCCTGAACTCTGACGGGGAGAGGTCAGAGGTAACCGTAGACCTAGCATGGGTGTTTGGTTGTAAGGGGACTGTCAAGTTTTAGAATAACTTACATATTTTTCAATTAGATTTTATTCGCATGCTTCGTAGAAATTCTATAGATAAAAATGATTTGTACAATATAATTAATAGCAATGTAATGAGAATTTAAGTTTGGTGTAATATAAAAATCAACACAAAACCTAGATGGTTCTCTCCCCTGAACTCTGGCGGGGAGAGGTCAGAGGTAACCATACACCTTACATAGGTGTTTGGTTGTAAGGGGACTATCAGGTTTTAGAATAACTTGGATTTTTTTCAATTAGATTTTATTCGCATGCTTCGTAGAAATTCTATAGATAAAAATGATTTGTACAATATAATTAATAGCAATGTAATGAGAATTTAAGTTTGGTGTAATATAAAAATCAACACAAAACCTAGGTGGTTCTCTCCCCTGAACTCTGGCGGGGAGAGGTCAGAGGTAACCGTAAACCCAGCATGGGTGTTTGGTTGTAAGGGGACTGTCAGGTTTTAGAATAACGTGGAGTTTTAAAAGTTAGATTTTATTCACATGCTTCGTAGAAATTCTATAGACAGAAATGATTTGTACAATATAATTAATAGCAATGTAATGAGAATTTAAGTTTGGTAAAATATAAAAATCGACACAAAAACTAGGTGCTTCGCTCCCCTGAACTGTGGCAGGGAGAGGTCAGGGGTAACCGTAGACTCAGCATAGATATCTGGTTGTAAGGGGAGTGTCAGGTTTTAGAATAACTTGGATTTTTTTCAGCTAGATTTTATTCACATACTTCCTAGAAATTCTATAGATAGAAATGATTTGTACAATACAATTAATAGCAATGTAATGAGAATTTAAGTTTGGTAAAATATAAAAATCGACACAAAAGCTAGGTGGTTCTCTCCCCTGAACTCTGGCAGGGAGAAGTCAGGGGTAACCGTAGACATAGCATGGGTGTTTGGTTGTAAGGAAACTTTTGCAAAAATAGACACAAGGGAAACTGGGCGGTAATTTGTACACAGATTTTTCTTTCCCTTTTTGAATAAAGGCAAGAATTTAGCAATTTTCAAAAATTCCGGACAACATTCACTTTGTGTAGATATATGCTTATTAGCACTGCAGCCATTGTGTATTGACTGTTTCAGAACTATCAGTTTCATGCACGGGCGTAGACACGCATAATTATCCATTGTTAGTGGGGGGGGGGGGATGATCTATTCATCACCCCCCCCCCCCCCCACTAACAATAGAAAGTGATAGCTCATGATGTTTCCGTTCAGGATATTCAACAACTTATCAAATACTTGTTCTGAAGACGATAATTGATAATTTATAATTGATACTTGATCATCCGAAAGGAGAAACGCCTTTATTTATGTTCAAGGTTTTAAAATAACTTTTTTTTCAGTTAATTTGTTTCAGTTCGATTTGATTCACATGCTTCGTAGAAATACATAGAAATGACGTGTACAATATAATTGATAGCAATGTAATGAGAATTTAAGTTTGGTAAAATATAAATATCGACACAAAACATACGTGCGCTTCTCCCCTAAACTCTGGCAGGGAGAGGTCAGGGTAACCGTAGACCCTGCATGGGTGTTTGGTTGTAAGGGGACTGTCCTGTTTTAGAATAACTTGGAGTTTTTAAAGTTATATTTTATTCACATGCTTCGTAGAAATCCTATAGACAAGAATGATTTGTACAATATAATTTATAGCGATATAATGAGAATTTAAGTTTGGTAAAATATAAAAATCAACACAAAACCTAGGTGGTTCTCTCCCCTGAACTCTGGCGGGGAGAGGTCAGAGGTACCGTAGACCTAGCATGGGTGTTTGGTTGTAAGGGGACTGTCAAGTTTTAGAATAACTTACATATTTTTCAATTAGATTTTATTCGCATGCTTCGTAGAAATTCTATAGATAGAAATGATTTGTACAATATAATTAATAGCAATGTAATGAGAATTTAACAATAGAAAGCGTGTTCGTGTCTACGCCACTGGTTTCATCATGTCCTGGGCTCATGATGTTTCCGTTCAGGATATTCAACAACTTATCAAATACTTGTTCTGAAGACAATAATTGATAATTTATAATTGATACTTGATCATCCGAAAGGAGAAACGCCTATTTTTGTTTATGTTCAAAGGTTTTTAAAATAACTTTTTTTTTCAGTTAATTTTTTTCAGTTCGATTTGATTCACATGCTTCGTAGAAATACATAGAAATGACGTGTACAATATAATTGATAATTTATTTATGTTCAATAAGCATTTGACCTGAATGACAGAAACTAATGGTTAAAAAAATCGATGCTGTGCCTAAATGGCAAGCCCTTTGGTATCATTAATAACATTTGTAAATATGCAAAATAATGCGTTGCAGTCGATGGAAAGTATTCAGATTTATTCACGTGAGGTATATAGAGAACCCTCCCCCTCGCTATTTGCAATGTATTTAAATGATTCTCAGAAACATTATAGTGAGATTCTATGAGGGACTTGATTCCTCGGCAAGTGATGTTTATAGCCATCTAAATAATGCAGAAGGAACTTTTACATAACTATATTGCCTTATATCTGGTTATATGCTGATGATACTACAATTTTGTTTGAATGGCAGGAAGATTTGCAATTACTGTATCATCGAATAGCATGGCAGATTATTGGAAAACAATAACTGTACACACAAGTAAGACAAAAATTATTTCCTCCAAAGGGAAAATCTGAAGAATTCCAACTTTTACTTAGAATGGTAACGTGACTGATGTATATGTGGTTGATGATTTTATATTCCTGAGCATAAGATTCACTTATAATTGCAACTTAAAGTAGAACACTCAAGAAAATCACAAATATGGCAATTAATGTATCACTAGAAATTGGGAAGCTTACAGATGGCAATCGTATAAGTTTTATGTCAACTGCTTATATGATGATTATAAAAACAACATAAATAAAAGCTCTTCTCAGCATGTGGAATATCCGAGGATTCGCCAGAAATATAGCGATGTTTTGATGTCGTCATACGAGGGATCGATCCTGCTTAAGCAGACGACGTCCTATAATGAATGAACGTAATTGCAATGCAATTATTTATCAAATTATAAAGAGTTTGGTACATTTAAACATGACCTTATTTCACACCATTCTAAAGGGAAAGTGAACTGATTCTGATAACTAAAACCGTTTGATTGTAAATACACAGGAGAAGGGTCAATGATCAATGAAATAAACCCCATTTTCAAATTGAAAAGCCCTGCGAATAATAGCTGGATGGTATTCGTTCCCTCTTGAAACGCCGAACATGGCCCGGTGCAAGCAGCTGAAAATACAATGGCGTCTTATTTTGTTTACAAGTGACTGATTCCTTTATTTTTTTAACGCTGCATTTTTCATCAAAATAATACCATACACGAAGTTAAGAGTGAGGCAACAGACTAACATTAAGACTGACGCTAGTCAAGTAAGAGAAATAAGTGAAGAGGAGATGACAAAACAGGCACTGAAAAATGTGTATAATGTTATGGGACATCGTCTGCTTATACAGGACTCGCCCCTCTTGTGTCGTCACACATCTCAGCAGCGTTCAAGGAGCTTTTCAGCTGCTATATCGGGGGCTGTATTTTACCGTTTTATAATTGATAATAATCATTAATTCAAATGTTTCCAAGCTTTAAATTTGGATAACCTTGTTTAATTTATGCCATCTATGCAATAATAAGTATTAAGCCAATATTTAAAATCATTAGTGTTCTACTTTAAAAAACAAAGTCAGGCAAGTAGCACAGGCTCGGAAAGTCTTTTGGTGAAAGATAAGGGATTACAGCTATCAGTTCATATACAATGCTATTAAATTGTATGGTAGCAGGCCCGTAACTAGGGGGGGGGGGGGTTCAGGGGAACCCCCCCCCCCCCCTTGGCGAGCAAAGGTCCTCTTAAAAAAAGACAAATAAAAAAAAGAAGAAGCGAGGGGAGAGATGATGGAAAGGCAAAATAACGTGATAAAATAACGGTCTTTTCGTCTCTTTTAATACATTTGATTTTGATTTTGTCCCGTAACTTCCTAATCTGGCAAATCTATAAAATTTTAATCAATGTCGTCTTTCACCATTCATTTTCGATTGGGTGTTATGCCATGTTGGAATCGATTTTTTTCAAAGCGTCATTCAAATAATTATTTAAATTCGTATATCGCCCCAAGCTGGCGAGCAGAAATCTGCTTGAACAACAACATAAAAGAATCATAAGGCGAAAAAAATATCCAAAGTGACATCAGAATAGTGATTTTGGGGTTAAATTTTTTAAAACATTTTCATACCAACTGGCTTAGATAGGGAAGGGGCGCACAAGGGGGTCACGTGAAAGGGGAGAGAGGAAGGACAGTGGAAATTAATGTGAGATAATAGGGTTTCCAGTCAATTTGAACACTTTTTTAATTTTCTTTTGTCCTGCAACTTAATAATAAGGCCTAGTCAACATACGTCTTTGGCCATTCATTTTCGGAATTTATTTTTCATTTCGCTATCGATTTTTGTCAAAGACTGATCAAGAGTTCAAAGAGTTATTCAAAATCGTCACCTGCTCGTTGTAAGGTCTTGTCTACAAGTATGTGACGAATTTGAATGACAATTTCTTGAAATCGACTTGCCATGCGAAGATGGATTTGATGATAAAATTTTGCAGCGGATTGCCAGGTCGGACGAATTTGAATGAAATCTGACGAAAATGGAATGGAGATATGTTGAAGTTGATTGACCATTGAAGCTGTTGAATGACATTTCTAATTATTAAACTATCTTAGACATCTGACATTTGGATGATTATAGATTCCTATCAGACTATAGGACGAAAATGAAGGGTATTTTGATCTTTGAGAAGTGTTATAGATTGGACAGGAAATCCTGACAATACAAGGAGATAGGTTGCTTAAAACACCGTACACAGATAACGTGGGAAGATAAGCAGTGACAAGCATGAGAAGACTCAAATGAAATCTGTGGTAATGGAATATAAAAGTGAAATATAGAAACCATACTCAGGCCCGTAACTAGGATTTGTGCGGGGCGGGGGGTTCAACATTGGAAAAAGTGGACCTTTCTGAGGGAGCGAAGCGACCGAGTATGGGTGTCGGGTCAGGGGGTGTACCCCTCCAAGAGTATGGGCATGAGCGTAGTCAGAATTATTTGACAGGGGGTGGGTCAAATGTGAAGCCCGAACATATACTACCACTGTGTAGGATTCAAAATATTACTGGAAAAGAGAGAGGGGTATTTAATGTGTCTGTTCACTTTAAAATGGAAAATTTTCCCGCTCTCAAGTTGAATACTCCTTGCGGACCCGGTCTAGTCATTCAGGCCCTTAAATCATGGCCCTCTAATACAGCCTGTTCAACCGGAGTGCCATGAGAGTATTTCATAAACTTCTTGGAAACTATAATCAGAAATAACAAGATGCCCCAGCATAACAATTGGGTGTTTTGGAAACATTTGGGAGATGGTAAAGTGCGTTTTCCGTCGCTCGCTTCGCTCATTCACAAAAATTCTGAAACGAGATAGTTTCAGGCAGCGAGAATATTTCTATAGTATGTTTATTGAATATTCAATGTTATGACAATTTCGGGAACGTCTGCCTTATCGCCATGGCGCCCAGAAATTATGGTTACCTTACTTTATATTGAAATGAGCAACAACAAAGTACATTTTCTTCGCTGGCTTCGCTCGCTCGCAAATCTAAGAAATGAGATAGTTTAAGTCAACGAGGTCCATGAATATTTCCATAGGATGTTATTGCAATATTCAGGCACGTCGCTGCCCTATCGCCATGGCACCCGAATACTTGTAAGGTCTACTTTATATATTGAAATGCGCAATAGCAAAGTAAATTGCATTTCTCCTCGCTCGCTTCGCTCGCTCGCAAACCTTATAAACGAGATGTTTCATGCAGGGAGGTCCATAAATATTCAATGTTATGACAATTTTTGGCACGTCACTGCCCTATCGCCATAGCGCCCAGACAACAGCAAAGTGCCCCCCCCCCCCCCCCGTCCGCTTCACTTCCTAAAAACTTTATTAATATGAATGATTCCTACATATGACAGATAGATGACCGGAGATATAGCTTTACATTTCACCTATTGGTGACTAATGCAATAAATTTAAAAGTACATTTTTATTTTTCTCTCGCTCGCAGTATTTGGAATCCTACACAGTGGTATTATATGTTATTGCTTCACATTTGACCCACCCCCTGTCAAATAATTCTGACTACGCTCATGCCCATACCCTTGTAGGGGCACACCCCCTCACCCGACACCCCTACTCGGTCGCTTCGCTCCCTCAGAAAGGTCCACTTTTTCCAATGTTGAACCCCCCCCCCCCGCAAAAATCCTAGTTACGGGCCTGGGTAGTGAGGTCTGGGAGTTTCAATGTATATTTCAATTTCAAGTTTCCCATATATTTTTTAGGACAGTGTTAATTGGCATGTAAATAAGCATGGTCTGTATGGTCTAAGGTGAAACTGGTCGTGGATTGATATTAAACCATGTACAATGTAGAATTGTCTGATACTGGTTAAGGGTAGTTAAAGGGAAAGCAGCAGAAGTATTGAAATATTTTTTATAACTCACTCAGGTGCATGCATAAAAGACATGAGTCGCTTCATATCATTTCATATCACCTTGGTCTCAATTCATTGAAGATACTATTCAATACTCGGGCTCTGAGAACGTCTGGCTGTCTCAGGGTAGTGGATAATAGCTGACAATGGATACTCAATGCTTTAAAACTGAGGCTCTCTGACATAATATGTGCATGTTCCAAAAGGAACGGAAATTATCCATGTGGTCTAACATAATCTGTATGAATTACAGAATGTTTAAAAATGACCTTAAAATTGAAAGATACTTTTTGTCCTATATAGGCTAAAGAGACATTATTACTCTCAGCAAATTTCATTGTAGGTCACATGCATTACCTGTTGATAAGAGAAGTTTGTTAGGTGAATGTTCACTCTGCGTATCTTCAGGGGTTTTTTTTCAGAGGGGAAGGCGCATGTATTTACCCCAAAAATATATAAAAGTAGACCAAGTGGTGTACACAATTTGCCAAAAGTATCATAATGCAATTTACTCAGACACCGAAATAGAGTAGTGAGTTGAGGTTTCAAAACGTATCTTTGGCTTAATAGCCTAGGCTATAGGTGACCATAATAATTATTACGACCCATATTAACCCCAATGGCATGCGCACGATATATGTTTCTATCCCAAATGTTATTATCTAAAAAACCGATCACACCCGATGGAACTTTAGATAACTTGGGAGAGAGAGAGATAGAGAGCAGCAGTTTTGCAAACTGTAACCAAACATTTAAAACGATGTGATCTATACACGCCATACACGATCCTTTACCCAAAGTTAATAACTTCAGAGTTGAAGTTTCAAAATAAAATAAAATAAATGGAAGATCGGACAAATGAGCAGCGATTTGTAAGAAAATGATTATTTTGGGGGTTATGGGGGTCCAGTTTTCCTCCATAATTCTCTGCAAAAAAAGTTTTCATTCTAAAAGTGGGGGGGGGGGGGGCACAATCGACAAAAGGGTGGATCCTTTATGGTCAAAATGCATACTTTTCTTCCTAAGTTTTCATTCTAAAGCGAGGGGGGCATGGGCCAGAAGTGCCCCCGGATCCGCCTAAGCCCCCGCTGACTCTATTTGACAACTATTTGTCATGTTTATGATGAGATCATGATAATTAACCGGCTAAACATTGGTTAGGCAGCGTTGCGATAAAATAAACTTGAGTAACAAGATAATTATCGTGACACTGTCACTTTACTCATTTTGGTAAGGTCACAAATTATCTTAATTGGCAGAATGGAGAATTATATGGGTACAGATCCCCCATTATTTCCGAATTTTTATATTACATATTTTGTAATATCAGTATCAATACCAATATCAGTAATGCAAGTAATAAACAGGTGATATAATAGCATTTAGGTAAATTGTTATCGACGGAACCATGGGCGTGAATATATATGCAAGAATTTCAACTGGAATAAAGAAAGTACGGATCTACAGATCTATACGCCAATGGAAAATGCTAGCGAACGAATTTTCTTCGATATTTTCGCATTGAAATTATGGCATTTCTGATTTCCGTACTTAAGAATGTGATGGTATTTCAAGATCAAACACAATGAGTTTGGATAATTTTCATTTTTTTTTTTTTTTCCAATTTCTTTGGTTCCAATTTTTTCTGACTTGTGATTTTCATTACAGATCGAGCATACGATCTTTAACACTGGGAGCAAAGCCTAAAAAAAAAATACACATTAAAATTCCTCCCATTAAGCTTTTTCATTTACTAACCACGGCGGACCGTTCAATATTAATGAGTCAGAAAAAAGAGGATCTTGGGTATTTGATTCCAGTTCATCGTGACTTGGCCGTGAACCAGAATAGCCTGGTGGTTATGTCGCTGCCCGGCAAGCAGTAGATGACAGGTTCGAATCCCACTGGTTCCAATTTTTCTGACTTGTGATGATTTTCATTACAGACCGAGCATACGATCTTTAACACTGGGAGTAATGCCTAAAAAACTGTTTAAAAATTAGTTTCCTATTAGTTAGTGTGAACAGAGGCGTGATACGAACATACGGTTCTGTTTTATTTCCACAGATTGAATGAAACTAAAACTAGAAAAACAGGGATAAGCATATCCAAATTATAAAATACATGTAGATAAAAACGAAGTAATACAAATCAAAACATGTATGGGGTGGTAACAGAGGCTAATTGACTTATCAACAAAGGTCAATCCCCAGAACACTGAAATATAGGCAAGTTAATTATTGTTATAAACAGTTCAATGCGAAATCTAATACTACTAGTATGAGAGATAGTATGAGAGATATAAAGAAAACAGATATTTTCCTTAAACAAAAGTACAAGCTATTTGTTGTTTTGATATGCCTATATATGGTTTACAATGATCCAAAGGAACAACGATTTTCAAAACCTTGCAACATATCTGTCTAAATACCCAAGGAGGTACCTCGTAGATATATACAAAATGCCCTAGATCTCTCTGGCCTGCCCATCGACCCGATAAAACGCCACTGAAAACTGAATATTACGTAATCATCATGAATGATGCAAATTCTACGCCTGTGGGCGGGAACAAATTTGAATGGACTGTCTGCGAGGGTGGATATCGGTGGGATAAAGGACTGGCCTATCGTGTTAGCACTGAGGGTGTAATTTAGGATCAGGATCGCGATCGCGCGATACACGAAGACAGTTCAGGCAGTGGACTAAGAATAATAATGTATGGAGGCGGTTTTTTTTTTTTTTACATCTGATAAACAACTGCCCCTTTCCCCGCGGAACTTGGTCTCAGCATGAAGCTACTTCATGGTCTCAGTTTGCCCTCCCCAACCCCTTCTACCCATGGGTCCATGCTCTACAGACACATTTTCGTGTTATTTCGACAAAATAATATGTCAAATTTTCTAATCAGAGACTAGTACTTGCAGACACTCAGAGACAAGGTCAATCGATTCCCTTGACCAGAGCCCAGGCCTGACAGGCAGTTAGTTGCATGTGTCATCCATAAAACATGCAACACACATTCATATGGCATAATAAACAGAAAGCACGTGGACCTTTTCAATGAGTTTGGCGGGTTTCCACCATTTGGCGCGTTCGAACTTCGTTTTCTACTATATGCTCTAGCATCATGTTTTCAGTGCTCCTTTTATATCACCGATGGGAAATTACAGGAATATTATCATATATGTTGCTGGTCAAGCTCTCATTTCTAGGATGCACATTTGGCGACGTTGATACTTTTAGTGAGGAACATTTTACCAGGGAGGTGGAAGCGAGACACCTCCCTGATTTCATAAAGGACATAATGACATATGCGTGATGAAATAACACCATCACCATGCAGCATCATACTTACAGCCCTACAGTACTGGTATACAGGTATTTTCTATTTCATATTTTGCATGCATGCCCAGTAATAATGATAATGGAGTTATTTTTTGCCGCGGATATCCCGTAGCGGATGGGGAGATAACTATCTACCCCTTATTTTTAAGGAGGGGAATTCCAACCACCCCCCCCCCCCCCCCTAATAGTAAAGGCAAATAAAAGTGGTTCCTAGTTTCTCTTCAACACTTCCTTCACTTCATCCCGCCTCCATTTCATGTATTATAATGTTATGATATTGTTATTATTATATTATAATAGATAATGAATCAAGTTGAAACCACTACAATGATTTCTGTCATTCTAATTCTGTACTAGAGACTCTAGTTCAATCTAATTCTTCTTCATGAAAATATTAACATAATTGTGACGCAGGATAAACAAAACCTTCAGTAAAAGTAATGTCATGAATGTAATTTGTTCTAATGGACTGATGCTAAAAAGTTTAATAGTCATGGGATATTTATGGCTTCTTTCTTCTACTTTCTCCACACCTGGTCCTGGTGTATATTTTCTGACCAAGAACAGTTATTTCAGTCATGAGAAAAGAAAAACATGGGGGTTGAGAAATATTTTTTCAGGAGCCGGGAATCATATTAAATCGAGAGGATGAATATTGAGGTTCCCAATCAAAACAATGTTTCATAATTAGAAAACTTTTATATCAGGGAGGTCACTGGTTATTTATTAGCTACATAACCTAACATGGGTACATGTATTTTGATAATATCCTCATGCTCAGCCTTAGTTTCGACGGGGGGGGGGGGGGGGGTAGGATAGGCCAAATGAGTGGGCCACATATCAAGCTAATTCAATTCGAATATAATATGTTCATATTTCACGTGCTGGCATTGACAAAGAGGAACAAAGAAGGTCGAAGGTGTACGTACCCACACAGTTAATGTATATATTATATATAAATATATTTGACTAACGGGTACATTAGGTCGACAGTTGACAATACAGTTTATTTCGTCATAATAGAGACCCCTACATTAGGTCGACAGTTGGTACATTAAGTCGACAGTTGGACAAAGAAAAAGAACAAAAACTGTCCTCCTAATGTACCCGATAGGTGTTTATATATATATATATATATATATATATATACAGTTATATATATATATATATATATATATTAGTACAAATTTTTGGATCCTGCGGTGTTTTTATTTGACTCCTGAGTATTTAATCATTAAAGATTAAATAATATGTTGTCCTTCGGACTTTAAGCACAATTTATTTCATTTATTCATTGTTATTTGTATTCAGAAATGACGGGACAATACACTACAATATTATTAGAACTGAATTTCACTGTAAAGCCAGGGAAGTGTTACTTCCCTGGTAAATCTTTGTAAAAAATGTATACGCATTATAATTTGTAAAACAAGGGCGCATTTTTAAAATAAATTTACACGGTTTTACAGCCGACGTCTTGACGTGAGACTATGTTCCTTATGAAGAAAGTTGACTAATCGTTGGTCAATTCATTTCGTTCGAAGTTTATTTTAACATGGAATTTCCCGCTCTATTCATTTTTTTAGTTTTTTTCTGAAAATTGTTAATAGAAATGATAGAAACAACCATATTTTTGTATTTTCCGTAGGTGAGCCAGCCCCATGACCTTGTCTGTCTAATAGGAGGGAATTAACGGTCTCCAGGCATAGTTGTTCGCCCAGACCTATATATGTACAATTCACATCAGTTGGGACAAACAGTGGGTGATAATATATTGATATCCGATCTGAAATACAGAAAGATGTTTCATTGATATGTGGTATTGATATAATACATTTTATATTGATGGAATAATGAGTCTTGGTTAATTTACTCGATAAAATGAGAGAATAAATGAATTAAATGTGCAACGGGTATGAATACATAAACTAGTTTACGAGCAAACCCAAGACTGAATGTCCTTCCTCATGTCATAATAATGGGGTTCTTATGGAGACCGCTTCCAGAGGTTTGGCAATAATTTATTAGCGTAATAAAAACATCAAGATCAGTTTAAGTTCCCCATAGACCCAAGTGCTGTACAGAGAATATAAAAAATGTTTTTTCTTCTTCTCAATTAAGTCTTTTCACAAATCCTAATTGAGGTCATTTCAAGATAAAATGTCCAAGGAATAAATTAGCGGCCTTTGAGACCTGTCGAAACAATTATGAGTCAAACATGAGAAAGTATTGAGAGAGAATGGCCGGCCATTTCATAGTGAATTCTAGACTAAAAGTAAAGTCTAAACTAAGTTTAACTTAACTTGAACTCTATTTGCGTTTTCAAACAAATAATAATATTTTACCAAATATTGAATACCAAAGCCTGACTCACCTTCACCACAACTGGAATTTAAACTAACTCAACACGAGTGTATACTGATCAGATGCCCAACAATATTTACCGTAAATATTGAACTGTGCAGCTATATATATACTGTACACACACATGTCGATAGCTAGCTAGTTGCAATGTGCGTGTGAAGCTTCCAAATTACGGAAGCGCAGCACACATACGTCATTACCCGGATATTATAGATTGGTAGAAATTTTGCAGCAATGCAATGCAGGCACATAACCTGGACAGTCGTAAAAGAGTGTCTGCACTGTGAGACTACCATAGGCCCTGTACTATATATGGCATTTACTATAGCTGCTCCTGATTCACGACCAATAAGATCGATGCACATGACTGGTAGCTGGGCTAGGCTTCTCCCAAGATACGATGGTTTTCTGATAAAGTGTCAAATTAGGGTCTGTGCTTGCAGACTAGGTAGAGATCGATGGGTTCTCCGTTCTCCCCCCTACAATCTTAAAATAGCACACTACGTCATACTACCCAGTTTCTGGTCACGCATGCCCGCCGGCTACATTTTTTTCCCCACGAACTTTTTGTCCCTGTCCTCCCTTGCGCACCTGATCCTTTCCGATCTAAATCAATTTCGCAATCATAGGGTTTATTCCGTAAGCAATATAATGACAGTTGCTCCCAGCGTCTTGCTGTGGCGAGATGCGTTAGCCCTCGGACCAATAACCTGAGGTATGTGGGTTCGACTCTCAGTTTGGACATTACAAATATAACGTCTTGTATTTTTATTTTTACTAAAATTAGGATGAAACTTTGAAACCCCATCCAACTCCAAGCATTATTTATAGGGCTATTTCAAAGTTGCGCATGCGTCAAGGACGATAGTGACAAAAAGTTCGTGGGAAAAAAAGTTCGCGCCCCGCCGTCACAGAACTCCTAAAGACGTCTTTAGGAGTTCTGTGCCCGCCGTAGGCCCCTCAAGACAACTCGATGAGTCGATGTCCATTCATTTTTGGCAAATGGGTGGACTAGGTTGCCTGCCCCTATCGACCCCCTCCCCCTAAAAAAAAAAAAAAAAGAGAGAAAAGAATAGAATGAAAGGGGGAAAGTCCACCCTGGTAGGTCTATTTATTTGATTTGCATAAAACCATAAAATATGAGAGAAACATATTACTGAAAGTTTGAGCAAAATCCGATAAGAAATAAGAATATTTGAAGCTGTATCTTGCAGGCTCCTCTCCCATAAATAAATTTTCATTATCTCAATTTTGATGGTTTTGTGTAAAAACATATGATCAAAGATTAGGCCTGGGCCTATATCTAAAGTGCATTGTATGACTGAATATTTTCTTTAGAGAAAATGGAAATTAATGATTTATTGGGTACCTGAGGGCAAATGGGAGAGGAACACGCAAGATACGTCACGGCGTTGCCAATTTTTGTTTTATTCATTACAACTTCAAAAATTCATAACATTCCAATTTCGTATCGTATTTTGCTAGCTCAAACGTTAACTGGTCTGTTTCTTTAATTGTTTCTGCCGGTATTTTGCCCCCATCCCTGTCCCCGCTCTTGAAATTGATTGTTAAGGCACGCTACCCCTAGAAACTTAGAAAGGGTCAGATATGTGTGCGTCGTGTGCGTGTGTGGGGTTACTAAGCAAGTAGTGATTTTCTGGAGGGTTGAATTAATTTGTTATGGTAAATAACAATGTAGACAAAAAGGCGTAAAGAATGCGGTTCTGAATGCCCTCCAAAGTGCCACTTTGCCCCAAAAAATGCTTTGGTGTAAATAAAAAATATTTTTCGTTGCCTCCCAGCTTTGATAACTCAAATTCAGTTCATTTCATATTTACATGGGGTAATCTTGAGGTGCAACTCGGTGAGAAATTGTTGTTGTTGAGGTTTTTTATTTTTTATTTTTTATTTTTTTTTGGGGGGAGTCTTTTTTGTAATTAGTTGGTATTAGTTTCTCAAGAGGGAGGAAATGAGATAGGAGAGAGGGGAGGGACATTAAAAGATGAGACAAAGGGCCAGAGAGCGAGAGAGAGAGAGAGAGAGAGAGAGAGGGGGGGATTCAAAGAGAGAAATGGAGAGGAAGAAAGAGGGGGAAATGGGTAGGGGAGAAAGGGAGAGCAATAATAAGAAAATGACAAAGAGCAAGAGAGAGAGAGAGAGAAAGAGTGAGACAGAGGGAGAGAGAGGGACATTCAAAGAGAGAAATGGAGAGGAAGAAAGAGGGGCAAATGGGTAGGGGAGAAAGGGAGAGCAATAATAAGAAAATGACAAAGAGCAATAGAGAGCGAGAGAGAGAGAAAGAGTGAGACAGAGAGAGAGTGAGACAGACAGAGGTGTGTGTATTGTGTAATTGGGTTTTTACAGACGTGTATCAATCAGATATGATTATTTACGTCTGGGACCGACCTTTAACGTCACGATCCGAAAGACGTGACTCAGTCTCGAACCTGGGTTCGCTGAATCAGTTTATAACTTCCACTGGTAGCTAGATTACAGGCGCACGCCACAACGCCCAGGGGATAGGGAGTAGTAAATTAAGATATATCTAAGAATCCATTTATAGAGGAATATAAAGAGAAATACAAAGAAATTCAGGCAAATTCTATAAAAGACAAGGTTATTAATTGATACTTACTTTTACCATTTTATTTTAGAAATTTTATTATTTTGTTCTTCTTTACATTATATGACTTTAAATGAAAATTTTTAATTAAATGATCATTATCACGGTGAAATATATGATAGAACAAACATGTAAATGCTTTGTCACTTCAGCGTATTAAATTCCATTGACATCATTGTCAATGGTTTCATCCATTATTCAACATTTTGGATTATGATGATTACAAAAATGATGCTGAATTGTATTGATAGATCAAAGCAGATAAAGGCGAGTTCTGTTCATGTGATTACATTGTGAAAGAAACTGTCTGGAAACAAATTGGAATGGGCGGACATTTTCTTCTATGACATTTCTTTCAAACTGACAAAATGACATAAAAAAAAGAATGAGACAGCTCACAACTGATTTCACCTTTACCAAAACTCAACTTTCTCTTAAACCTTTATTAGTTCTATTGTCATTCTAGTCCTTAGTTTCATCCATTATTCATCATTTTTCATTACAATGATTGACAAAATAGAGGAGTATGATGTTGAAATGTACTGATAGATGAAATATTTATATCCTATATATCGCTTCACATTAAATTTTTATTATCTATCCTTGTCAATGGATTAATTAATTACTGATTATTTCTAATTACAATGATTGATATATACTAGCTCCTCTGGCAAGACTTACATAAAAAATACAGCTTTGAAAGCAATGTAAATGTAGACTATAACAATTTCAAAACTAACCACATTCAATGAACAGTACACAATATTAAAATACAAATGCTATTCACAATAGACCACTTCTGTAATGTATACAACTTTATGCACATATATTCTCTGAGCACCTAGTGACGAGCTATTCCATGAACCTGCTTTTTATAAATGAGCCTCAATGCTTGGAATCCAGTTTGCATACATTATTTGTAGCTATGTCAGGCAAGCCCCAGGCAAGCTTTCAGGTTGTCAAGAACAACCTTTGTTTGAAAGGTATGCATAAAATTTGCATGCATAAAATTTGCATACATTACCAAAGCGGTCTATTGCAAAGTGAAAATTTTCTAGAAAATTTAAATATTCATAGTTATAATACATTATAACTTGAAAATTACTTAGTATTATAGATAAAAAAGTCTATGATTTGGAAAGACCGATATCATCATTCCATGCAATACAGACACATATGAAAATGATAATAGTGGAACTCATTATAACACACTCATTGGGACCAAGATAGACCTCTTTATATCAAAACCTTGTTATATAAGGGCTAAAAAACAATGGAATACAAAGAATTGGGAGCTGTAAATTACCTTGTTATAACGAGAGTTTGTTATAACAACCTTCCACTGTATGTACAGTGAAACCTGTCTATAAAGACCACTCAAGAGAGACAGGAAAAGCGGTCTTTATGAGCAGGTGGTCTTTATGCACAGGTTCCTTTAACACATGTTTCTATGAGAAACACTTTTCAAGGGAAACAAAATTTATGGTCTTTATAGACAGGTGGTCTTTCTATACAGGTGGTTGCTAAAGCAGGTTTGACTGTATCAGGTAAATACAAACAGAACTATCAGAGCAATCTTCTCCTTGTGAGAATTACTACAGTCAAACCTGCTTTAGCGACCACCTGTATAGAAAGACCACCAGTCTATAAAGACCACTATTTTAGTTTCCCTTGAAGAGTGTTCTCATTGAAATGTGTATTAAAGGAACCTGTACATAAAGACCTCCTGCTCATAAAGACCAATTTTCTTGTCTCCCTTGAGTGGTCTTTATAGACAGGTTTCACTGTAATATGATATTTTCCTCACATAGGAAAATATAGAATGAGAAACGTCACATAATTATTTACAGGGCTACCAGTACCGAACCCTTGTAGGGCCCTAGAATCATGAAAATTACATCATTTATTAAACAGTATTGCAATAATTATATGTATTAAACTAAATTTAAATTACAGAAGTAATTGTCTTTAAATGTTGAACAATAGCTGCATATTGATGACATATCAAGATTTGCAATAAAAACTGATAAATTTTCACAAATGTACAAAAACATTTTACACCAAAAATATTTCAAATTTTACACCATCAAAATAATTTATTCTACAGATCAATATTTGCAATATAAATTGATGAAATACTACACATACAAAAAATATACAAATAATTGCATTATTTACATGTCACGTATCAAAATAAAAATATTATGAAAATAGATCCTAGAAAGTACTGCATGATATTCCTGATTCGATGCATCAACTGTTGACAATCATCCACATCCAAATAACATCTCGTCAAACATCATTTGCGTATCTTAAAGTGGCATTAAACTGGCAGAACTTGAACAGTGCCATCTTACAGTGATTGCTAAATTAAGATTAGAATTTGAAAGTTAATTTTATTTTATTTTTAATTTTGACAAAAGAGCTTGTTTGGATAATAGAAATATGTCATATTTTAAACTATTATTTTTGACTTGGCATTGTGGAAAATTGTGTGCTCACATGAGGCATCATTTGCTGTCGTTAGGACCGCGTCAGTGACTTGTGCGCATCACGTAAGAGTGATATCGTGTATTAAAAGTGATTGCAAAAAGAACAGTCCAAACAATAGTTTTAATAACGGGTGTATGATAAAATTGCCTCAACAGGCTCGATTAGTGCAAGTAATGATGCAATTGAAATGATGCCTCCTGTAAACCAGGTCTTATTTTATATGCATACTGACCATTTTCTGGTACTCATTTTCTTATACCTTCATCATTATATTCATAAGATGAACTTTACATTGCTTAAAGAATGATGTAAAAATAAGATATTAGTAATCAGTGGTGGATTGGGGGCGGGGGCACTTCCCAACTGTGCCCCCCCCCCCCACCTTTTGAAAGAAAAGTGTACATTGTGCCCCCCCCCTTTTTTTGTAGAAATGACAACCCTTTTTGGGGCTTGTCAGAGAATTGGGGAAAGACAAAGAGACCACAAAATGTTTTCTGACCTATATAAAAAAATTTTTTTATTGCGGGGGGGGTGGGGGGGGGGATTTGTGCCCACCTTTTCCAACATTCTGGATCCATCCCTGTTAGTAATGATGTATATTTTATCACACTTACATCTGCAATAGTAGTAAATATAATCATTAGGAGAGATAGAGAGAAAGAGAAAGAGAGAGAGAGAGAGAGAAAGAGAGAGAAAGAGAAAGGAGGATGGAAAGATGGAGAGAGACAGAGAGAGAGAGCTAGCTACCAATGGTGGGTCTGAGATTCTTTAACGCATACATTGGTATTAGGTTTTACAAATTTGTGTATTAACATCATACACTGACATACATGTATTGACCACCATTTCTGTTTTTTTTTACAGGTTGTGGCATATCCTCATACCTTCATCATTATATTCTTAAGGTGAACTTTACATTTTTTTTTACAGAATCCTCTTAAAAATATTGTTTTCATCTGCAATGGGAGTACTCACAGTATAAAATAGAAAAAAGTAAATCCCTAACAAAAAGTTTTTAAAAATTCCAATGTAACTTCTTACAAAGATGTATAAAAAACATGACCCTGTTAGCAATGATCAAGTTGACATTCTGAAATATGTAAGTACAAAATTTCATGAAGATAAATAATGTAGCACCCGAAGCATATGTGAAAAAGAGTACCAACAAAAGTGAGCTCACCCAAGTACCATATGATATTGAAACAATGAAGAAATTTCAAAATTTTGTATTGCCACTAGTATGTCTAAGCACCAATATCAATTCAATTCAGTGTGGAGCTGACCGATATTACTCATAACATTGATTGGATCCTGATCTTTGCCTCAACAACGACTTTTCAGAGAGGGTCTTTCATGCCTCCAGTTTGTGTGCTTTAGAATGCCCCATTGGAGCTTCAGTGGGTTTAGATTATTGACATGCTATGCAACTCTAATTCATCAACCATCAACTTTTTCAGAAAGGCATTTTCTGCTGCAAACAAAACTAGTTGAAAGTTTGATCTGATACAGCATACATGGCAATATATTACACCACCATTGATGCTGCAGCCCCAGAAGGACTGGCAACCAAGCGCTTAGGGGGCATTTTCAAAAGAAGTCTTTTCTCATACTTTTCCCTCTGCTTTTTCATCTTCTTTTTCTCCTGTTCTTCCTGGTCCTCGATAAGTTGATTTCTATCACTATCTTGAGCAGCCATTCTCATGTCACCATTGCTATGGCCATCAACTTCATCAACATTAGTACCTGTCAGCTGATTTTTATCATGCTCCCTGCTGCTACCACCAGAAGCCCTCCGACTAATTTGATCATTACCCACATTCACACAGCCACACCCATCCTCAGAGATAGGCCGGTTACTGTCCTTGGGCACCAGTCCAGTGCCACACCCACTAATATTGTTGCTAGGTACATGTATCTCTCCCATGCCACTCCCAGTGATGTTGTTGCTTGGTGTCACTTCTAAGTCACCCTCATCATGAGACACTTCTGTGGAACCCCAACCACTGACGTGGTCACCAGGCATCTCTGAGGAACTGGTGTCTCCCTTCTCCTTCCATGTGATGCATGGGCATACCCTGACAATCTCAGCCAGACGCCCATGTTTCTTCAGATGCTCTTTGGAGACATCTCTGTACAGAATGGGGATGATTCTACTTCTCTTTCTCAGAGTCTGGTCGGCTGCCAGATCAGTCTGGACAAAAATTAAATTATTGTTATGAGCCTGGATGAATTCAGGGTGTGTGTTGTCATTTCAAAGAGAGATATCTGGTCAAATAACTGAACAGCAGTCAGGGCGTGAAACTAAATTTCTGCCTAAAAAAGGTGCTACGAGCCGTTATCTTTCTCTCAAATTTGCTAAAACGTCAGAGCTTTCGCGCTTCGCGTGGGAGGGAGGAAACCCGCCCCCCTAACCCCCCTAAAATTAAATCCTGGCTATGCAGTTGGGCCTTAGCAAAACCAAATCTGGCATACCTTAGTACACAAAAGAAACAAATATGCCTAAACATTTTTTCACCCCCCTCCTCTCCCCCTCCCCCCCCCCAAAAAAAAATATGGGACCCAAAAAGGATGTGTAAAACCTTGTCATGACTTTTTCTTCTGCATTTCAGAGATTTATCTTACTAATGCCCCACTGCAAGAAAATCCCTGATTCCCACCACTGTATATCCATTCATTTCTAACTCACCAAGACTTGACTGTGTGATGAAGTTGGGTATTCAGGAGAGATGACAAGAATAGAACGTCTACTTTGTTTCATGCTAACTATCTCCTCAGCGATTAATGCTGTAAATATAAAAAATTTAAAAAAAAATTAATATGAAAGATGCTTTGAGAAATTTTCTCCTGCTTACTATCTCCTTAGCTATCAATGCTGCAAATATACGATGAAACTAGAAAGGCCGTCAAAGGCGGCAGACCCACGCCTTAGCGGAGCTATTATTCTTGAAACTGCAGATATATTTTTACTGGTTGGTTCCCCTGTCGTGTATAAAAAAAAGTAAACCCAATACCTAGGTTTTGTTTTGTTGCGATTATTTTTGTAAGCAGAAAGGGGATAACAAGAGGCACATCTACCCCCCCCCCAATAAATTTTGCCATATCCAGGTCATAGCTTTGTGTGTCCCCACCCTTGAAAAAATTCTTCTGAAAAAGATATTTTATTATTGAAACATCTCTCCCCTAAAAGTAATTGATTAGACATGTCAGAGAGCGTGGCGTGGTGAGGAAAAAAATGTTAGCAATTTGTATTCAGTGTTCAGTCATGTAGGCTAAGTGTTAGTAAATGTATTCATGTTCTATCTTTAAATTACATTGCAATTGGGGTTGTTGTTTTTTTTCATCGGGCTTGGATAAAATAAATATGACGACAAAATAAGTTGGATCTCGACTTCAAAATGACATGCATGCGAGGCACAGAGCTTACTCACTCAGCTCAGTCACCACCCATCAACAAAGTCAAAGTGGATACTGGCGTGCATGTATTCGGCGAACCTCGATCAGCCACCAAATTTTGCAAATCCACACAAATTTTAAAAAAATACAGTTTTTGTATATATTTTACAACTACGAAATCCACTCAAACAGACATAAATGAGTTATAAACTAACTCAAATCTCAAATGACAGGACCGTTATAACCCAAAGAAAAAAGTTCAATCCTACTACAGTCAGCCAGGCACAGGCACTGTACTCCCTGGGGTTATGTACTCCCTAGCCCGACCAGATCGCCGTCACTTCGCGACAGCGCTGTGTATAGTTATGTACGTACAGCTAGCTACACAGCCCACTCACTCAGATCAACACTCACGTCGAACAAACTCACCAGATTTTCACCGAAAACAATTAAAATCATGTACTACACGTCCACCAGGATAAAATAAATCACAAAAACTTCCACAACAAAGTGGAAAGAACCGGGGAAAATAAACAGAAATGCACAGAAGATAAGAAATAGAGGAGAAGCCGTAGGGCTAGGGTAGCCTGAATCTAAATGAATTTGTAGATAAAAAAAGGTATCGCGCGCGATAGCTAGCTAGCTATAAGCTCTAGAGCCGCCTATTACTAGTATACCGTACATAGCCGCTTTCGCAGTAGTTCAAGCGCGCGAAAAATCCCTTGTTGCTGGGATACGTTGGCTTTGAATATTCATTGCAGGCTCGTACGGATTTGAAGTGAAATGGCAAATAATGGGTCTAAAAGTCTTCTAAAATTCATAAACCTGAAATAGACTTTTGGTGAGACGAGGTAATGAGTGTTTTGATTGGCCAAAATATTTCTGCATCTGCAGGCGAAGTTTGGGGTCATCAATCTTTCTAGTTTCTTTCCTGTCACTATCTGAACTGAAGTTCCTATACTTTAATACAGGGTCAAAACTTCAAGGTCACACAGAATGTGCAGGGGTCAACCAATCATCACCAAAATCTAATCGATTCTTTCCTGTCACTTTCTGAACATTCCCTGAAAATTTGGTGCAAATCCGTTCACCCGTTCTCTTGTTATCTTGTACACAAACAAACAAACAAACAAACAAGCAAACATACAAACAAACAAACAAACAAACAAACAAACAAACAAACAAACATACGGAGCCCTTTACATAACCCTGCCGATTTCATCGGCGTGGGTAAAAACTATGAATGTATTAAAAGAAAGGGTACTTTGAATTTTCCAGGAGTTCATACAAACGTGTACAAGAGAAATAGGAATGCTATTACAAGCCTAACTCAGACTAATACAATTGCAGTTAGAATGAAATTAAAGTTATATTGATTTGTTATGAGGTAATGTTGTCTTAATTTGTAACTATTCCTTGTTTGTACATGATTACCCACGCCGATGAAATCGGCAGGGTTATGTAAAGGGCTCCGTATGTTTGTTTTTTTTGTTTGTTTGTTTGTTTGTTTGTTTGTTTGTTTGTTTGTTTGTGTACAAGATAACAAGAGAACGGGTGAACGGATTTGCACCAAATTTTCAGGGAATGTTCAGAAAGTGACAGGAAAGAATCGATTAGATTTTGGTGATGATTGGTTGACCCCTGCAAATTCTGTGTGACCTTGAACTTTTGACCCTGTAGTAAAGTATAGGAACTTCAGTTCAGAGAGTGACAGGATAGAAACTAGAAAGTTTGATGACCCCAAACTTCGCCTGCCGATGCAGAAATATTTTGGTCAATCAAAACACTCATTACTTCGTCTCACCAAAAATCTATTTCAGGTTTATGAATTTTAGAAGACTTTTAGACCCATTATTTGCTATTTCACTTCAAATCCGCACGAGCCTGCAATGAATATCCAAAGCCAACGTATCCCAGCAACAAGGGATTTTTCGCGCTTGAACTGTACTCTCGTTGCGAAATCGAAAGCGGCTAGGTATACGGTATACATAGGGAGCCTAGCACGTCTAATTTCTCCTATTTCTTATCTTCTGTGCATTTCTGTTTATTTTCCCCCGGTTCTTTCCACTTTGTTGTGGAAGTTTTTGTGATTTATTTTATCCTGGTGGACGTGTAGTACGTGATTTTAATTGTTTTCGGTGAAAATCTGGTGCGTTTGTTCGACGTGAGTGAGTCTATCGCACTCGCGAGTGTCGCGTGTGTTGATCTGAGTGAGTGGCTGAGTAGCTGTATAGTGTACGTACATAACTATACACAGCACTGTCGCGAAATGCCTGGGGCCGGCTGACTGTAGTACTGAGTGAGTAAGCTCTGTGCCTCGCATGCACGTCATTTTCAAGTCGAGATCCAACTTCTTTTGTCGTCATATTTATTTTATCCAAGCCCGATGAAAAAAAACCCAAAAACAACCCGAATTGCAATGTAAAGATAGAACATGAATACATTTACTAACACTAACATGACTGAACCAAGGCCGTACGCAGCGGGGAGGGGGGGGCAGTTGCCCCCCCCCCAGAAATTTCAAAATCATACTTTTTTTAATCGGGTTTTAGACTTCAGGTTATGGGTTCCTTTGAAAGCGATCATCTTGCCCCCCCAGGAAAAAAATTTCTGCGTACGGCCTTGGACTGAACACTGAATACAAATTGCTAACATTTTTTTTCTCACCACGCCACGCTCTCTGACATGTCTAATCAATTACTTTTAGGGGAGGGATGTTTCAATAATAAAATATCTTTTTCAGAAGAATTTTTTCAAGGGTGGGGACACACAAAGCTATGACCTGGATATGGCAAAATTTATTGGGGGGGGGGGGGGGAGATGTGCCTCTTGTTATCCCCTTTGAATGGCTACTGCTTACAAAAAAAATCGCAACAAAACAAAACCTATTGGGTTAAGGCGTGGGTCTGCCGCCTTTGACGGCCTTTCTAGTTTCTTGTTTATGTTTGTTGTGTATCAACAGGGCTTCAAGGAAGACCAGATTTCAGTGAATGAAGGACTGTTTTTTAATCAAATCTGCAAATAAATGAATAAATAAATAAATAAATAAATGAATAAATGAATAAATGAATAAATGAACAAATGAACAAATATATAAATAAACAAATATACAAAAATTGCATAAGTAAATAAACAAATGAATAAAAAATCAAAATAAATAAATAAGCAATTAAATAAATGAATAAATAAAAAATTTGGTACAACTCTCACGCATTGTGATTATTATTTTTTTCATTTGTTAGCAATCTGTTGAAAAGCATGAAGTGAGTAGGTCATACCTTCTCCAGGTATAGCATGCATATCTCTCATCCACACGTTATAGTTCTTTTGAAGAAGAAGTCCTGCTATGGCGATGGCAAACCTCATATCGTCCGGTGAGTCACTGAAGCTGATGAATGCATCATATTTCATTCCATCTTCGTTAGCAAGAGATAAAGAGAGGCAAACCAATCTCAATGGTTAGTCATTATACAATTTTTTTTCTTCACATTGATGTTTCTAATTTCACATATTATCCTGATTCTAAAAGAATTCTGTCTATAATTATAATTATAATGATGATGATAATAATAATAATAATAATAATAATAATA
This sequence comes from Heliocidaris erythrogramma, assembly GCA_025617745.1. Classification (NCBI taxonomy): domain Eukaryota; kingdom Metazoa; phylum Echinodermata; class Echinoidea; order Camarodonta; family Echinometridae; genus Heliocidaris; species Heliocidaris erythrogramma. The sequence goes on along the minus strand of CM046871.1, from coordinate 34,918,391 downwards.
ATGATGATAATAATAATAATTATGAGAATAGGAAGATGAAGAAGAATAGTAATGAACATTGCTTATATAGCGCATATCAGTAAGATAAAGAATACCATATAGATAATAGTCCGATTATCATTTGGTCTCATAACCAGTTGGGCTACTGATTGGTTCATCTACATTTATTGCACATTTGGTTTTATATTCAGGTCTAATACTAGCATAAAGACAAACCAGACACAAGGATTTACGATTAGCGATTAGACAAACTGGTGGTAAAACTAGGATAAGGGACTTAATTGGCATTAAACACGCAAATGCAGGTTTGTCAATTTTTTTAAAAGGAGACCCATATTTTTTTGGTCTCGCCAGCTCTCGAAAAGTCCCTCAGTGCGGGGGAGGGGAGTTATGGGGGTCCAGTTTCCCTCCATAGTTCTCTGACAAGCAAAAAAAAAAAATGCATAATGCATATTTTTCTTCCAAAGGGGGGGGGGGGGTACGGGCCGGATGTGTTCTCCCCACCCCCACCTCCCCCCCTAAATCCGCCACTGAGATGAATAGCTACAAGACCACATGGCAATTCACCAGCTAGCAGATCTCACCATGTTCTTCAATCTTTCCAAACCGGTTCTTCCAGTAAAGCTGCAATGTCAGATGATGGTGGTAACATGTTATTGTTATCACGATAACAAGCAAGAAGATGCCAGCCAACAATCCCGCAAGAGTGATCGCAATCGTCCTGTCAGGTGCTTATAATACAAACAGAAAATATCAACTTTACTTTAATGATACTTTATTTTGATAAGAAAAATCATACAAGGGCCAAACATTCCTTAGTGACTATAACTGCAAATTAAGATCAATGAAGACAATTTTTTGTTTGTTTCAATGTTCTAATTGATCCTTTATTAAAGCTAACCTGTACATGATGCATATTACCAAATCTGAAACATGTGCTCTCATTTAGATGTTATTTCCAGCACTGGAATATATGTGCGCGTACTACCCATAATTATACAGTGCAAACTTCTTATAAAGAGCAAGATTCCTGATATAACAAGGTGATTTTGCCGGTCCCAGGTCTTTATGTGCTTTTGTTTTTTACCCTGATATACAGAGATTTCTGATATAAGTATATAACAAGGTAATTTTCATGGTCCCAAGGTCCTCATTATAGTGAGTTTCCACCCTACACATTCAAAAACCACATGCTCTACACCAATATTTAGGTACTATACATGCAAAATCAACCTTTCCCAATTACTCCCAGATAGTTTCTTTTCCATTGTAATTGCATAACCAGAACTCAAGTTTATCTTTAGATACATACCACGTGATATAGTTATCTTTTCTGAGCTGGCCTTGATTGTTCCATTGAGTGTGTAGTTAGCAGTCAGGATGTAACTTCCTAACGAGTCACGTGAAACGTGTCTGATGATCAGCTTCCTCCCAACCGCTGCTGGAAGATTACTAGAAAAAAAAAGAGATGGTAAGATGATGATGGTGATGATGCTGATGATGATGATGATAATGATGATGATGATGATGATGATGATAATGATGATATTCCTTGCTTGCACACCAAATATCACACTATACATCCCTATGCACTTCTAAAGACCTTGTGATTATTGCCTTGGTTCTAGCCTAGCTGCCCTGATGAAGGTGCTGAATTTTTAAAGGAATTTCATCTTATTCTTCACCTGTGTTGAGTGAGGCAAATGTAGAGTAATGACTATCTAAAGTACATGTACATTAGTGATGTAGAAGGGACTTGAACCCTGTACCTTATAACTGTATCATACATCTAAATGCATTGTCATAACTCATTTCATTTTACAACAGTAAATACATTTTTTTAAAAAAAGCTTGATGAGAGCTCTTTAGCTCTGGAAATCTACCTCAAGATTACTGCAGCATGTTCTTTATAATAAGCCAGTTCTTTAATAATTACATCATGCGCATGCACATGTAAAGGTCATTTATACCGAGTAGAAATGACCTCTATACGCTGTCAAAAAGAGTGCACACCAATGTGATTTTAGTTGTTTAACAAGGAACATATGATGCACCACGCGGTACCCCGGGGTAGCGTTGTACCCCGGGGTACCACGTTGTGTAGCGCCATCTCACGTCCACTCGAGTACAACCCCAGTGCGTGTACGTAGTCACAATGCATGTTAACAGTGCAGAGTTATTATGCATGGTGTGCATGCACTCTACTGCTGCTCGCGCGCTAGCTGCTATAATATATAGCAGCCCTCACAAGCGCAGTGGCTATAGCGTTAGCTCCCGCGGCTTTAGAACTTGATTTTATTTCACTTCCTCCTAAAACATCACTTCATCGTTACTGTATTTTAGCTGTCTAACTTTCAAACTTAGATAATGGTGGAAGGTAATGGTGGATACGGAAATTTACTGTAAGGGAAAGGACATAAAAGACGGAAGATTCCAAGGACCGAGAAAGTTGAAAGAGCACGATATCGTGCAATACAGAAGTTGGGGGACGAGCAGGCCGCTGATCTGTGTACATGGTAGCGGTTTTTATAGGAAGGCGAGTAATGGGGGAGACAAGGAGCAGGCTGATGGTGTTATTATTACACTGCTGGCCCAATCCCTCTCTCAAATCGAAGAAATAGAAATCAATAATAGAATAATTACTCACAACAACAATGAATTTGAGAAAAATACATGACTTATAGGATGTTTTATAAGAACATGGGACACAATTGAATGTTGAAAAAATCACACCAAAATAATTTCGCACTTTTTGGTAACCCAGGGTACAGCCCTAAAAAAAAATTAAATAATTCAAAAAAATGGCCGATTTTTATTTGGTACCCCAGGGTACCATTTATGTCATCATATCCACCAAAATAGATGCGTGTGAGCGTACAAATCAGGGGAATTTCGCCATCTACGAATTACAAACTGGCTTATTAGCAATACAAACATTTTATGGGAACAAATCACAAATGAAATTCTTACTATGATTCAAGACAATCTCTGGTGTAAATGTTGGACGATTCTAAATACTGGCTTGCATCCTCAGCTGTCAGCTGGGCTATAGGCACCAGTTGCCCGTCTTTGTCTACTTTGTGCCATTGGACCTCCGTCACCTGTGCCTTGTCACCAGAGCAGAACTCACAGAAGATGTAAACATCTTCCCCGTAGTTTACCGCATTGTCACTGCAGTTATCATGACCGACCATAATCGGATCTTCTATGAAAGGCGGGTCTGTCAGAAATGATTTAAAAATATAGGCTTCAAATATTACTTCTGTAAAGAGATATTGCAAGTTTAATTACGCTCTCTATAAGCGTAAAAGCGACTCGTGAGTAGACTACTCAACACACCCGGACGCGCTCTCAAAAATAAAGGCTCACACAGAACACAACTCGAGTTCTGTTCTGCAAGCGCACCTTCATGTTATCCTTTATTTCCTTCATACTCCTGAACTGTTGACCTATAGAATGGCAGATAATATTCTTTGAGGTTGATTTTATACTTTCTGGCTGTACATGAATTATTTTATCAGGTGATTGGTACACATTAAAACAGAACAAACATTAAAACAGAACTTTGGAATAGAATAGAGCTTAGGAAATGCAATATTATGGGCAAGTTTTATAAAGAGTGGAGATTGATATCAAACTCAAGCTACTATTCAAAACAACTACATCTCTTAGAAGATGGGTCACTGGAAGGGTAGAAAACCATTGATTCAAAGATTCATTGTTATCATAATAAAGCATTCACCAAACACTGCTCGCTCATCAATTATTACAATCGATTATCATCATTACTGTGGTTGAGGTTGTGAGTGACGCTCACACGTGAGGTCCTGGGTTTGATCCTGGCTGAATGCTTACATCCTGAACTTAGAGACAAGGTACTCATATTTCTTTCTCTCGACCCAGTTCCATTACATGGGCAATGCTGGGGTATTACTAATTGCAGGGCACACAGAAATAGCACTAATGATACCGATGAGGCTAGCCTGGTTTATATATGACTATCGCAAAGTTTTTTTACGAACTTAAATCAAATCAATAAGCTGAGTAATTTGCTTGTACTTCTCTTTAGATACTATGAAAATTCCCACTTATCTTTTGTAAAGCCTACATGTAGGTCACAAATCCACCGAGGCCCCTAACAATTTTCCCCACCCGGCAGCTTGCCGTTGAATTTGAGACCGTACGAGTCCCTTACGATTTTCATTTCTACGGCGAGTGTGGTCACATATTCTACAGCGCCTGGGCGTACCCGATGAAAATTGGTGTAGTGTAATTGCAAGGGCGCCCGTCAACAAACCGTAAGGGTGTCAGCCGGGTGCCTTGCGGTAAGCTTCCGAGCCCCGTCCGATGATCAGGTGCACCGTACGGCGCTGTTTGCGCCCTCCGACGTCCGTGCCTCCTGTATTTATAGCTGCGTTGTACATTTGAGAAGTCTTTATATGAGTTCACACGTTGTACAAAAGTCTCAAGCCATGGGTCCAAAAAGGAAGAAAACCCAGACGGGTGGATTAGATGCTGCCGTGAGGGGCCGTGAAGGGGCAAACAGACCCTGGACGGCAGGCGCCCGGTGTTGTACATTTTGCCTGGGACCCTTGAGGGGCCCATGAGGGGCCCATGATGGGGCTGCAGAATAGCTGTGCAGCACCCTTGAGCATCGCAAGGACAGTTAGGTTCCTGTCAATTATTTTCACGAGAATTGGCATAAAAAATCGTGCGGAGCCCGTACGGGACCCCTAAGGTGCCACCACAGGCATTCTACGGCCTAACGGTCAGATGAAAATGCCAGGAGAATTGGGAGCAGCCAGCTCAGCACCGCGGCGCCCGTACGGCTACTGAAAAATGTCCAGGTGCCTGTGGGAACCGTAAGGGAGCCGGCCGGGCACCATACGAAATTGGCCAAAATGTCTGTTTTTACTCGCCTTACGGTCCCCGGAGAGGATATGTGAAAGCCCCTTAACCCTTATTGTACTGGGCTATTTAAAGCACCTCTCTGATAGAGCCCCCCCACCCCCGATCTCGGCCATGACATGACTGATCAACGCAAAAATTTTGCACAGACCTTGAAAATCGCGTAAAGAACACAAATCCATCGTTATATTTATGTAAATCTTTTGAAAAGTCATTTCAATTCTTATGTATTCTATTGTTTTACAAATTTATTTCTTTGTTTTTTTCAACTTTAACTTTTTTATTGTTTGCTGTTTCAGAGTGTTATCTTAACCAATATTCAGTTAGAATAAATGATAACAGCTTAAAGAACAAATTATGGTGACAAAGGAGAAACATGAGGAAATGCAGTTTCCCATTCGTTTTGTACACAAAACTCAGAAAATCTCCATTTTCGGGGTGACATGAGGTCACAAAAGGTCATGTGACTCAGTAACAGTATTACCGAAAGTGGCGTACATGTAGCGTGAAATGTAGCGGTTCGAAATGTGCGGCGAAATTTTTCGGGGGGGGGGGGGGGCTTGGAAGCCCCCCCCCCTAGTACAGTAAGGGTTAAGACACATTTTAATGATCATATTTATACATATATTTCTAATTATAATGTAGAATGAAATTACCTATCAGCATTATGTAATAAGATGTTAAGGGCATAAAGACTTTTGTATTGCGCACAATAAGAAATAACCATCATCATCATTAATATATAATAGTAAATGAACTATGTGAATATTTACCTCGTACATACACCTGAAAGGTCCTCTGTATAGTCTGTTCATCATTTGATACCAGACATGTATAGTTCCCAATAGCATCTTTCTGTGAGTTGGTGATCTGTACAGTTTGGTTACAGTTTCTAAGGCTCAAATGACATCTGCTACTGCCATATTGAAAGTCAAACGGGAACTCTAGCCTGTTACAAATACGATAGTGAAGAAAGATGTAATATCTATTACAAAACAAATTTTTAAAAAAATTTTGAAGAAAATTGAAGTTATAATGCAACATGCCCAAATATAAGGTTTAGGGGAAGTGCACAACTGACTTAAAGTGTCTCCCCCTTCCTTTTCAAACCCACCTCAAGTAAACAACAACAAAGAAATTGCTGCCCTATAATTGGGTAAGTTTTAAAGAATTGAGCCCATGGTCCTTTTACAAAATCTTGAATCCTCCCCTGACATGCTCCATTGTCAACTTGACATTTTATGAACCTAGAAAATTTATTTCTTTTGAAGTTCTGTTTTTTTATTTGTGATCCCATGTGGTCCCCCAACAATTTCAGCTTTGTTGCCGACATAGCAAATTTGAGCATTTTGCATAATTCGCATAAATCCCATCGGCCTAATATATAGGCATATTACACAACGCGCGAAAACTAACGCACAACTGTGAGCGCTGACACGCAATGCTAACAGTGTTGTTAATCTTGTGCCATGCAACTTGTGATACAGTACAATTCCCTGACATAACCTCTGTTCTTTGTATCACAGGTTGCATTGCACAAGATGAACAACACTTTGAATTATAATATGCAAATTATGCGAATCGCATAACAAAAAATAACGAAGCAAAAATGCAATTGTTCGGAAACCACATGGGATCACAAATCCACAAAAACACTTTAATGGAAAGAACTTTTTTGAGGTTCACTATTGGCTAAATAGGACTGACGAATAAGACTTCATTTGCGTGTATTAATTTTTTTTTGTGATTTCAATATGTTCTGCTTTGTTGCTTTGCTGTTAGATATTATGTGGTTCTGATTTGATAGATGGTAATGCTCCTATGACCTATGTCAGGATTTTATTCAGACTTACAAAAACAAGAAATTTACACTTATGTGTATATAGCCGGATGAAAAATAAGAACAGGACAGAGAAAAAAAAAAAGAGTATAAGTTGATCTGTTGTCACACAAAGGAGCAAACGAAGGTTGCGACGTTTCGACCGTTAACTGCTAGTCTTCGTCAGGCAATGTGGACAATCGCCTTTTTATAGCGTAAGCTGCGTTCCGAGGGTGCCGGAACTGCCGCCCTGCTATTGGTCCGTGAAACCGACCAATCAGAAAGCGTGGACTGTGCGATCGGTGAGCGAGATGCGGACGTCGGGGAAAATCCTGTCGGTGCTGCTGGCGCTGCTGACGGGCTACTGGCTACTGGCGGGCGAAATGCGGACGTCGGACAGAGGGTAACGGTAGGGGGTGCATGTCGGCGGATGGTGCCGTTATCTCTATTGATATTATTGGGGAGTAAACGGATTTGGATAGCTTCTTTAACACGCCGTGTGTACCAGTGCTTATCCCGCGCTACGCAACTTACCTCATCCCAATTGGGAGGGTGCTGTGCGCTCCAAGCATGCTCAGCGACTGCCGAACTATCTATGCGACGGTGCTAGACATCTCTGCGGTGTTCTAGCATTCTTTCGTTTACGGGTCTACCTGTTTCACCGATGTAGACCTTGTCGCAAGTCCCGCATGGGATCTTGTAGGCAACGCCGTCGAGTCTGCCGGGTAGCGTGGGGTCCTTTGGGTGGACTAGCTGGTTACGAATAGTGGTGTCGGACGGCGCGTATGCTATGCTTCTGTAGGTGTCGGCGGAGCTGGCGACAAACGGAAGAACAATGGTAGACTTGTAATTCACAACTTCCTTATCGATGGCTTTCTTCTTCTTAGCGACGCGGTTAAGGAAGGAACGCGGGTATCCATTCGAAACAAGAGCGGAAGCGATGTGTTGTTTCTCAGCGGCTGTGCACAGGGTTTTCGAAACAATGCGCGATGCTCTGTCATAAAGAGACTTAACTACCCCGCGCTTGACGGATTGGGGATGATGTGAGTCATAGGCCAAATACTGATCGGTGTGTGTGGGCTTTCTATACACTGTGGTACAGTAGGTATAAATATAGAAAGTTATACCTTCCATCTTTCAGCCATTCAATGCGATTGAATCCCTCAGCTTCACATGACATGGGTGGAGTCATGAATTTTCCCCTCGCAATGCTAATCTCTAACTGAGGATTGGGGTCTGTGAATCTCAAAGTGCTTCCTGTGTGTGAAGAAATGAAGCCCAATGAGAATTAAAACTTACAGCACGGCAGGTGTTTTGAAATCCTACAGTTCTAATATTGTTTCAAATACTCTTCAATTAAGAAAAGTTTGTATTATCAATGGTAAAAAGCCTTTTTTCTGCTGATGGAGTGTGCCCCAAGTGTGTCCCATCCTAGCATCAAATTTAGCCCCAGAAAATGGGATGACAACCCCCCCCCCCCACCCCCCCCGTTTCTGACTTAAGGTTAGATGCATCCATCAATCATTTCTCTAACCGCCCAGTTTTAATTAACCCTTTCATGACAGGAATTATTTTACATTCATTATTTCACATTTTGTTCTTCAAATTGGCAACAAAAATATTTTTCTTTTAATGCTAAATGGTTCTAAAAATTGTAATGTCTTTGAAAACAACTTACTTGGTTCGGAACTTTGTTGAAATGTTGAAAAATTTGTGAATTATTTTGACAAAAAACAATGATTTTGAACCTTTCAATGTGTTGCCAATTTAAGGATTTTAAAGCTTATTCTCATTTTCAAAGTTCCTGGTATCAAACGCAATATGGTCATGAAAAAAAATTGACACAGTGTGTGCTGAAATTTTCGCTCTTTCTACTCATGCATCTGGTATATTTTTTAGGGCGCTGAAATCAAAAGTTATTAAGCTCAACCACAAAATAAGTACAATTGCCTCGAAAGGGTTAAAAAATGCTCACCATCATTAGGTAGTTGACAGTTTTCATCAACCTTGGAACAGTCACCTGACACTCCAATCTTTGGAAGACTAAGCAGAAGAAGACAGATGAGGGTTGGTAGAAAACAGCACAGCGTACAATGTTCTTTCATTGTGTCTGGAGGCATTTATTGTATTCAGTAGCACTGCATTAAAACAAAAATAATGACAAGACATTAATCTACATTTGCCACTCTCCACCCATGTGACATATATGGATACACGGTAGAGTCAAGTTCCAAAGAAGTTGCATGCTTGAGCACTTTATCATGGTAGATCTCAAGTGTAAAAAAAAAAGAAGATACCACTCATAGGTACACGCCATTGCCGACTGTGTAGGAATGCAGCCAACACACATCCCATACCTAAACTGCATCACTGTGCATTTTTGGCTATATTTAAGTGAAACTCATATATTGCAGTTTACTTAAATCTAAATACTTATGTTGAATAATAGATGATTAAAACTTACCAGTTTGTTTTGTGACCTTTGAAGAGGGTTTCCTGAAATTTTGGGTACTTTTTGTCGATAACTCCTATCGAGACTGTCCCGTCAGCATCCAGTTTGTATTTTTCACGATTATGATGAAGGGAGCCCTCAGCGCTCGTAGTGGTACCGGCGCGATCGGTTCGTCGATCTCCTACGAAGACCTGTAAGGGCCAAACTGACGACGTAAAAAAATAAAAAATATTACATACGTACGTAATAATTACTACGTACGTACGTAATATTTTTTATTTTTTTACGTCGTCAGTTTGGCCCTTCCACGTCTTCATAGAATAGCTTGTGTGCGTAACATTCTGCATACGTATCTATGGTGCGTAACCATGTAGAGCGGCCTCACTAGTGCGCAACATATTGAGAGCAGTCGTCATCCGTATGGAGGTGTGGGTAACAAGTACGAAAAACAAGGCTGTAAAGGCTGTTTTTATAACTTTCTGCATTTTGTATCTTAACGAACTTATAACGTAAAATCTAAAGAGTGATACTTAAGTATCAGTTTGCCCACAAAAACCTCCATTTCAAACAAAATTACAAGCAATATGACCATTGCTTGCTGATGTGGAAGATACCACTAAATTTTATCAACTTCATTATAAATATTACTTTTAGTTTTGTTCTCATATAATGTCATTACAAAATTATCATTATTATTATAGCTGTGCCTGTGTTTTATTGAGGATATTCTTACACAAATTTGGCATTATTGTGGTGGAGCATGTTGAGGATACCACCATTCACTCTGCACAGAAGCGCTTCATTGCGTTACACGCATCCCCATCAATTTCCTCATTCCCCGTCCACAGACAGTCATATGCAAAGTCAAACTCAAACTTCAATCAAAGTCAAACTTCAATCAAAGTTCAAGACTCTCACTCTGCCCTTTAATTTTTTTTAATTTCATTTTTGCGTGCTTACGAACGAGTGGTTTCATCAACCACGGTATACTAGCCTACACTATAGCCATGAAATTTACATTTGTCAACCTTCCCAATTATACCCATAGTATCCATACTACTAGATATAGTCATTTCTGTCAAAGTCAAACCATGGCCCTACCCCCTCACCCAGGCACCGGCCCCGGCCCCCACATCAGCAAGCAATGGTCATACTGACCATTAGGATCATATACATGTGTGTATACTGGGTATTGGGGATACAGATGTAATTTTGTTTGAAATGGAGGTTTTTGTGGGCAAACTGATACTTAAGTATCACTCTTTAGATTTTACGTTATAAGTTCGTTAAGATACAAAATGCAGAAAGTTATAAAAACTTACATTTACAGCCTTGTTTTTCGTACTTGTTACCCACACCTCCATACGGATGACGACTGCTCTCAATATGTTGCACACTAGTGAGGCCGCTCTACATGGTTACGCACCATAGATACGTATGCAGAATGTTACGCACACAAGCTATTCTACGAAGACCTGGAAGGGCCAAACTGACGACGTAAAAAAATAAAAAATATTACGTACGTACGTAGTAATTATTACGTACGTACGTAATATTTTTTATTTTTTTACGTCGTCAGTTTGGCCCTTTCAGGTCTTCGTAGGAGATCGACGAACCGATCGCGCCGGTACCACTACGAGCGCTGAGGGCTCCCTTCATCATAATCGTGAAAAATACAAATATGGATGCTGACGGGACAGTCTCGATAGGAGTTATCGACAAAAAGTACCCAAAATTTCAGGAAACCCTCTTCAAAGGTCACAAAACAAACTGGTAAGTTTTAATCATTTATTATTCAACATAAGTATTTAGATTTAAGTAAACTGCAATATATGAGTTTCACTTAAATATAGCCAAAAATGCACAGTGATGCAGTTTAGGTATGGGATGTGTGTTGGCTGCATTCCTACACAGTCGGCAATGGCGTGTAGCTATGAGTGCCGGCCGCCGGCCCCCACCCCTGTCTTGGCCGTTTCCAGGCATTACGGTAGTACAGCAATAATTCTAGACTAAACTAAGTTTAACTCTATTTGCGTTTTCAAACAAATAATAATATTTTGCCAAATATTGAATACCAAAGCCTGACTCACCTCCACCACAACTGGAATTTAAACTAACTCAACACGAGTCACGAGTGTATACTGATCAGATATTTACCGTAACATTGAACTGTGCAGCTTTAAGCTTTGTTTTAATCAGCTGTACACACATGTCGATAGCTAGTTGCAATGTGCGTGTGACGCTTCCAAATTACGGAAGCGCAGCACACACACGTACGTCATTACCCGGATATACAGAGATTGGTAGAAATTTTGGAGCAATGCAATGCAGGCACATAACCTGGACAGTCTTAAAAGAGTATCGGCACTGTGAGACTACCATAGGCCCTGTACTATATATGGCATTTACTATAGCTGCTCCTGATTCACGACCAATAAGATCGATGCACATGACTGGACACTGGTAGCTGGGCTAGGCTTCTCCCAAGATACAATGGTTGTATATTATGAATTTTGATCATTAATGACTTTTTAAGGCACACCCAATGGGTAAATTTTATCCTTGTATAAATTGCTCTAAATCAGTAACAAATAATCACAATGCTGTTTTATGTGTTAAGTGTAGACGATGGACGCATTTTTCTTGTTCATCTCTTAATTTAGATTTTTTCCATTCTGATGCTGACTGGGTTTGTAATGCATGCTTGTGTAAAGAATTACCTTTCCATGATGTAAAATCATTTGATGTTGATGTTTTGCACGGTAACCAATTTATTAATTCCCAGGTAACTTTAGTCCAAAATGAATTAATTAAAACTAAAAGTATTTTCTCGGAATTTCCAGGAGGAAACGGAATTAAGATTGCCCATTTAAATATAAGAAGTCTGAAAAATAAAATTATAGATTTACAAGAGTTTCTTTCAAATAACTCATATGATATACTGAGTACTTCTGAAACATGGTTAAACAATGATATATCAAATTTCATGATCACCATACCTGGCTACAGATTTGAAAGATTAGATAGACAGGGCTGTGGTGGAGGTGGCGTTGGATGCTATGTTAGAGATAAATATACTTATGTAAGAAGAAATGACCTAGAAGTTACAGACTTAGAGTTGCTGTGGCTCGAAATTAAACGAGTCAACAGTAGCTCTTTGTTTATAGGTACAGTCTATCGAAAGCCTAATTCAAGTACATCATTTTTTAATTGTCTTGAAGAAGCGATTGATAGAGTGATGTCTATTTCTAATAATATCATAATTCTTGGGGATTTTAATTGCAACATGATCACAAAAAATATCCTGTCAAAGAAGATTAATGAATTATGTTCCTATACACAGATGGAGCAGCTTATTAAAGAGCCAACTAGAATTACACCATATAGCAGTTCATTGATAGACTTAATACTTACCTCTCGTGCAATATCTACGGTTCAGTCCGGTGTACAATGTATCGGCTTCAGTGATCATTCATTGGTATTTACAGTGATAAAATGTAAATGTCAGTCCTCTTTACCTAAGATTAGTAAGATTAGATCTTTCCGTACATTCGATGAGGTGAAATTTAAACAAGATTTAAGTCAACTTGATTGGAGTGAATTTTATTCAAATGATTGTAATGTACAATGCATGTGGGATTGTCTTAAATCAAAATTTTCATCTGTTAGTGATAAACATGCACCATTTATATCCGTAAGAAGAAAATCTAACGGAGTTCCATGGATCACAGAGGAATACATCATAGTGGCCCGTGAACGTGATTTTTATAAAAAGAAATTCAAGTCATCTAGATCGATTTTGGACTGGGACAAGTTTAAATGTTATAGGAATAAAGCAAATAATCTGAACAAAAGGCTTAAGAAAGAATATTTTAAAAATGAATTTTTACAGTGTGGAAATGATGTTAATAAAAACTGGAAAATTTTAAAAAACCTCATTCCAAATAAACGTATCGACACTGATTACAAACTGGTTATAAATGGTGATGTAATTACAGACAATACAAATATTGTAAATACACTTAATGAAGTTTTCCAGAATGTAAGTGAACGTCTAAGGGACAGTACCCCGATTCGTAATATCAATCATAATTCCGATGTTAACTCTATGAATACACTGTTTAAGTCAAACAAAGAATTTAGATTTAATGAAATAACTGTCGAGTTTGTTAAAAACGAAATACTTTGTATTGACTGCAAGAAAGCAGCCGGAATCGATGGACTACATCCTAAACTGTTAAAACTTGCAGCTGAATTTATCTCAGAACCTATCACATACCTCTTTAATTGCTCACTCAAAACCTCACATATTCCGATGGATTTCAAGATAGCTAGAATAACACCTATCCATAAAGGGGGTAGCTACGAAGTAAATAACTTCCGACCAATATCGGTACTCCCCGTCCTATCTAAGATACTAGAAAAAGCAGTACATAAGCAATTATATACATATATCAACCAAAATAGAATGCTTTCTTATCAACAGTCGGGTTTTAGACCATCGCACTCTACTGCAACTTGTGTAACGGATATTGTTGATTACTTGTTAGATAATATGAATACCAAACAAATTACAGGTAGTATATTTCTGGACTTAAAAAAAGCTTTTGATGTTATTTCACATGACAGGATACTTAAAAAATTATTATATTATGGTATAAGAAACAATGAACATAGTTGGTTCATTAATTATTTAATTGGCAGAAAACAGTGTGTTTCTATTAACCAATGCACTAGCGATCTCGTAATTATCAAATCTGGGGTCCCCCAGGGATCTATATTGGGTCCCTTGTTATTTTGTCTGTTTATAAATGATGTATGTAATTTACAATTTCATCCCAATACTAAAATCTCACTTTATGCTGATGATACTGCCGTTTTCAGTCATGGGGTTGACGTTTTGCAAGTTCAGGAAAATCTCCAGGAAGATTTTAAATTAATCATAAATTGGTTGGAAAATAATGACATGTATTTACACCCAAGTAAAACCCATGTGATGCTTTTTGGCCCAAAAAAGAAAATTAAAAATAAACAACCTGTGATAAAATTTTACAACACAGATTTAGAATGTGTAGATAAAATAAAATATTTAGGTTTAATTTTTGATTCTCAGTTGTTATGGAACGATCACATTGCTCATATTCATGGTAAAATATCACGATCAATAGGTTGCATTCGTCGTGTTAAGCACTTAATACCTAAGAGGATTTTAATTAATCTTTATTATGCTTTGATATTACCACATATTGACTACTGTTGTACTGCATGGGGAAGCTGTTCCAAAACAAACTTGGCTAAAATCCAAAGATTACAAAATAGATATGCACGCTTAGTACTTAACGTTGATTCTTTTACCTCTCAGTGTTACTTAACAACCACTTTGAACTGGCAATCCGTTGAACAAAGAATCAAATACCAATACTGCTTACTTGTATTTAAAATCCTGAACAACATGGTACCTATGTATCTGGAACGCTTAATCACTCCCTATTTTACCACCTATTGTACGCGATACTCAGAAAATAACACACTATCAATACCTCATCCAAAAAGTGATTACAAAAAGCGTTCCTTTTCTTTTACTGGAAGCTTTTTATTTAATAAACTTCCCATTTCAGTACAGCTTAGTCCGTCAATTCGTACTTTCAAAATAAGTTGTATTAAGTTCTCTGCTATGTTATAAATATTATATATATTGTTGATTGACTTGGTTGCAATCGTCATCACCTTTACTGCCAATCTCTCTCGGTCGCATTCTACAATTTTTTTTGTGTTTAATATAAATTGTATAATCGTATGTATTTCTTGTTTATATCATTGTACATGTATGTATTGATTTTGATTTAATTGTATGTTTTTTGTATGTATGCATTTGAATGTATTTTAACAGGGCTCTCTTGTAAAGCAGTTTTTTAACTGAATGAGACTACCCTGTTTTTAAAGAAGACATGAATAAATAAATAAATAAATAAATGGTTTTCTGATAAAGTGTCAAATTAGGGTCTGTGCTTGCAGACTAGGTAGAGATCGATGGGTTCTCCGTTCTCCCCCTACAATCTTAAAATAGCACATACGTCATACTACCCAGTTTCTGGTCACGCATGCGCATGCCCCGCCGGCTAAATTTTTTTTCCCACGAGTCGATGTCCATTCATTTTTGGCAAATGGGTGGACTAGGTTGCCTGCCCCTATCGACCCCCTCCCCCTAAAAAAAAAAAAAAAGAGAGAGAAAAGAATAGGAGAATGAAAGGGGGAAAGTCCACCCTGGTAGGCCTATTTATTTGATTTTCATAAAACCATAAAAAATGAGAGAAACATATTACTGAAAGTTTGAGCAAAATCCGATAAGAAATAAGCTCCTCTCCCATAAATAAATTTTCATTATCTCAATTTTGATGGTTTTGTGTAAAAACATATGATCAAAGATTAGGCCTGGGCCTATATCTAAAGTGCATGTATGACTGAATATTTTCTTTAGAGAAAATTGAAATTGATGATTTCTTGGGTACCTGAGGGCAAATGGGAGAGGAGCACGCAAGATACGTCACGGCGTTGCCAATTTTTGTTTTATTCATTACAACTTCAAAAATTCATAACATTCCAATTTCGTATCGTATTTTGCTAGCACAAACGTTAACTGGTCTGTTTCTTTAATTGTTTCTGCCTCTGTTAAAACCAACGTCATCATGGTGGACTTTCCCTTTAAGAGAAAGGAACAGAAGGAGATCGAAAGAAAGGAGAGTAAAAGTGAGAAGGGGCGAGAGAGGAGAGAAAAAGGAGGGGGAGAGAAGGGAGAGAGAGAGATGGAGAGAAAGAGAGAGATATAGGAGGAGAGAAAAAGAGAGATAGGAAGAGAGAAGGGGGTGAAAGAGTCACGTGTTGCTTGCAAGGGGGGGGGGGGGGTAAATGAGACGGTATATAACATTGTCAAACGCATTGAAGTATGCGCTTTATGTGTATAAGACTGCCGTAAATGTATATAAGTAATTTCATATATGAAAATTACGGTATATATTATATACGGTACGCAATAATCTTATCCATTTATTTTTCTTTCAAAACAAAGAACATTGTGCAAACACCTGAGGGATTTACATCTAAAAAATCATTGAGTGTGAGAAGGAGGATACAACAGTTCAGAACCTGGTAAATTTCATTTTTTTTTAATGCCGCCTATATTCATTGCTGTTGCGATTTATTTGCAAAATCGGATCGCAGTCGATCGTAAATCATTTTAAGAAAAATAATTCACGAACCTCCCACAAATATATATATTGTATAGCAACAGAAAATCTGGCACAATCATGCATCCTGGATATATACATAAACGCAAAGACAAATTATAATTTGTATTAATGGTACGTAGGCCTAAACAGTCTCGGTTTTAAAACTATTTTTTTAAAGCAACATTTGTAAATATTGCTGCTATACTGCTGGAATTAGTAAGTAATGTCAGAAAATATAATTATTACTGTGGATTCATACAGTAATTTTTTACAGTGTTGGTTTGATTGTAGTTTGCAAATTTGATTGATTTTTTTTTTAATTATATAATTGTGTTATGATATAATTTTTAATATATATGCCATGTGGGACCCCAAGGAAAAACAGCGGCACTTTGTAAATACTGCTGAATTTGGGTCATCCTCCGTTTTTTAAGCTCATGTATACGTTGTATTTTATGAAATGTATGTGGTTTTCTTAATACGGAAATAAATACAAACATACAAACAAACAAACAAACAATCACTTCAAGAAAAAAATCTTCATATTACTTTCAAATTTGGATGATCAATCGTCACTATTGATTGGTATTAGTCGACATAAACATTTGCACGGATGAAAGATGGTAATGATAATGACAACAGGGTATATATGGTAAACTTACAATCCAACTATTTTGATCATTCATAAAATTGCAAAATAGGCTACAAATTGATGGGATTAAATGATCTGGTTGTAAAAAAATAAGCTTTTGGTGGGAACAAAAACAAACACACAAAAATATAATACTATAGGTCATTGGCGGCAATCTAAAATTGCCCTATAATGATCATTATATACGGTGCTCTCCTCTTGAAAGACAATGCATTCTAAAAACTAAAGTGTTAAATCAACATTTGAAAGGGTGATATAGTTTTTAAAACATACTATTCATATTGCAGTGTCTAACACAGTTACAGTCAGCAGGTGAGTCCTTGACTCTTTCACAACTGAAGTATAGTGTACGACAATGCAGAAAGCGTGCGTTTTTTTTTATTTTCCGAAACCCTCTAAGATGTATTTCCATTTTTGTGTTCCACTGCCGCATAATATGTATATTTTGTGTTTTTGTTCATGTTTGTTTTTGTTCATTAAAGTAGAACTTTAATGATTTTAAATATTGGCTTAATACTTATTATTGCATAGATGGCATAAATTAAACAAGGTTATCCAAATTCAACGCTTGGAAACATTTGAAGTAATGATTATTATCAATTATAAAACGGTAAAATACAGCCCCCGATATAGCAGCTGAAGAGCTCCTCGAACGCTGCTGAGATATGTGACGACACACCATGGACCAGTCCTGTCTAAGCAGACGATGTCCCATAACATCTTACACATTTTTCAGAGCCTATTTTGTCATCTCCTCTTCACTTATTTCTCTTCCTTCACTAGCGTCAGTCTTAATGTTAGTCTGTTGCCTCACTCTTAACTTCGTGTATGGTATTATTTTGATGAAAAATGCAGCGTTAAAGATATAAAGGAATCAGTCACTTGTAAACAAAATAAGACGCCATTGTATTTTCAGCTGCTTGCACCGGGGCATGTTCGGCGTTTCAAGAGGGAACGAATACCATCCTGCTATTATTCGGAGGGCTTTTCAATTTGAAAGTGGGGTTTATTTCATTGATCATTGACCCTTCTCCTGTGTATTTACAATCAAACGGTTTTAGCATATCACATATGGTATTGAGGTGTGGGGGAGCACTTACAAAACATACCTCAATAGTATACTTTATACACAAAAAATGGCAATGCGAGCTATTACCTTTAGTGGTTTTAGATCTCACACACGGCCAATATTCCAATCTATGGAAATTTTGAATGTTTTTGAGGTACATCATATATCTGTAGCCACTTTTATGTTTGATTTAGTACATAAAAATCTACCTCACTCTCTTATAGATTATTGTACAATCATACAGCATAGTTATTCAACGAGACAAAGAGAAGGGGGCCAGTTGCATCTCCCACTTTTTAAAACGACTCAGGGTAGATTTTCATTGTCCTTTGTGGGTAGCGATTGTTGGAATAGACTACCTAGTGATATCAGATTGGAAAGAACACGATCTAGATTTCGGCATTCTATAAAGCTTTTTCTATTAAAAGATAAATAAGTTGTTTTTGTTTTTTTGTTTTTTTGTTTTTTTAGTTTTTGTTTATATTTGTATTGAGTTATACTAATATGTCTATTTAATTCCTTATGTTTGTTAAATTATTTGATTACACAACTCATTATACCTAGTGTTAATCTTAGACTTTAGGTTTTTTACGTTTATATAGTTATTCTCATTGTACAGTTTACTTAGTTAACATATTAATTTAGTACATTATACCTTTGACCTGGGGCCAGGCTCGACTAGCACATGTGCTATTTTCTGGTTCCATTTTACCATTAATTTTTGCTTTTGAAGTATTTTTGATTTGTCATGTTTATCATGTGTAAAATGTTATACCGTTATATTGTAATACATGTATGTTCTTCTTGTTGGTAAATAAATAAATCAATCAATCAATCAATCAATCAGTTTCACTTTCCCTTTATAATGGTGTGAAATAAGGTCATGTTTAAATACACCAAACTCTTTATAATTTGATAAATAATTGCATTGCAATTACGTTCATTCATTATAGGACGTCGTCTGCTTAAGCAGGATCGATCCCTTGTGTGACGACATCAAAACATCGCTATATTTCTGGCGAATCCTCGGATATTCCAGATGCTGAGAAGAGCTTTTATTTGTGTTGTTTTTATAATCATCAGATACGCAGTTGACATAAAACTTATACGATTGCCATCTGTAAGCTTCCCAGTTTCTAGTGATGCATTAATTGCCATATTTGTGATTTTCTTTGAATGTCTACTTTAAGAAAATGACGTTTTGAAGAAACAACAAGAAGTTATTAGCAACGATGTGCGCCCCACAAAATACGCCATATCTCATTTTATCCACCCTCCGCAAATTACATGAATGGTATAAGCAAGACAGGGTTCCCCGAATGAAGTTACGTTAAAAAAATTAAGTTCAAAAGCGGCTACTTTTTTCGATATATAGCTTTACTCATATCAAAGTGCACTTAAAAAAAAGAGAATTTCTGTTTGGTCATCATACAGCCTCGTCGGATTCCATCCTCTTCCTCTCTTGCCCTCCCCCCCCCCCCCCCCCCCCCCCCCCTCTCTCTCTCTCTCGATGTCTTTCTCTCTTCCTCTCTCCCTTTCTTACTCTCTTACTCTCTCCCCTTTCATCATCTCTCTCTCTTCTCTACTCAATTCATGTAATGTCATTATTTCAATGTTACATGACAACATATACCGGGAATATTGTGTTGTTGGAAAGGAAAACATTGCCATGGCAACATGGGCACATGATGGAGCCCCATTTAAGCCCCATTCAGACATGAACTGTCTAAAAAAGATCTAAGGAAAAGTAAAAACTATTTTGGTATGTTGATTTTGACATGATAACATGTATACATGTATTTTGAAATGTAATTACATGTATTTGCTAATTTAATCAGAGCGCGTCCTTGTATAAGCTGTTGCTCAAAATCAGATACGGTATACAAACTTAATAGTTCGGTCAACTCGGTTCAAATTGAACACAATATACGTGAATACGGTACATGTTATAATGGCTGGACACACTCTGGGACACTATTCGCCACTGCCCCTATAATCATTAGCATTTTCATAAAAAAAAAAGAGTATAAATAGTTCATTCAATTTCGTTATTTTCATTCAAAAATTCAAACTAGTCATTCAAAATCGCCATAGGGCAGCCAAAAATTCGTAATGGGCAGTCAGATTCGCCATAGAGCAAGCAAAAGTGTAAAAATATCATTCGAATTCGCCATAGTGCATTTAAATTAGCACGGAAGAACACGTGACTGAAGATAGAGCATTCAATTTCGCCATAGGGTATTCATGTTCCTAACTAATGCATCCAATTTAGCTCTGTATTCACATGATTTGTAAACAGTAATACATTACTATTTATTTATTTATATAGTTATAATTATGTACATTGTTTGTTAAACATTTAAATATTAAATTCTTTAGGAATGTCCTCTGACTTCTTTCAACTCATATTTTGCTTGTCGAGTTTCTGGATTATTTATGTTTGAAAGGTCTGTTTGCGCAACATTTATTTCTATTTTCTATCTGCGAGATCTTTTTCAAACATTCTTTGCGCGTTCTCCCAGCGTTACATGGCCAGCTGTTTTACATGATGAAAGTCTTAATATGAGATAAAAACAGAAAAAGTAAATATGTTAACCATATGAAAGAAGAAAATCCTGATATCGTACACATCCTATGATTTTATGTCTCTAAGCAATGCATGTAATTGATGAGATGATGCAAAATAACACAAGACAATACACATTATGAAAGAAAATTTATAAAGATAAAAAGGCATATGAAATAACATATAAACATACAAAATTTGCTTAAATTTACCAACTAGCCCAATAAGGAGCACGCAGTAAGCTGATACAGTTGCTTTTGTCCTCTCCTTGGGCCATGTGATGAATATGAAAAGAATGAACGCCCCCCCCCCCCCCCCCAGCTTAAAACAAGAGTAAGCTCATAAAGTGAAATAATTTGTAAACATGAAAAAGCAAGTGAAAAATTTAAAAAAAAATAACATGTGCTAAATTGGATGCACAAATTGCAAAACTGGATGCACAATGGCGAAATTGAACGCTCTAACTTAGCTCGAGGAGGTTTCACGGGCGAACTTGGTTGCACTATGTATGAATTTGTATGACAATTGGCGAATGTGGTTGCCCTAAAGCGAATACGAATGGCAATTGACCATCTTGGTATGGAAGGCCATCAACGCCATAATTCGTACCCGGTACGTACCCGGTACGTATGTCCAAATAGAGCATACGTATGCTCCATATGAGCATACGTACCCGGTACGTACCCGGTACGTATGTCCAAAAAGAGCGTACGTATGCTCTACATGAGCATACGTACCGGGTACGTATGCTAGTTAACTACATACGTATGCTTGTTAACTAAGCATACGTATGCTAGTTAACTACATACGTATGCTTGTAACTTAAGCATACGTATGCTCTGTTTACTCGAGTACCGCCCAAGCAGCTGTTGTTTATATCACTCCGGCGCTGGTGGGTGGTCCGTTATCGGTGTAGCGATGAATGCTAGTCTCAGCCATCGGTCTAGATATCAGTGAATTCATCAATGAGCAGCCCAAGCCTATTGTAATCATCACAAGAAGAGATTAAGGCAGAATTGGGAGGAGCGTCGATCCTGGGGGGGGGGGGGGGGGGAGGGGGAGGGAGGGCAATTCCCCCCCCCCCCCGAACAAACAAAGTTCCCAGAACAAAAAAAGGTATTAAAACAGAAAGAAAGGAGAAAGAAAGATATTTATATATATATATATATTTATCCCCGGCTAGAAAACAAACAAACAAAACATATAAATGTCTGAATTGTCTTAGTATCTCCCCTTGCATAATACATTTTGTGCTTATATTTTGCATGCAAGATTTCTTTGTTTTAACATGATTTTCTTATTAGTGGAGAGGAAATCATAATATCTTTCAAAACTGAGGGAAGATGTGTGAAATCTAATGTGAAATATTACAGCAAGCAGGCGCGCGATTCGGGGAATGGACTGAGTGACATGTCCCCAGGAAATTTGGAAAACATAAAAAATATATAGTAAATAATGAGGTAAGGCTACAGCACACTATTTAAGCTCTGTAGTGCTCTAGAATGCAAAGTTTCACTATTAAAAAATGGAAAATGTTCTCACGCCGCTCCCTCGTTTAATACATTTAAAATTTACATTAAAAAAATTGTAAACAGGTATTATTACAGTCGGTAGGGAGATAACGTCCCCCGAAAAGTGAAAGCCGCAAAACATTGTCATAATGACGATTTGAGCTGCCCGTCCCCATAAAAGAAGAGATAAAATGTGGATATTAACCTCAGACTTTGATTTACCTGTGTGAATAAAAGTGGTCTTAAATACAAAGTTTCAAACTACTAAACGTACATTTTCTAGCTCGTAGCGACCTCTCAATAAAGAAGTTATCCAGATCATTGATAAAACGTGTGACATTTTCATGGTATAGCAAAATGCAATGTTTTATTATTTGTGGGAGGGGCAGCGATGTATCCCCTTCAAAAAATTGAGATCCGAGTACAGCAGCTTGTATTGCGTTCCTGGCGATTTAGAAAATACACTATATTTAAATTCTTACGGCTCAATTTTTTTTGCTCATTACGCCACTTGAGCTATAGCTTAGCGTAAAAGGTGACAGGGTGAAAACTGCTGGGAAATGGAGAGCATAACCCCCTGTATCATGAATGACTACTACCAGATAAATTGAGCTGTAGGTTGTTCCCGCCAGTCGCCCGGAACGCCAGTTCCCCATAACTGATTTTTTTTTTAAATATAGAGTATAATACCCTATATCATGAATGACCACTGCCAGATGTTTTAAGGGATGGTTGTTCCCGCAAGACGCCCCTAAATGCAAAATGCCCATTATTAGAGCATGGTAATGATAAATAAATAAAATAAAAGGGCTAGGTTGGCGAGAGAATTAATTTGATGGCAAGAGGTGGAGAATATAAAATATAACTCCCTGAATCATGAATGAGCCCTGCTTGAAATTTTTAGAGATGTGTTGTGCCCGCCAGATTCACAAATGCCAGACGCCCATAACCGATTAAAAAAATAAGAAAAAATAAATTAATTAAACAACTAGATTAGCGAGAGAAATAACTCGGTCATGAAAAGTGGTAAAAAATATTGAGTGTAATTTCTGAATCATGAATAAACACTGCAAGACATTCTGAGAGGTGGGTTTTGCCCACCAGACGCCCTCAAATGTCAAACGCCCGAAATTGATTTAAAATTTTGGAAATTACATGAGATAAAAGAGTTAGATTGGACAGAGAAGTAATGGGATGAAACCTGTTGAAAAATATTGAGAAATAAATCACGTATCTTAAAGGAGAATTACGCTCAAAAATAAAGACGATAGTGTTCAAAGGTGTTATTTATTCCTACTTGTTAGACTATATGGGTTCGCGTCAAAATATACGAGATCGATACGAATCAAATTTTTCTGAGCAAAATTTACCATCTGCTAGCAATATGTATCGTCTGCTAGCAGCACATGGGGGCTGCCATTTTGTTTATGTGTACAAGAAGATTTTCTTAATCCAAATGCTCAATTGTCTTTTTCAAAATTAAAAACCCATTTGAGATTAAAAATATAGAATAGATTTATTTTTAAACTGAAGATTTCCTTATATATTTCTGTTGAAAATCGATATTCGCTTAATAGAAATCTATTTTCTCGATACTGGACGTATGGGACGGAGAAAATTAATTCAAATTTTATGGATGCTTCTTCCCTGAGCATCTATAGCGGCAAACTATGCATTCACCTGCTTTCGGATAATGGACTTGAAAAGTCAGAATGCATGCTGCATATATTATGTTCTGCTCTGTTTGGCAAACCCAAGAAAATAGATTTTTGTTAAGCAAAACCGGACAATTTAAAAGTATCATTATAAAGATTTAATTTTTATAATACATGTAAACACCCACTTTATATTTTTCGTCACATATGGGATTTTAGGTAATGAAGAAAATCAATTTAGGATTTGGATTCAAAATATCTTCCTGACTGGAACATTTCTCAATGGTTCATGTACAACTCCAAATCAGCAAGAAAATGGCAGCCCCCATGTAAATGAGTAGGAGACGATACTGGGTGTTGGAATATCTTTATTTATACCCTTTTCTGATATCTTATTAGAAAATGATTTAGGCCAATAAGTAGGAATATATTACACCTCCCAATATAAGTAAATTTGTAATCAGGGCTTAATTCTCCTTTAAATGAACCTTGCCAGATGTTTTGAGTGGTGTGTTGTGGGGACAAAAAAAAAAATTTCGCCAAACCTTCTAAAATCGCTCAGCAAGGGGTTGTGGGGTCCAGTTTCCCTCCATAATTCCCTGACAAGCAAAAAAAACCAAAAATAAAATTTAAAAAAAAGTCTTCACTCTAAAGGGGGGGGGGGGGCACAATCGAGAAAATGGCGGATCGTCTATGGTAAAAATTCATACTTCTCTTCCAAAAGGGGGGGGGCACGGGCCGGCTGTGCCCCCCCCCCCTGGATCCACCACTGGTTCTAATAGTGCAATTTTCCCTTCTTATAAGTGCCCTTTTTCACCTCTCAGAAGTGACCCTTTTTCTTCGTATGACTGCCCCTTCTTCTTTCTAATAAGTGCCCTTTTCACCTTCTGATAAGTGCCCCTTTAAGCTTAGATAAGTGTCCCCTTTGAAATCCGACAAGAGTCCCTGTTTTCCGTTCTAATAGTGCAATTTTTCCTTATGATAAGTGCCCTTTTCACCTCTGATAAATGCCTCTTTTTAAGTGCCCCTTTTACTTCTGATCAGTGCCCACTTTTCTTTTTAATATTATTATTTTCCCTTTTGATAAGTGCCCCTTTTGTCTTCTGACAAGTGCCTACCTATATATCTATATATATTTAACATATTGTACCTACACTATGAACACGGTGACAAAGAGAGCGGACAATTTATGCAGCTCCTCATTGTACCCTCCACAATAGCTCTAGTAGACAAAAGGACATCCCTTCACTGCTATTATGTGACACCTGTTCTACATATTTTTACATGATAGCAATGAATGGATGTTCTTTTGTTAACCAGTGCAATTGTGAAGGGTACAGTGAGGAGCAGCATAAATTGTCCGCTTCTTTGTTCGTCATGTTCATAGTGCTATATACTCCGATATCGCTTACAAACTGTGCCCTAAAGTCCACAAAAGAGCCATATACCTAGCTCCAAATAATCAGAGAGACTTCATAATAATAGATTCCCCTACTGATATCAGCACAATGCATGCAGTGGAGCAGGGGGCAGGAGGGGCACAATTCCCTAAGTTATACAAGAATGAGCAGTGCCCCTAAGTCATAACAAATTTTTCTAAAATTTTCCCAAATCTCGCTCCCAAAGCTCGCTCGCATTTACCATTGCCTTCTTATCATAATTTTGGAAGATCGCTGCTATTCAAAATATCCTCAATATTTTGCTTGCTCGGTTCGCTCGCTCGCAAATGAATACTCAGACAATTATGCTCAACTTCAAAGTAGTTTTGTTTTTTATCAAGAACCATGTTAAGACATAAACAATAATGTGTCGAAAATGATCCTCGATAGTGTATTTATCAGAATGTAGCGGTATACTATATCTCAAAGTGGCATTTCCGCCTTATTTTCAACATAAGAAAATGGAAGAGCTAGAAATGCGTAGCCCCCTGTATTATGACTGAATACCCGACCACTGCCAAACATGACTGTTGGTAGTATCTGCCGAACGCCAATGGAAAAACGAGAGCTAGATTAGCCAGAAAAGTAAAGGGGTGAATCTTCGTGGCAAATATGGAGCACAACCATCTCTGTATTAATCATTGGCAGACGTTTCAAGAGGTGGGTTGTGCCCACCAGACACCCCAAAGTACGTCAACCATTAATGGTGATGAGCGTTTTTGCATTTTGGGGCGTCTAGCTGGTACAATCCAATACTTAAAACGTCTTGAAATGGTCATTTATGATATATGGGCTTATGCTCTACATATACCACTAACTTTCAATCCGTTACCTTTCTAGCCAATGTCTCTCTATTATTATATTCATTTATTATCATTATTCACCACTAACGGGCGTTTTGAATTTTGGGGAGCGTCTGGCAGGGACATAACCCATCACTCAAAATGTCTGGCAAGTTTCATTTATAATACAAGGTTTATTTCTTTATATTTTCCAACAGGTTTTCATCCCGTTACTTTTCCTGAAAATCTAGCTCTTTTATTTTATTTCATTTCCAAATTTTTAATCAGTTATGGACGTTTGGCATTTGGGGGCGTCTGGTATTGACAACCCATCTCTTAGAACGTCTTTTCTCTCTGATCTAGTTGACTTATTTTATTTGTATTATCTTATTTTTCATTTTATAATGGGCATCTACAGTTTGGGCCTCCAGCGCTCACAACCTACCACTTAAAACGTCTGGCAGTGGTCATTTATGATTGAAAGGGTTCTACTCACAATTTTCCACCAGCTTTTATCCCGTTAATTATCTTAATTATTTTATCTCTTTTATTACATCAATTTATCATTATCGTGCATTGATGGGAGTTTGCCACATAGGGGTGTCTGGATGGCACAACCCACCGCTAAAAATATCTGGCAGTGGTCATTCATGATACGTGGTTATGCTTTACTTTTTCCAGCAGAATTCATGTATAGTTACCTTTTTTATTGCTAATCTAGCTCAAAATTTTGACCTCTTTGGAGGGGCCTTCTGACCGCCCCCACCCCTTTGCGAACTGGAGACGTTCATTTCCTAGCATTTTTCCGCTAGGTTGACCCCCTCTGGCTCCGGGTCTAAAGGCAATTGCTTATCTGGACTAAATTATTTTGGAAAAGAAAAAGGATTAAAAAAAGGTAGGAAAAGCCTAAAATTTACAAGTGTGTCAGAAGAGTATAACAAAACAAAACAAAAAAAAAAAGGAAAAGGAAGAAGCAGTCATAGGCGCAGACAGGTTGGGGGGCACAACGGGGTCATGGCCCCCGCTAGAAAAGGGGGTCCTTTATAATATCTGAATCTTTCAATCATTGTGAAGGATTTATTTCAATGGAACCAAATTGCTTTTAAAATTGAGGACAGGGGTGTCGAGCCGTGTTCATGATTGGGGGGGGGGGGGGGGGGTGACCGGCGAGGGAGCGAAGCCAGTGGCGTATCTAGAGATTATGGCACCCGGGGCAAACAATGAAGTTACGCTACCCCGGCCCCCCCCCCCCCCCCCCGAGTGCCCAAACGTAATAGTATAATCGAGGAGGCGCAAAGCGACCGAGCGGCAATTTTTAAATTTTTAACCCTAAAATCGCAAGTTCTTGTGCATATTACCCAGGAAATTCTGCAATTGAGGGGCAGAGAAGGTCAAATGTTATACATTGATAAACGGTTTTCTATTCACTCACTTGTACAATCGGGAGCAAAACTAACGAAAACCCTATATGCTTGAGAAAGAGTCGATATATTCAGCAAGGCTACCTAATTGAGATTTATTTCAATAGTTGAACCTTTGCAAATGCTGTTTAATACCCTTTATCCTATATTGGGGGCCAGGGTCTTTCAAAGTGGTGGGGGGGGGGGGACCAGCCAAAAAGGGCACTTTTGGTAAAAAGGGGGCACCTACAAGGGGTGAACATAAAACAAAAAAGGGACCATTTTGTGACATTGGTATTACCCTACAGTCCCGATAACATTTTTAATTCATTATCAAACATCATCTTATTCCTTTTTATTGTGGTTCTGGAGACTGCTTCAGCTTTCCCAATTAGCAGTTGCGTGTGATGGTGTAATGAACCGTACAACTATTTCTCGTAATATTGGTGTCATGAATAGATTAAAACCACATCTCCATTCTTCTTCCTTCTTCCTGGGGCAATACCCACCAAACTTTGTTAAACAAAAATTTTATTACTACAAAAGAAAGCTCTTCGTATCATTTGCCTTTCTCATTTTCGCTCCCATACGGATCCTCTTTTCTTTGAAAATAAAATATTGAAAATTAAAGATCTTTATCTCCTTCAGTAAGGCCAGTTTATGTATTCTTATAATAACGACATGCTTCCTTCCGTTTTTAATGATATGTTTACACAAAATAAATCCTCTCATAAGTACCCAACCCGGCGTTGTAATGACTATCATCTATCATCAAGCTCAAAACACGTTTATTTATACAGCCCCCAAATTTTGGAACTCCATTCAAAATGACATTCAACTTGCCCCCTCACTTAATTCATTTAAGAGGAAATTGAAATTGTGTCTTACAATACAAATTAATATGATATTAATAATCAGTGCATTGTCAAATCACGTCTTGCCCTTTTTAATGCACCTATCCTTCCCATTATGTCTTTCTTTACGCTTTGTATGTAACTATACTACCGCTGTAGTATGCACATCGTGCTCTCTTTCTCTCTCTCTCTCTCTCTCTCTCCTTTCTTCTCCTCTCCACCTCTCCTCTCTTTTTCTTTACTCTTCACATAATTACGCAGCAATATTTTCAATCCTTGTATTTCTCCCTTCCCTTGCTTTATTTTCTGTTGTCTTATATCTTTTGTTTTTATTATGTTCACTATACTGTATACATGTCGTAACAAGTTTTCAAATTATGGATTACTAATTATATTATTATTCTGACACTTTTTGGTAATCTTCTATGTATATTTATACACTAAAGGAAAAAAGAAACTTATAAAAGTTCAAGAGATCACCAAATTAAATTCTCTGCATGGAAATGTACCAAATTTGGATATAATGTTGATTCAATGCATGGCTTTAAATGACAGTCAAAAGTTTTCTTCAATGCCACAAAAGAAATGTGCACTGAAGCAAAGGACTCTCTAATCCCCAAGTCACAAAGACAAACTGCAGCCTTGTACACCATAATGCATGTCAATGAATGAAACAAAAGAATTTCAAAAGGGATTTGCAATTTCATATCCAAACAGATTAATAGCCAGTATGTCCACCTCTAGCTTGCTGGCAAGCTGTACACCGTCTTCGCATGCTTCCGATCAGATTCGCGATGGTAGCCTGGGGAACATTGTTCCATTCCTCTTGCAGTGCTGCAATGAGCGTCTCCCTATTGATGGGTTGATTGATGGGTTGACACACGTCGACCAAGCTCTTCCCAGAGATGTTCAATTGGGGAAAGGTCTGGTGAACGGGCGCACCATGGCAGAACATCAATATCCTCTTGCTCGAGGGGTGCAAAAAAAAAAGAACTATTATACTGGATGTTTATGTATACTTTCTATTTTATAACCTTAAACCAGGTAAAATGTATTATATTATTGAATATTGAATTGTATAATTGATTTTTTTTTCACAATCGGATGTTCTGTTCTGTTGGAAATGAAATAAAAACTGAAACTGAAAAAACAACAGCTGAATGACTCATGTGCGAGCGAGCGAAAAGAGCGAGCAAAAATTTTCAGACTTTTTTTCTAATGCTGAATTCCTTTGGTTGAGAATTATGTACAGCGATATAATGAAAATTACAGTAGCAAATTAACGAGGGGAATGTCGAATTATCTTTTAATTCATACATTATCCCTGTCGTTCTTCTTGAGGATTACATCGATATCAACATACTTTATGAGATCTTCTTGATTTCATTATATACTATATAGCAAGCATAGCAAGTGAGTTTTGGAGAGATTTTCAGAAAATATTGCCCTTAATCGGTGTAAATTATGGGCACATTCGAGCGAGCGGAATAAGAAATCCATTGTTGGGGGGGGGGGGGGGGTAGGCATTATGCCCCTCTTGCCTCCAGCTCCACTGCCTTACATTGTAGTAATTATGTATACCTGTTACTACATAAAGCCGCATCGATTCTTTGAAGTTATATATGGCTCGTTTTGTAAGAAACAGTGGGAAATATAGGTAATAGGGGGCATTTATCCGAAGAGGTAAGGGTGCTTATCAGAGATGGAATGGGGCAAGTGAAAAGGGGCACTCATGAGAAGAGGAAAAGGGCACATATTATATAGGAAAAGGGAAGTTATCAGATTTGAAAAGGGGCACTTATTAGAGAGATAAGGAGGCAATTATCAGATTTTAAAAGGGGCACTTAGCAGGAGGGAAAAGGCCACTTATCAGAACGGCAAAGGGCACTTATTAGAAAGGAAAAGGAGCACTTTTAGTAGTAAAAGGGCCACTTAGCAGAGAGAAAGGGGGCATTTTTCATATGTAAAAAGGGCACTTGGGGGGGGGCGGTGGGAACTGTCCCCCCCCCATTCCCCCCCCCCCCCCGGATCGACACTATTGCTTGAGGAGAATCTTTTCCAAAACAAATTCGCAAGGCGACCTCACAAAATAGACATTTTCAAACCAACTGTCAACATTGTAAAAAAGCTTACATGGGGGGGGGGGGGGGTTTAGAGCATCCCGAAAGGGTTTTTAACGAAAAGAATGGAACTGCTTAAATGAGAATAACAATGCGAGCGAACGAATTTTCTTCGATATTTTCACATCTTATATCCATACTTCTAATCATTAAAGAATGTGATGGTATTTCAAGATCAAACATAATGAGTTTGGGTAATAATTATTAATAATGTATCATAATTTTTTTTTTATCCAACAATATTGGGGGGGGGGTGATAATACAGGCCATCCCCCCACCTGTTAGGGGCGCATTATTTAGCAGGAGTCATATGAAACTTACATGATATTCATTTTATTCTTTCATTTTAATTTTGAACCCTTTTAGCTAGTTAAGAACTATATATTGGGGGCGCAAATTTACGAGATCCCGAAAGAGAATAATTATGTGAGGGAGCAAAGTGACCGAGCTTTGGAACATTTTTGCATTTCAAACCTTCAAAAACTAGATTTCTAGTGCATTTATCTTGCGGATTTGGGGGCGTATAATCCGTAAGGGTTATGATTTTTCTTAATTTCCTAATTTTTTCTTTCTCTCCTTTGCATTTTTTGCGCCCCCTCCAAGTGCCGCCCGGGGAGCGTGCCCCCCTGCATATTAGATACGCCACTGAGCGAAGCGACCGAGCGGCCCCTCCAAGTGCCGTCCGGTGAACGTGCCCCTGCCCCTAGAAACGCCATTGAGCGAAGCGACCGAGGGGGGGGGGGGGAGGGGGTATCCCCCTCCCGCACCAGGGACTTTTCAAAAATCTGTTTATAAAACTTGCGTTTTAGAGCATCCCGAAAGGGTTTTTAACGAAAAGAATGGAACTGCTTAAATGAGAATAACAATGCGAGCGAACGAATTTTCTTCGATATTTTCATATTGAAATTATGGCATTTCTTATATCCATACTTCTAATCATTAAAGAATGTGATGGTATTTCAAGATCAAACATGAGTTTGGGTAATAATTATTAATAATGTATCATAATTTTTTTTTTAATCCAACAATATTGGGGGGGGGGGGGGTGATAATACAGGCCATCCCCCCACCTCAGATTTTTTTTTTTTTTTTTTTTTTTTTTTGGGGGGGGGGGATATATACCCCCATTCCCCCCCCCCCCCCCCGGATCGACACTATTGCTTGAGGAGAAGACTCATTGTTCTGTTGCTAAATGACACTACAATGGATACAATAATATGCAAATTATTAATAGATTGGTGAAAGTAACATCTGACATTTACCGCCACTCACTGGCGTAGACAGGGGGGCACCGGAGGGGCGCATGGCCCCCCTACTCAGCCACTAAATAAAAAAAGGCAAGAGCGAAAAAGCGGGGGAAGTGAGAGAAAAAGACCTAAAAAGGCGCTACAAGCCGTTATCTGGCTCTCAATATTTGCTAAAACGTCAAAGTTATCGCGCTTCGCGCGCGAAGGGGGAAAAATAACTCTCCTCTCCCTGCGCCCACCCCTGTTACCATGTGTGTCGATCCCAGGGGGATAAGAGTATATATACAAAAAAAAAATTAGGTGGGGGATGGCCTGTATTATCACCCCAAATATTTTTTGGATAAAATAAATAAGAATTATGATACATTAACTTAAAATTAATAATTATCCAAACTCATGATCTTGTTTGATCTTGAAATACCATCACAATCTTTAATGATTAGAAGTAAGGAAATAAGAAATGCCATAATTTCAATGCGAAAATATCGAAGAAAACTCGTTCGCTCGCATTGTTATTCTCAATTAAAGGGTTCCGTTCATTGGCTTAGATCCGTGCATTCCTTCTTTTCATTAAAAACCATTTTGGGATGCTCTAAAATGCAAGTTTTATAGACAGATTTTTGAAAAATTCCCTAAGGTAGGAGGAGGATACCCCTCCCATCCCCGCTCGGTCTCTTCGCTCAGTGGTGTATCCAGGGGGCAGGGGGCACGTATCCCGGGCAGCACTCGGAGGGGGCGCAAAAAACGCGAAGGAGAGAAATAAAAATAAGGGAAATGAAGAAAAAACGTAATATTTACGGATCACGCGCTTTGCTCCCTCGCATAATTATTTTCTTTCCCCAGTATATAGTTCTTAAATTAGTATAATATAATAATATTAATATAATCTCAACTTCAGGTCGCCTTGCTGAATTTCTCGTCTCTTTCTCAAGCCTATAGGGTTTTCGTTAGTTCTGCTCCCGATTGTAGAAGAACCGTTTATCAATGTATAAAATTCGAACTAACGCTCAACTACGGTTGTCAAATGAAGAAAATGCGTTTTTAGGGTAAAAAATATTGAAAAATTTGCCGCTCGATCGCTTTGCGATCTCGCTTGTACAATAAGGTAGATAAGTTTGGGCACTCGGGGGGGGGGGGGGGGCGCATAACTTCATTGTTTGCCCCCGGCGCCATAATCCCTAGATACGCCACTGGCTTCGCTCCCTCGCATGTGAAATGTTGCGTCCAAATAATTGAAAAGCAGTCCGGGCGTCGAACTATAACTTTCTGCCTACAAAAATTGTTTGCTATAAGCCGTTATCTTTCTCTCAAATTTGCTGTAAAACGCTTCGCGCAGGAGGGGGGAATCTCCCCCTCCCTGCACCCACCCCTGGGGAGCACGCTTTGCGTGCTCATCACCAATTTTGCACTCTTCGCGTGCCCCACAACCGCCCCCCTATTGAAAATTTCTGGCTACGCCTGTGCCGCCACCTTTCTACCGCATTTTTTTAATATGAAAAACGACCCCTGTCACTCTGTGTGTACGTGTGTGTAAGTATGTGACTGTAATTTTGTGTGCCACCCCGCCCCCCCCCCCCCTCGTTCAACAAGTATGGCTACGCCAGTGGAAGCAGTATAAGAATATGATTTGGAAATAAAAATGAGTAGGAAAAGTAACTGAGGAGGCAAAGGAGAAATAAAGAGCTGAAGAAATGGCATAAGATTACAAGAAGAAGAGATTAAGAATTTATCGGTTGGAATCCACGGCAGGGAAATTATTGATAACAAGTGGTGCATTCTGGAATAAAATGTGCAGATATATTTCGGCGTATCCTGGATTTCCCAATAGGGGGGGGGGGGCCAGAAATTATTGATCGCCGTCATGGGGGAGAAATTTTTGCTTCTGAAGAAGGGCTGAGATGCAAAATAGTGCTATATAGTGCTATATATTTTTTTTTAAGACGGTCAATAGGGGGGGGGGCGCCTGTTGCACCCCCCTGGATACGCCACTGATCCCGGTGTGAGATTTTAGCGGCGTTCAGGGATTTCACACAATTTTGTAATGAGAGACCCCCACTGCATTAGCTAACTGTTACTCATTCAAAATTATTTTAAGAATGAGGAGTGTAAGCCAGAGAGAGGCGAACATTGACCCGTAGGACGAACATCATTGGAGGTGCCAAAACTGTGAACGCCTTGATCCAAATTGATACCCAGAGGTATCCATTGTCAAAGAAGATAACCCAATCCCCCCCCCCCCCCCCCCCCCCCCCCCGTCCCGGGACGTATGGGCATAAATTCGCCTGTTGCTGGGGCAGACTACAACTGACTAGCTAGCAAACGAAGCGAGCCAGCAAGTAATATTCGAAACTCTTTTGTTATGCTGCCCGAATAGGGAGGAGCGCTGCGGAGAACCCATCCCCTCATTCTTAATTATACGAAGCAGGGAGGGGCTGAGGGGCTGCAGCCCCTCCGACCTAGTTTGTGCGGCCCTAGTTTGTGCGGCCCTATAAACTGGCAGCCATGCTAATATCTAGACCGGTGGCCAAGACTAGCATTCTTTGCTACACTGATAACGGACCACCCACTGCCGCCGCAGTTACAAAACAACAGCTGCTTGGGCGGTACTCGAGTTAACAGAGCATACGTATGCAAGTTAGTTTAGCATACGTATGCTCTTTTAATCATACGTATGCTAGTTAACTAAGCATACGTATGCTCTGTTAATCATACGTATGCTAGTTAACTAAGCATACGTATGCAAGTTTAATCAACATATGTATGCTTAAATGAAGCTCTGTGATTGGTCCGTTTGCATACGTATGCTCAAGTAGAGCATACGTACCCGGTACGTAACTTAATAGAGCATACGTACCGGGTACGTATCCGATACGATTTATGGCGTCGATAGCCTTCCATATCTTGGCTGCACTATAGCGAATTTGAATGGCGATTGGTGGTGTTGGCTGCCCTATCCGCGAAATTGAATGACCTATTTACTTTTTCTCACGCATGCACGTACTATGGGCAAAATTGAGTGGCCTATCTTTACTTTTGCATGCACTAAGTGCGAAATTGGACGGGAAAACCTGATACTTATCAATGAAAATAATGACAAATTGACACACACTTAATTGCAACTCAAGAAAATTTTAAATGACAATAATCAATTTTAATTGAAATAATTGAATAAAACACTTTTAAGTTATCATGGTCAGAAGGTAAGAAAATGATTTTTCTCATTTTACAGAGCGTGTGGTTTGTTGTTGTTGTTGTTTTTTTTTTTTTTGGGGGGGGGGGGGTGGCAGAGCGTTGTCAGAGGACACTTTGGTGTTTTTACTTCAGGGGTCTGACACAAGGCCGTACGCAGCGGGGGGGGGGGCAGGGGGGGCAGTTGCCCCCCCCCCCCAGAAATTTCAAAATCATACTTTTTTTTAATTGGGTTTTAGACTTCAAGTTATGGGTTCCTTTGAAAGCGATCATCTTGCCCCCCCAGGAAAAAATTTCTGCGTACGGCCTTGGTCTGACACCCCCTTCCCGATGGACAATTTTGACAGCTTTTATATTTTTGGAATATACTTCCACATTATTCTCTTCTTTCTGACAAAATTTGGTCCTTATATAGGCCTCAAGGAAATTTGGCCAATTGGCAATGTTGCTTCAAAGTGACAGGTTTAGTATTCTCCATGTTTTGTAGGATCTCTATGGTTTTATCACTGAGGTCAGTGGGTTTTATACACAAAATTTCATATTTTCTCCATTATCTCTAAAGATGCTGCTTGTCTTTTTGTCAACTCAACATATGTTGTATAAAATACATTTTCCCATATATCTTGAGCTAAGAAGGAGACAAGCTGTATCTTGAGAGATAATGGGGAAAATATGAAATGTTGTGTACATAGAAAACATATTGAAAGTTGTACTACTAAACCTGCCAATTTGAAGCAACATTGCCAATTTGAAGATCGCGATAGAAAGTAAATTGAGACTTTTCACACTTTCATAACTTTTTCATTTCGTAAGCGATTTTGATGGAACTTATTTGAATTGCTTCTCTATATCCTCTCTTTTCATTACAATATTTCCCCAGGCCCAGGGTTTTTGTTGCTCTTAACATTGCACTATACATCGATCTCTCGATGGTGGTAGGATCCCTCCATAAAGTTACACTTACACTCAATTTGGCAACGTGCCTCTAGCGCGCTGTAAATATAATTGGATCTAACTTCACATCGCAGTACTGGCATTCGACTTTTTCGCATCGATGAATTCGAAGAACGAACGGCATTTTTGCACTGGATATCAATTTCATATAGTTTCTTGAACATACTTTGAAGTCTTGAAAGGTGAGTGCTGATTTCCTCAACCA
This sequence comes from Heliocidaris erythrogramma, assembly GCA_025617745.1. Taxonomy (NCBI): domain Eukaryota; kingdom Metazoa; phylum Echinodermata; class Echinoidea; order Camarodonta; family Echinometridae; genus Heliocidaris; species Heliocidaris erythrogramma. The sequence continues at coordinate 34,882,343 of CM046871.1, read as the reverse complement.
CGATAATGCCAGTGAATACAGAAAAAACGACAATTACAAGTATTTTTAAGTAGGTACGGTATGCGCCAGGAAGGTTTTGTCCCGTACATGCCGTACCGCTACCCAAATCCCTAGCCTGCGTCCCGGCGCTCTGCCTCCGCGCTCTGCCGCAGGGCATGCAGGGCCAGAGGCGCTTCTGATTGAGCGGCGCTTCTGCCTGGGATGCGATTAGCCACCCATAGCTACATTCCTATTTATACTTCGTGTGTATAATGTAGGCAGTCATACACCTCAACTTTTTAAAACACCACTGCACAAAAGTCACAAACATTCACTCAAAATCGGCATTTAATTTACAAAAACCGACCACAAAATATCCAAGAAATACAATAAATTCAACTCACCGATGTTGGAAAAGATATTTCCAAATATCAAATCCGTAAAGGCGTAATTTACTGTTGATTCTCGCGAAACAAGCTATCGGAGTCATTGTGTACCTTTCCTGGTCGCCGCGGGCGCTGACATCTCCCCGTAAAGATCGATGTGCGCTTGCGATCCCGAGTTTCTTCGTGGACAAAAATTTTATTGGCCGATTTTAGTCTAAGACATCGGCAGAATCTTCAGTCAGTCAGAATCTTCAGAATGTTAACCGGACATCGCTGTCATCAGCATCACGTCCAGATATGACTAGGCCTAAGTGTGTGTGTTGTGGACTCGAACTAAATAGCTTCAATGGAAGATTGGAATTTCTTGGTGGATGACATACTTTTGACTAGCATTGGCAGGGCATTCCAGTTTTTAATGGTTTGTGGCCATAAACTACGTAAATATGCTTGGGTTCTACACTGCAAGGGCGTGAATCTGTTGTCGTCATCTCCTCTTGGACGGGTGGCTTTTTTGACGTAGGGAGGGATGTCTACTGCACTTTCGTTATGTAGTGTTTTATAGAGTGTGGTTAGTCGGCAGTGACGTCTTCTCAGCTCAAGTGGGGTCAGTTGCAATTCTTCAAGCATGGCTGTGACACTGGAAGTGCGATAGTAGTCTCTCTTGATAAATCTGGCAGCTCTGCGCTGAACCATTTCCAATTTGTGAATGGAGGTTGACTGATGGGGTTCCCATACAGTAGATGCATATTCTAGCTTTGGTCTGACGAGGGCAAGATAGGCTATTCTCTTCACAGATTGATCACATCTAGCGAGGTTGCGTTTGACAACTCCGAGTATCCGGTTGGCATCATTTGATATTTTATCTATATGACTTTTCCATGTTAGATTATTTGTAATGTTGATACCAAGGTAACGGCATTGATTAACCGTTTTCAAATCTGTTCCCATGAGATTGTAAGTGAAGACCTTGGGCGTTTTCCTCCTGGTTATGTGTAAGCATTCACATTTATTAGGGTTAAAATTCATCTGCCACATGTCTGCCCATGATTTGAGCTTGGTGAGATCAGTCTGTAATTGAATTTGGTCTTCATCACCTTGGATTGGGCGAAACAGCAGGCAGTCATCCGCAAAAAGTTTTATGCTTGTTTGGTTCTCAATAAGCTCTCCGATATCATTTATGAATAGAAGGAACATTAGGGGCCCGAGAACGGTTCCTTGCGGGACTCCAGAGGTGACTGGAATAGAACGGGACAGTTCCCCATCTATAACTACTTTTTGAGTTCGATTCGTTAGCCAGGCGTTTAACCAGTTGAGTGTTTTCCCTCTAACCCCATAATGGTTAAGTTTCATTAGAAGTTTCTTGTGCGATACCAGGTCAAAAGCCTTGGAAAAATCCAGAACAAGGACATCAATTTGGCCCCCCATGACTTGGTCAAGGTGATGCATAATCTCTTCCAAGGTGTTTATTAGTTGGGATTCACATGAATGATGTTTAAGGAACCCATGCTGATAAGGTTTCAGGATCTTATACATATCTATGTGCCTCATAATGTTGTGTGCAACGCCAACGATATGCTCCAGTGTTTTGCATGCCACCGAGGGGGGGGGGGGGGGGGGGACAGGCCCCTGGCCTAAGAGTGGCAAGCTATGTAATCACTGCACTGAAGGGTGGGGAGCTTGAGTGATGGGGCCTGGTCCCGTGTGGATCGGACATGAAATCACATCCATTTTTTTCTTTACATTTACAACAAAACCAGCTATCAGAATCAGGATTTTCTTGCATAGTTTTATATTCCTTTGCTGGTATGTTCGCACATTTAATATGCTGCCATAAGTGGCATAGGTCACAAAAGACAGCTCTGTGGTTCTTGGCCACTGCTTTTCCACATGTACCACATGGGTGTTTGATAGGGCCAGGATTTAATTCACAGTCCCCAGACAGGATTAACAATAGTATCATTATGGATTGACTTTTCCTCCCATTACTTATTTTTTCGATGCGTATTAGGCCAAAACAGTTTCTCATATTTGAGGATGACATGAGGAGGGACGAGGCTTCCGTAAAGGAGTAAGTATTTGTTATGCTTCTGCTTGACAGAGTGCCGATATAAGGGTGCTCACCATGGCTAGCCTTAAGCAGGTGACTCAAGTTTTTAGTAAGCCAAAATAGGAAAATGGTGGTCACAATCAGTCTAACGACAGCCATCATTCAATCAATTTCAGAGTTAGTATGAGATTCAGACTTTTTACGTCTCCAGGTTTATTTCCACAGAGAAGAGAGTTTCTATTCTAATTCTGATCTCATTTATCCTTCATGTCCTTTGGAGCGGTTATTCAAAAGTCAATGTCATTAATAGTGCACTAAGGCTAAGCAAATCATAATTAATAATATATATAGAGATTCTATACATTACAGATTTCAGGATCACGGCCAGAGTCAGGTATCATGTTGATGATGCACTTTGCAGGGTAGATACCATAATTTGTTGAAAAGCAAGATGGCCGCCAGATTCCCGCCAAAAAGGGCAATGAAGATTTTTCCATAAAAAAAAATTACCAATATCGAACCAGAGGTCCTTGGGGTGGGCCTCCGAATAAGAAGAAGATAGGATGGCATACGATTGCACAGTGAAGACAGTTAAAAAGCATAAAAATATAACTTAAAGAAGATGATGTGTTGCCTGTTGGAGTTCCGTGGGCTACGTAGGCACAGTGCTCCGTTGCTCCGCCAGAGTTACCCGAGTAGTAAGAGCCAGTTGTTCGGTAGTTCTGATGACTCAGATATCCATCGGTTACTCAAAGATTTCCTCATTTAAAAATCACAAATTGCACCACAAAATTCACAATATTACCAATGCCGATATAAAGCAAAATAAATGTAGGATAAAAAACACCAAAAGGTGACAAATTTCCACTAATAAAATAGTTAAAAAGGTTAAAAAAGACAGAGCTCCAAGGAAGCACGTCCGTTCGCGTCCACACACACCTCAATCATGCAGTATGTAAACAACACGCGATCGCGAAACAAATCGGCGGGGATTTCTCCGGTTTTGGACAAGATTTTGACTTTGGATTTTGCTGAAAATATCAAAAGTTCTTCCTAACGGCCATTTGAGGTAGGAGTGAGATTTTTAAGGGCTGAATTTGAAAGCAAGTATTTAAAATATTTATCTTATTTTCCCCCCCATACCTTTGCTGCACGCGACAGAAAATACCAACTATTTTTGCATTTTGTATTCGTAGTGGTCAATATGACCACTATTCGTGGTGTGCGATTAGCCACGACTAGGCCTACATGGCCTAGCTTCCTGAGTGTAAAAAAAATAAATAAAAATGGGCTATACATGTAGATAATAGAGTATAGGCCTATACGCCTTTTATATCACGAAGCTAGGTGTTTTATTACGCCAATCTAGGCCTCTAGGCCTAACTGCGCACGGTGGTCACTGAGTGACGGTTAGCCATGTTTTGTTACTTGTTAGCACTAGACTAGTCTTTAGGCTTTTAGTTTTAGTAGGGCCTAGCTTTACTGCGGCAGCCCGAACACGTAGTGTTCGGGCTGCGATCAGCAGTCCTTTGGTTGCTTGGATGTCTCTTAATTACAAGGTCGTTTGTCAAAATGATAGCCATGAATAGGGAGGTCCACAAAAAAAAAAAACCAGCACTCACTGTCACAAAACATGCCTTAAAATATTGATTAATATTCCAATTATCACACAGATGGCTCAAAACTTAACTGAAAATCTCATAAATAGTGAAAAATAAGGGCTAAATAGTCCATATCATGTGCTGAAAAATACGTTGACATATTCTGCGCGCAGCGCGTACGTGGCTTTACAAGCAATGTACTATCGATAGTCAAACGATCATCATGCGTGCACGCGAATAAATTGGAAGAAATTCCCCCAAAATCGTAGCTCACTGCATGACAAGCCCATATCTATGCCTCTCACATGCATAGGCGATTCACTGCGGCGCGATTATTCAATGACTCATCGATAGATAACGAACTCAACTCCACTAAAATAAAAATACCTAAATTGCATACATACCGCCACTTTGTTTGTCCTTCAGGGAAAAAATCCTGGGTTTGGTGGGATGTATAGGGCATCCCCTGAACGGTAAACTCGCAGACATTCAGAATACGTCATTGATAAACATAGGGGGACCAATCACAGAAAGAAAAAATCTCAGATTCATTCGCCTGTCATTCGCTTAACACAGGCGGTATCGGAAGTGTGTGCATGCATAGCGGGCCGAATCGCGCATTGACTATCTGTGCACTTGCGCGATAGCGCCATCTAGCGCCCGTGGTTGTGCCTACCATGAAACATGACATTAGTTGATTTTAGGCTACTTTAGGTACTTACAATACTTTTCGATTGACTGTCGTCTTTATTTTCAATGAGGATGATACAAAAAAGGCCTATTTATCTGCAAAAGCCTGTACTAAAATCTTCCGTAGGTCGGTGTTTTGCTTGCAATGCGCATGCGTCAGCAGCTCCAATAATTATATAGAATTAAGAAGGGAGCATTATGAATATTCATTAAGACGAGTGGCAGGCAGGAGCTCGAGCGAATAGAGATCGCCGGGTCACAGTGGATATATGAATATTCATTATTCCTGTGACGAAAACAATGCCGTCGTCATTATAAATATTCATAGGCGCATGCGCAAGTGCCTATTTTCGCTTCTGCTTCAACAACATGGCGAATGGGACTGGTTTCGAAAATAGAGAGTAAAAAGTGACATTCATCGATTCTACACATTTTTTAGGAAAAGCTGATTTGCGGAAGGTCTGTTTAGGTAAGTGGCATCGTATATATGATACTTTAATTCAAAAAAATAACTTTTATGGCCATATTTTCAATGGTCATTTGAACATTGGTAAATTGTGAGACCCACCGAATCGTACTGGTTTCACTCAGGACGCTAGGCCTAGCTATGTTACACCAAATATGGGCAAACCATACATCATATTAGAGGTCTTGGCGAGACAAATCCAATGGTGAAGAGATAATTGAAATTGGATTTTTTGTTACTGAGTTATGGCTTGTTGAATGTAGCACTCAACCGTATGTCTTCTGCGGCAATTTATGGAGAATTGCTTCTCCTTACTCTATTACCCCCCTATGCAGGTTTTCCAAACAAAAAAATATGGTTTTATACACCAAACTTTCGCAAGAATTTTTATAATCCATGCATTCTTTTTCCTTTGATTATTCCGCACTTAATCTCATACAGTCAACCTTCCCGAAGTCAAATCAGTTGGGACTCAAGAAAAAAGCTTCGACTTATAAAGGGTTAAAAACAACAGAATCTAAAGAGAAGATTGACTTTTATTTGACTTTTTATGTAATTATTTTACTTATGTGAGTTTGACTTGGGCAAGGTTAACTGTACTTGATTTTAACTTATTCCATTGTTTTTCATCCGGTTATTTTTTTTTCATTCACATTGTTACCGAGGAAGACTCCAAAAAGTTGAGTGGTAATAATTTGAAAACAAAATAAAAGTTATCAAAGGTAGGGGGGAAAAGCAAAAAAACAAAACAAAACATTAATCAAGAGAGTTTCGTCTCATCAAATTAGCAACATTAGATTTCAGAACTAAGTTGATACTTAAGAACCTTGTTAATAACTCAAATATTATATTGATAACATGAACATATTCATAGGCCAAACCAGTGGCAGTGAAGGATCCAGGGGGTGGGGGTTCTGTCATAGAATTAGGCCAAAAATATATTGAATTTTGGCCCTCCGCTCCAATTTTCAAATCCTGGATCCACTGCTGGATAATATCATAATGAAAATACTGCAAAATTACATTTCCAATTCAAATCATAATAATTAATTATAATGAACTCTAATTTTATTATACATCAATTAGGCATATGCCAATGTTATGATTAGGGCCTAACATTAATATTATTATTAATAATAATATTAATAATAATTAATAATAAATAATAATAATAATAATAATAATTAACCTCTCTAAATAGACTTATTAATGATAATAATTTATAACTCATAAGTTTTGCAATAAACATACATGCAGAGGGGCATTTGTAAACATTTGTACTTCAAGGCGAAAACCCAACATCTTCTTCATCATAATATAATTAAACTCAAGACTGAATTGAATTGAATTTGAATTTAGATTGATGGGGAAAAACGCCTGGCTTTGTGCTGTAAAAGGCGTATAGCCAATTTTTTTTTTTTTTACACTCACGAAGCTAATCCTGGCTATCAACGCCTCCTCTTGTCATGCAGATTTAAAACGGCGCTGCGTGTGACGGCGCGCGATACAACCATAATTGAAACTATACATCGCAGTCACAGTACAGTGTATGTGAGAAATATAATTTAGATCTAGTTTTTTTTTTTTGATATCTGCCTCCACACATATGGATCCCATGTACAGCTCCGTAGGCCAGTACCAGATCGATAAGCCAAGGAGCTCGTACAACTAACTGTTGCGTGCGTTGGGCGGTGGAGCTCAGCCTCGGAGTTGGAGTCCAGGTAATATACATGCGCATTGAGTAGCCACCCGACAGCCTTAAACTTCCTATACTGCTAAAATAAACTTTATTCTTGCCAAAATAAACTTTATTCTTGCCAAAATGTTGATTTAATAAAAAAACATCAATGTAGACCTATCCAGTAAAATATCTCGTAAGCATGATTCATGAAAATTCTTCATTTTAATTTAAAGAGAATGACGTCACTACATGTATAGATGAATCCGACTTCAGAGCACTGTAACTTATGGCGGCTATAACTGGGGGGCTTCCAAAGAAGAACAAAAGCACTTTCAATGGGTTATGCAATGAGCCAGATGGGTTGCTATGCCAGTGCATAAATTATCTTTTGTTAGACATACTTGAAGCCCCCCCAGTTTGAAAATAGTACATCCAGGATGGCGACTCAATAGGTGGCTGCTGTAAAGTCGCCACCTGTAGTTACAAATCCAATACTGCGTGCATGTGCACTCCACACAGGCATGCCGTACATACAACATGCGTGCCAGATCTATGTGGACTCGCCACCTTGTTGTAGAGAGTTCTACGTTAAAGTGCCACCCCCTTCTATTTTTTTATAGATCACACCACCCCCTCTTTTAAAATGGTACCAGCTTGATCGGTATATTTTAATCTTCATCTCGATAGCAAATTTTGTCTACTTACATCATCATATTGGGCTACAACTATTGTTGAGTAGGGAAGAGCTCCACCTAGCCTGGAAGGCTCTTTGAAGAGTAAAGAAAAGAAAAGCTAACGCTACTCTTCATACCAATCATAGAGCTTGGTTTTTAATCTCGCTCTGCAATATAGCAGCCATTTTAGAGTCTTAGGCCCCTTTCACACTCCCTGCTGGACCGCTCCAAGTTAGACCGCTCTAGAGGAACGGTTCTTGAAGAACGGTTTATTTGCTTTCACACTCCGCGCATTTTTTTATGTCTCAAATCGCTTAACGAGTAAAAGTGGTCTTGTTGCTATGGCAGCTCAGGTGAGCGGTTCAATTTTTTCACACGGAAATCAAACCATATACTGCCTGCCTGATGCATTTATCTTTGTATCTTTCCAAGACTTTTTTTTCTTTGTTTTCTTCTTTGTTTTCATCATCATATCGTCTTTCTTTCTTTAGATTTCTATGTATTTCCTTGTTTTTATCATTCCATCGTTTTATCTTTCTATCTTTCCTGGTTTTCTTTTGTTTTTCTTTGTTTTTATCATTCTATCTTTCCTTGTTTTCTTTTGTTTTTGCTTTGTTTTTATCATTCTATCATTTTCTCTTCTATCGTTCCTTGTTTTCTTTTGTTTTTCTTTGTTTTCATCATCCTATCATTTCTCTTCTATCTCTCCTTGTTTTCCTTTTTTTCTGTTTTTATCATTCTGTAATTTTATCTTTCTATCTTGTTTTCTTTTGTTTTTCTTTGTTTTTATCATTCTATCTTTTTCTCTCCTATCTTGTTTTCTTTTGTTTTTCTTTGTTTTTATCATTCTATCATTTTCTCTTCTATCTTTCCTTGTTTTTCTTTGTTTTTATCATTCTGACATTTTATCTTTCTATCTTTCCTTATTGTATCCCCCGGCAGTATGCCGGAGGATACTTTGGATTCAGCAGCGTTTCGCCGCCGCCGCCGCGTCACATTCTTGTGTGCGCTCTAGCGGTCGCATTTCTCGACGAATTTTTTTCAAACTTCCGGTGGACGTGTATCTTGGTAAAATCTGGACCCCTATAGTTTCTGGTGATGCTGCCCCCAGTGTTCCGTCTTTTATAGGGTAAAAGGCCATATTTTTTGGGATAGTTTGTGTGCGCTCTAGCGGTCACATTTCTCAACGGATTTTGTTCAAATTTTGTATGGAGGTGTCTCTTGGTAAAATCTGGAACCCTATAGATTTTGGTGATGCTGCCCCCAGTGTTCCGTCTTTTATAGGGTCAAAGGTCATATTTTGATAGATGTCTTGTGTGTACTCTTGTGTGCGCTCTGGCGGTCACATTTCTCAACGGATTTCGTTCAAATTTTGCATGAAGGTGTCTCTTGGTGTAATTTAAAAACCTATAGTGTTTGGTGATGCTGCCCCCAGTGTTCCGTCTTTTATAGGGTCAAAGGTCATACTTCAGGGCATGGCGTGAGTGCACTCTGCAGGCCACATTTCTCAACGGATTTTGTTCAAATTTTGTATGGAGATGTATCTTGGTATAATCTACACATGTTTAATTTTTGGTGATGCTGCCCTCATTGTTCCGTCCTTTATAGGGTCAAAGGTCATTTTTCCATTTCTTGCACTCTTACTTCTGCATTTCTCGACGGATTTTGGTCAAATTTTGCATGAAGGTGTCCCTTGGTGGAATCTAAAAATCTGTACTTTTTGGTGATGCTGCCACCAGTGTCCCGTCTTTTATAGGGTCAAAGGTCATACTTCAAGGGATGGCGTGAGTTCACTCTGCAGGCCACATTTCTTGATGGATTTCTTTCAAATTTTGTATGGAGATGTATCTTGGTATAATCTACACATCTTTACTGGTTGGTGATGCTGCCCTCATTGTTCCGTCCTTTATAGGGTCAAAGCTCATTTGTCCCTTTTGTGCAAGCTTACTTCTGCATTTCTTGACGGATTTCATTCAAATTTTGTATGGAGATGTATCTTGGTATAATCTACACATATTTAATTTTTGGTGATGCTGCCCTCATTGTTCCGTCCTTTATAGGGTCAAAGGTCATTTTTCCATTTCTTGCACTCTTACTTCTGCATTTCTTGACGGATTTCGTTCAAATTTCGCATGAAGGTGTCTCTTGGTGTAATCTAAAAACCTATAGTTTTTGGTGATGCTGCCACCAGTGTTCCGTCTTTTATAGGGTCAAAGGTCATACTTCAGGGCATGGCGTGAGTGCACTCTGCAGGCCACATTTCTTGATGGATTTCTTTCAAATTTTGTATGGAGATGTATCTTGGTATATCTCTCAACACATTTCTTTCAAATTTTATATGAAGATGTGTCTTAGTGAAACCTACACATCTAATTTCTACACCATCCTTTTGTTTGAGGGAGGGGATGGGGGAGGGTCTTTGTCCCTCCTTCAAATCGCTGCCAGTGCCGGGGGATACATTTAGCATTGCGCGGCCCCAGCAATGCACATTTCTAGTTTTCTTTTGTTTTCATCATTCTATCGTTTTCTCTTTCTATCTTTGTTTTCTTTGATTTAGTCATTCTATCATTTTCCCTTTCCATCTTCTATCATTTCCTCTTCTATCTTTCCTTGTGTTTTCTTTCTATCATCTTCGCTTTGGCCTGCACTTATAGGACAATCAAGGAAAATCACACGAGATTTCCTGCGGAACACACACTCACTTCCGGTTGAAGTACATGTATGCTTTAGGATCGCTTTCGCTTTCACACTGCACGTTAAAGCGGTCTAACTAAGAACCGTTCCTCAAGACCACCTCCCGAGGTGGTCTTCTGGAGCGCTCCAGAAGAACACTTCCTGGACCACTTTAGCATTCACATTCACACGGTTCTTAGACCGCTCTAACAAAGTGAGTGTGAATGGCCTCTTAAGAACCTCTTGAAAATCACCTTTACTGTATGCCAGCTTCTCTCATCTACCCTTCATCACACTCCACAGCTTTAGAATATTAAAATCCCCTTTTTCTACCCTAGAATTAAAAAATATGGAAAACAAAATGTGAAATATTAATTTGAATGGTTACCGGTAGGTTCAGTGTTGTCTGAACTCCCAGAAAAAGCCTTCGCTGCGCTCGTAGACCCGGGAGTGCCCCGTTGTCTCATCGATCTACAGTCACGCAATTTTCAGATCCACCATACGTTAAACAAGACCCCTACGAGCGGGCCTCACATGCATTCTGACCGTGTGTACGTCTTCAGCACGCATGCTGAATCAAAAGTAAAGCAAAGTTTAAGTTTGTGAGCGAAGATAACGTTCGCTCACACAATGTCATACACAACACATGTACATGTACATTGGAGAGTCAGCACGGAGTGACGTCGCTACTCGTCACCGACTAGACTGCTCACAAATCACAAACACTCCCAATTCTGCAGCCAAAATATCACACTTTGGATCATCAGATTGCATTTTTATTTCCCCACAAAGTAGTTCAAATGTTGTATTATCATACTATATACCTAATACCTTTCATTGTATACTGATACTCCGATATATATATAGCAAATAGTTGAAAACGTGCCAAAACTTTAGACAGAGCAGACGATCGCATGAAGTTACAGGTTCTAATTTTTTTTTCCTAGGATGGTTCTACATATCAACAACTACGTAATTTTGATGAAATAAAGGGGAATACCCCAGCCAATCAGAACACTTCACAAGACAAGCCTCACATTGATCCAGCGATTATTGCCCCCAGCAACCTGGCATATTCTGACCGCCGCCGGGTGCCTAGATTGTAACATACCTACATGATTGATAGGTGGTTTCCTCAATCACTATAATGCCGATATTTGTCAGATCTACATGTATTTCAAGAACTTTCAGTAAATCTCAGTTTTTTAAAAACCATTTTCTTTACACTACGCACATTTTCGATTTAGGTAGCGGGACCGCCGATTACATCGCTAAATCATTTAGGAATATTTTTTCCATTGCTACTGCAGAACTGTTCACCTGTGACTTTGGTATGTTTTGTATGTGATACTGCACTGATATGCTACGATGCTGTGTATTTTAAAGTGATTTCACTGTCCCCTGACTATGCACTATTCACTGGCCGAATCTCCTGGCTGAAAATACCCTTCTGTCCTCTACTGTGCTTGATATTAGAAGTGGTAACTTACTTATTTTTCTTTTTAATTTGTCTCCTTCAATTTCCTTCTCTTATCTTGATTTATAGGTATCAAGAGTCAAAATGGCTGAAAAGGAGAAGGAGGTTAAGGGTAACCTGACCCAGGAATCCATGAAAGTGATTGGCGAGTGTGTGGGCGTGTCCTCTCTAAACGAGGAAGCAGGGACTTTGCTGGCAGATGATGTCACCTTCAGGCTGAAAACTATGATTCAGGTACCAACCCATTGACTATCGATTCTCTCATTCCCGTTGGCTTAGTAAAGAACCACCTGGTTCCCATAAGCAATGGGTTAACACTCATCTTTTTCGTAAACTTATTTTTTCAACAAAGCACATGCTAATTATATTTAAGCCTCCTGCCCCCTTTACCATCTGCAGAAAAAGATATTTATTAATAAAGATCCAACAACTTGGGCTTTTGGAGATTACACAACATTCGGGCATTCGTGCAATAACAGATGTTATCAGTCATCGAAAGTGGTCTTCACTTTAATGACCAACAGGTCTTACGTAATGCGCACCCTCTCTACTGACATTGGTCAAATCGCTCCGTAAGGATAGTTCATCAACATGCATTTCCTACCTTTATCCAAACGCTCTGTCGGACTTGAGGCTAGCTCAAGTTATTTCCCTGTGTCCCATCGACTTATGCATTTTTTTTTTTAAATTTAGTTATTCACCTAAGTCTGGTATTTATTACACAATGTAAATGGAAACTGGCAACTGTACTTCTTTAAGATAAAGATATGTTGGATTTTCATTCATAAATCTCAAGATATCCACAAATTCAAACATCTACAAAGTCTTATTGATTTTCTGTTTTACAATGGGTATTTCCACTTGAAAGAAACCAATTGACGTTCCTTCAAGAGTATGATATATGGTTCTGTATAGTTTTGGTAAGCCCTCAAAACCTTTTCGTCAGATTTCTTTGCTTTTAGATGATAAATAGCTAGATACTGGTAATACTTATATATTGTGAAGGTTTTTCCTCCTCAAGTGGACTACTAAACTAATGAGAGGCAAAAAGTAATTTATATACCTGGCCAGGGACATAAATTTTGTGTTCGTGACACACATGCTATCTCCAAATGAAGCACTGAGATTGTTGTGCAGGAGCCATCAAGGTGGAAAGGTCCTAGCATAGGGCGGTATATTGCTGTGATCTAGCGTACCTTTTAGATATTCACAATAAAATTCACCAGAAATCATGGATGAAATATCAAAGGATCTTGCTTAGCTTTTGATACAAGGAGAACAGTGTGAGACTACTTTCTTTTTGCTACCAAAACTGTACTCGAGCTTTAAGCAAGGTAATTAGTGGATTTTATAAAGTAGCAATGTAGAAGTATAGTGTATCCAAAAGGATATGACCCCTTTTTCATATTCAATGTGTAGCTGCATGTATATTTTATTTTGCACTGTAATGCTGTTGCAAATATCCCCCATGATGTTCTTTTTAATGTCTATTTTCATTTATAAATATGTGAGATTCTTTTGTTGCATTTGTTTTATTGCAGGAAGCAGCAAAATTCATGAGGCATGCCAAGAGGGTCAAATTATCGACTTCAGACTTTGACCATTCTCTGAGAGTCCATAACATTGAGGTAAGGGGAATTCCCAGCACGGTTAGGTTAAAGGGAAAATTCAACCTTAATGGCATGTTGCTTTGAAAGATAGAGGAACAATCAGAGAAGCAGATTTGTGAAAGTTTGAACAAATTCGGTGAAGCCGTAAGAAAGTTATGAATTTTTGAAAGTTGTAATCACTATAAATATGGAAATTTAAAATTAGCCAAATAGGTAATGTCCCTGTGATGTACTTGTGGACAACTCCCCCATTTGCTCCAACACACAAAATGACTAAAATGTCATTTTATTCAAAATTTATTACTCAGTAGGTTTTTATTCTTTCATGAGGACCTATAACAATATGCGATCTCCAATATATTTTGAGTACTGCCCTGAGGGTAAAGGCGTTTCAGAGAAAACCGCAAATTAATGAGGTTTTCGTGTGCTACATACGGGAGAGTTGTCTACAAGTATGTCACAATCGACTCACCAAATTGCCTATTTGAGATTCGCATGGATGTAGTGATCTCATTTTTCAAATATCCATAAATATCTTATTCCTTGTCCGATTTCTTTCAAACTTTCACCATCCTGTTTTTCTCATTTTTCTGCTTTCACACAAATCCTCTTATTACCAATGTTGGATTGCCCTTTAATGGGACAGTCCAAGCTATGTCTTATACATTAACAAGTATTCTGGAATTGTATTTGCAATTATGTACATGACTAGACATAAATATATTGTTTACCTTTAGATTTCATCTCAAATCTTCTTTGAAACATGTATTTTTTAATGATTTCCTTTATTTTTCTCCTCCTGCCACTAGCCATTGTATGGTTTTAGCACAGAAGAACGCATTCCATTCCGGTTTGCCAGTGGAGGAGGAAGAGAGCTTCACTTTGTGGAGGAGAAAGAATTAGATCTCTCAGATATCATCAACTCCTCCATGCCAAAGATACCTCTTGATGTCAGTCTGAAAGGTAAACATGGTTATACCATTCTGGACATCAATGGTGTATCCACAAATCTCTTACAGGTCGGGGGAGGGGGGCAATAGAAATCCATAAATTCTCTAAAAAGAAAAGACATTTCTAACATTTTGCAGGTGCTTTTACACTCAGATAATCTCAGAGAAGCAGAAAAAAAAATTTATCATATTTTCAGGGGCATATTTTTTTTGTGTAGTTCAGGTATGTCAGATTGGGTTTCAGAGGAAGAGGGGCATGTGACTGTATCTGAGATTGATTGCTAAGGGACGCCCTCTAAAGGTGAATCAGTGTATTTTTGTGATTTTCTTAACATTTTACATGAGAGTTACATGATGTAATAGAATAAATTTCTGCACCAATAAATTTTATGTTTTCATTCATTGTCACTGTTTGCTCATTATTTCAGCTCACTGGTTAAGCATCGAAGGAACACAACCTGCCATTCCTGAGAATCCTCCCCCAGGTAAGGAATCATTTCTTAAGCTTTTGAATAATAAGCCCAAAATGACTCAGGCTGGATTCATTGGAAATCATGTGCTTTACCAAAATCAATTGTACCCAATGGGATAATCATTTCAATGCTAGTGATGTTGTGAATTTCTTTTAAAGCAGATAACCGGAGAAATGTCCCATAAAATAAGAAATAGGACAAATTATACATTTTTGGAAAGCTAATACCCCAAAGATTACGATGAAATTAAATTTTAGAGATGTAAGCTTGTTCAAAAAGATTACCAGGACTTTTTGTCAAGACCCCTGACAGGGTCTCAGATGAGCCACGAAAGCGAGAATTCTTGCACTAGAAAAATGACGTCATTCTAGGGACAGCTAGCTTACGGTATACGACTTGACTGTACTGTAGCTGTATGAATCGTATACGTGTGTGGGGCTGCTGCAGTGATTCACCCAGTGATTGATGGAATGACGGTGTGATTCCAGGTTCTAACATCTGAATCAGGGCCAAAATCAGACATTTTGTCGACAAGATTTTCAAAGATTGGAAGAAATCAGTAGCTTACCTCGAACCGTGAACGTTATGTGCGCGCGCTGTATTGACGTGATCGTGAGCTAGCTAGAAGCAAGCAAGTGTGTCCCGAGTATTACGTCACATTTCCAAGGTTGAAAAAGAAACTGCTCGCGGGGCGAAAATATGCGATTATATTTTGGCACACATTTGAAACAGAATAATATTAATTTATGAAAACCTATGGATTTCGAATGTTGATGGAATGGTTTAGGGCATCTTCCCCTTTCCGTTGATACCAAATTTATTGCATTTTGATTTGTTTGTACATCTCCGAGTAACACCTTTAAGTCTTTAGTACTAATAATCTAATTTAACATAAAGAGAACTGTTGCTGGGCTAGTGCCATGAGCGTCCTTGGACGGTGTGTGCGCTCTTTTCATCATTATTATTATTATTATTGTGAGAGAGAGATTAGTAGGGAGGGAGTGAGGGAGAAAGAGAGGGAAAGGGAACGGGGGGGGGGGGGAGAGGAGGAGGAGGGAAGTAAGTCGGCCTGCCATTCCAGGGTATCCACTACCATATAAAGGATCATTCCTAAATGATTTTAAAGATAATGAACAGTAATGGTTACACAGAGTAAACTGGGATGAAACATGTTAGAAACATGTTAGATATAGTCTTGTAGTTTTCTTTTATCAAGAGATATTTGTGCAAGATATATGTTGATGTTCTGTTTGTGATTCCATAAGAATTAAATTAGTAGGTGCTGCTGCGCCCCTCCCAAAAATCATTGGCCAGTTATCACATGTCATTTTGGTGCTTTTGTTCCCTTTTAGCGGGTAATGTGACTTGCCACTAAGACTGACCACAATCCTATCCCAAGGTTTGTCTGCTTCAACTCTTATGACCTCCATCTCTCTTTTCTTCTTTCTATCCAGTTGACACTCATACCCAGAAGGTGGAATCGCAAGATGCTCTGCGCACCAAGAAGCCTTCGGCCAAGGCAGAGAAGAAGTCTGGTAAGGGTGATATGGGCAAGACTGCAGCAACCTTACTCGCCAAGGCCAAAGGAATCACATCAGATCCAGTCAAACTCAAAGGTGTCCTCGTCCATGAGCTGTCTGTGGTATGTACATCCATTCAAAGTACCAATCAAGATTTTAAAAAAAATTTTGATTACTCCCTTTAGTTGAAAGAGCCGTCATAAATATTCAACCATTATATATTGTTAGTGTGTTAAAATAGAAGAAATATGCCTCTTTTTTTTCGTACTTAAAGGAGAATTAACCCCTGAGTACAAATTTACTTATATTGAAAGGTGTAATATATTCCTACTTATTGGCCTAAATCATTTTCTAATAAGATATCAGAAAAGGGTATAAATAAAGATATTCCAACACCCGGTATCGTCTCCTACTCATTTACATGGGGGCTGCCATTTTCTTGCTGATTTGGATTTGTACATGAACCATTGAGAAATGTTCCGGTCAGGAAGATATTTTGCATCCAAGACCTAAATTGATTTTCTTCATTACCTAAAATCCCATATGTGACGAAAAATATAAATTGGGTGTTTACATGATTTATAAAAATTAAATCTTTATAATAATACTTTTAAATTGTCTGGTTTTACTTAACAAAAATCTATTTTCTTGGGTTTGCCAAACAGAGCAGAACATAATATATGCAGCATGCATTCTGACTTTTCAAGTCCCATTATCCGAAAGCAGGTGAATGCATAGTTTGCCGCTATAGATGCTCAGGGGAGAAGCATCCATAAAATTTGAATTAATTTGCTCCGTCCATTGCGTCACAGTATCTAGAAAATAGATTTATATTAAGCGAATATCGATTTTCAACAGAAATATATAAGGAAATCTTCACTTTAAAAATAAATTGACATATCTATTCTATATTTTTAATCTCAAATGGGTTTTTAATTTTGAAAAAGGCAATTGGGCATTTGGATTAAGAAAATCTTCTTGTACACATAAAAAAAATGGCAGCCCCCATGTATTGCTAGCAGACGATACATATTGCTAGCAGATGATAAATTTTGCTCAGAAAATCTTGATTCGTATCGATCTCGTATATTTTGACGCGAAGCCGTATAGTCTAACAAGTAGGAATAAATAACACCTTTGAACACTATCGTCTTTATTGTTTGAGGTTAATTCTCCTTTAAATCCTTATGCCATACTTGGTTAAGTAAATTGTTGTATTTTGTACATGAAGTATATGTTGTTATGTGCTCCAGTTATTAGAATTTTGTAATCTCTTGTTGTGTTTAAATCGTTCTGAATATTTTATGGAGCTTATTTGCTAATATTCAATAGATCTTCTTGTTTCTCTCTGTCCCCCTCTCTCTCTCTCTCTTCCATTCTCCTCACAGGAGCAACAGCTATACTACAAGGAGATCACTGAAGCCTGCGTTGGATCCTCAGAAACAAAGAGAACTGTAAGCCCTCTCCTCTATCATTCTGAAACATCTTTACTTTATTGAGTACATCATCATACAAAAAATCATGTTATCAATAACAAGTTACAATAATTGTTATAATCTACTGAAATCCTTGACTCTGATTGGCTGAGATTGAATTTGTCATAGAAATGAGGCAGTTGTTATTAATAACAAGTTTTATGAAACAGGGCCCAGATCACTATCCAATTGCCAGTGATCCTATGGACCAGTGCTCATTACACAACCCAACTATTGTCTGTTGAGTGCGAGAAGGGCGTTAATTCATATGCTTTAATACAGACTTAACACCATTTTGGCTCTCAACACACGATATGACAGTATTTTGTGAGGCAAGCAGCAGTAGGAATTAGATACGAAAGATTGTTGTTTAACGGTCCACATCAAGGTTGTCTTGAAATACCATTATAAAAGTAGAATTGTGCATCACAAAGCATTTGATGAGAGAGAAATAAAATATGGAGTGTTGTCAGACTTGTCACGTGATTTTCCTGTTTTTAAACCGATTAGGTATTTTCTCTGTCTGGAAAGCATACAATGCCCACATTATTTATTTTCATATTTTTATGACCTTTACTGAAAATGTTCACATTTCGAATTAGCTGTATCTGACCATTGACTGGGTGCAATTTCTTTTGTTATTATTATCATTGTTGTTTTTGTTGTTGTATTCGGCATCACCTGTGCCTGGGAGGAGAAAAGGCAAAAATTAATACATTCTATAAATAAACATTAGTAGCCGCATCAAATATTGTAAACTTTTGACCTCACAGGAAGCACTTCATAGTCTAGCAAACGACCCTGGTCTGTATCAGGTGGTACCTAGATTCAGCATGTTCATCGCAGAGGGGGTCAAGGTCAATGTGATTCAGAACAATCTAGCTATTCTCATCTACCTTATGCGTATGGTCAGGGGACTCATGGACAACTCTACGCTCTACTTAGAAAAATATGTAAGTAGGTTGAATGGTATTACAGTGAAACCTGTCTATAAAGACCACTTAAGGGAGACAAGAATAGCGGTCTTTATGAGCAGGTGGTCTTTATGTACAGCTTCCTTTAACACATGTTTCAATGAGAACACGTTTCAAGGGAAACAAAAATTATGGTCTTTATGGACAGGTGGTCTTTCTATACAGGTGGTTGCTAAAGCAGCTTTGACTGTAGTAGGCAGCTGATTGTATGTAACTAAAGTCACAACATATTTTGAAAATTAAATTGGGGCCCGTTCGTCGGCCTCTGATGCACTGATAAACAGAATTCCCTGTAAAAACCATACAGCAATCTCTCCATGTCGGACAACACTAACAGTATAGACTTTCTTGTCTTTATGTTCATATGGTAAATTCTTGTTCTATAGCTTGTACATTAATGTAGCGCTCTGCACTCAGTTGAAGCCCACCATTTGCTGTAGAAAACGTATTAGCATTTGATATGAACATTTAAACACATAAATCTTTTTGATTGAGGTCCTGAATATTCATAGAGATAGTGAACTAGAAATTACGGCCTATTACGAGTCTTCTGGTCAGAGGAGAGGCTAAATTGGCTCTGAATCGTAGTGATGCAAGAAAGGTCCTGTGATTGTCTATGATTTGAAGCTAATTCAGTCCTTATTCCTGGTAGAAGACAATGCACCAAATTTGTATGTGTAGTATTTATATTATTGTTCAGAATGTGAATCAGGAAGATTATATTTGTTTAAATGTCCATTTTTAATGATATTGCGATTTCTTTTTAAAAATCGGATCGCAGTGCGGTGGGCTCAAGTCACAATGAGCAGAAAATTAACTTGGCAAGTTCTCTTCATTTCGTTTCAGTTCATATACACATATGTAATCGTAAACACACAGGGCTTGAAATTAGTTGTTGCTTGGGTGCCATCGACCACCTAAAATCCCTTGGGGGAATCTTAAAGTTCTGTCTTTGTGCCCGGGTGGCAGCAAAAAAATCTCACAAAATAAATATTGTTATTATTGTTTCATGTGAATTTTTCCCAATCCACTGTAAATGACCACCTTAAGTTGAAGTTGGCCATCTACAAATTGTCTAGGTGTCCTAGCTGGCAAAGTTAAGCCAGAACCCTATTACATCAAGTATTTGTATTCTAATCCTTTTCCTCTTTTTTGACAGCTTCATGAGCTGATCCCAGCTGTGATGACATGTATAGTAAGCAGACAGCTGAGTCTAAGACCAGACGCTGATAATCATTGGGCTCTACGAGACTTTGCTGCCAGGCTTATGGCCAGTATGTGCAGGTGAGTATGTCTAACAAGAGTGACTCAATACTTGCTCCAGGCTTTGCTTTGTCGAAGATAAATGGTTAGGATTAGGGTTAGGTTCAGACTTAGGTTCAGACTTAGGTTCAGACTTAGTGTAAGGGTTCATTTAAGAGACTTTGCTGCAAGGCTTATGGCTAGTATGTGCAGGTGAGTCATAAAAGTGACCTGATCCTCACTCCAGGCTTTGCTTTGTCAAAGATAAATGGTTAGGATTAGGGTTAGGTTCAGACTTAGGTTCAGACTTGGGTTCAGACTTAGGTTCAGACTTAGTGGAAGGGTTCATTTAAGAAACTTTGCTGCAAGGCTTATGGCTAGTATGTGCAGGTGAGTCATATAATAATAAGAGTGACCTGATCCTCGCTCCAGGCTTTGCTTTGTCAAAGATAAATGGTTAGGATTAGGGTTAGGTTTAGGATTAGGTTCAGACTTGGGTTCAGACTTAGTGTAAGGGTTCATTTAAGAGACTTTGCAGTCGGTCTTATGGCTAGTATGTGCAGGTGAGTCATATTGTCATAAGAGTGACCCGATACTCGCTCCAGGCTTTGCTTTGTCAAAGATAAATGGTTGAGTTTAGGGTTAGGTTTAGGATTATGGTTAGGTTTCGGGTTAGGTTTAGGATTATGGTTAGGTTTCGGGTTAGGTTTAGGATTATGGTTAGGATTAGGGTTAGGTTTAGGATTATGGTTAGGTTTCGGTTTGGTTTAGGATTATGGTTAGGTTTAGGATTATGGTTAGGATTAGGGTTAGGTTTAGGATTATGGTTAGGTTTAGGGTTAGGTTTAGGATTATGGTTAGGATTAGGGTTAGGTTTAGGATTATGGTTGGGTTTAGGGTTAGGTTTAGGATTATGGTTAGGTTTCGGGTTAGGTTTAGGATTATGGTTAGGTTTAGGATTATGGTTAGGTTTCGGGTTAGGTTTAGGATTATGGTTAGGATTAGGGTTAGGTTTAGGATTATGGTTAGGTTTAGGGTTAGGTTTAGGATTATGGTTAGGTTTCGGGTTAGGTTTAGGATTATGGTTAGGTTTCGGGTTAGGTTTAGGATTATGGTTAGGATTAGGGTTAGGTTTAGGATTATGGTTAGGTTTCGGGTTAGGTTTAGGATTATGGTTAGGATTAGGGTTAGGTTTAGGATTATGGTTAGGTTTCGGGTTAGATTTAGGATTATGGTTAGGATTAGGGTTAGGTTTAGGATTATGGTTAGGTTTCAGGTTAGGTTCAGATTTAGAGTTAGGCTTCATTTAAGGCGCCTTACGAAAAGTTTTTACAGCGGCGGGCCCTCGGCGGCGCCGAATGATTCGGCGCCGCCGAGGGCCCGCCGCTGTAAAAACTTTTCGTAAGGCGCCTAAGAGACTTTCCAGTCAGGCTTATGGCTAGTATATTCAGGGCCCTGTTTCATAAAACTTGTCATCAATGACAAGTTGCAATAACTGTTATAAGCTACTGAAATCCTTGCATCTGATTGGCTGAGAGCAAATTTGTCGGTAAAAATCACCGACAAGACACTTGATGAAATGCCCCCAGGTGAGTCAGGGTGATCCGACATAACCCCCCGCAACATTTGCTCTGGCAACATTTGCTCTGGCGACGCTTGCTCCGGGCTTTACTTTGTATCATAGATGTAGGGTTAGGGATGCTATTGGGTCAAAGGTCAGGTCTAGTGTCAGGGTTAGGTTTGGTGTTTGGTACAGGGTTTAAGCTAGGAGTTCAGTTAAATGCAGGAAATGGACTGGAGCAATTATTGCCGGAGCATGTGTTATAGGGGGCACATTTTCTTTTTGTACTTAAAGATAAAGTTGAGTTCTGGTCATGAGATTGAATTGTGAAAGAAACTGTCTTGATACACTGGGGAAAGGTTGATTATTTACAGTAGCATATAACAATTAGTGTATGCTGTTGGGTTTTGGAATCACCAAAGTGATTAGATATTGACTCAGTCCTGCTGAGAGTCACATGCACTGCACACAGAAATGTGTATATGGGACTACACGCAAATGTTCAGCCCAAACATTTCAGCTGTTTCTTGTCATATTTTGAATGTGAGGGCATTTGAAGAGCAATCCTTCTCAGGGGACATTTCTACTTTGATAATCTTCCAAACTAATATAAAAAGAAAGAGAAAGCTCACAAATTATTTTTCCATTTCCCAGAACTGAACCTTCTCTTATATGTGTACTTTGAGGTTTTGCTATTGCTTTTGACTAATTTTCAACATGTTTCAAAATCGGTAGTACCTTTATGCTTTGTGATTTGATGTACCGGTATGTAGTTCTTTCTTGAAAAAAACTGTACTACCCTTTTATTTACCTTTATAGAAAGTTCAGCACTACAACAAACAACATGCAGGCAAGGATCTCTAAGACCTTTGATGAATCCCTGTCCCAGGATAAAGCTCCTCTTGCTACTATCTATGGTGCATTGGTTGGTCTAGCTGAACTTGGTCCAGAGGTAATTCTCATACTTACTGATTAATCAAACTGAGACCCATCGTAAAGATTTATGACATTTGTCTTAGGCAAGAGAGTAAAGCCAGATTAATAGAATGTAGTGCTTAGTATCCTCAGGAATAAGCACTTTAGGAAGTCAACTGTTATTACTATTGTCATTATTGTATTTGTTATAGTTGTTATTGTTGTTTCAATCATTATCATCATCATTATTATCATCATCAATATCATCATCATCATCATCATCATCATCATCATCATCCTCCTCACTACCATCATCATCATAATCAGCAGAAGCAGTATCATTATTATGATCATCACCATCACCATCACCATCGTCGTCATCATCATCATCATATTACCACCATTATCGTCATCATCATCATCATAATATCACAACTATTATCATCACCATCACCATCATCACCATCACCATCATCACCACCATCACCACCATCACCATCACCATCACCATCACCATCACCATCACCATCACCATCACCATCACCATCACCACCATCATTATCACCATCAGCACCATCATCATCGCCATCAGCACCATCATCATCATCACCATCATCACCACCATCATCACCACCATCATCATCATCATCATCATCATCATCATCATCATCATCATCATCAGTAATATTATAGTCATCATCATCATCTCTCTTTTGTTTTGTTTTTATAGGTTATGAAGACATTGGTGATTCCCAAGATCAGGATGTTAGGAGAACGTCTGAGGATCATGTCAGAGAGTCTCATCATCAGTAACCCTGATAAGATAGCAGCGGAACATCTCAAACAACTTGTACAGGTTAGTCTATCGAACAAGCATGTCTGGAGAAAGGAGTATTATTATTATTCATGTTTCTGTACGAAACACAGATACGTGAGTACACTTAAGGGCCTTTGATATAAAAGACCGCTTTGGTAATGTATGCAAAATTTATGCATACCTTTCAAACAGAGGTTGTTCTTGACAACCTGAAAGCTTGCCGGACATAGCAGCAAATAATGTATGCAAACTGGATTCCAGGCATTGAGGCTCATTTATAAAAAGCAGGTTCATGGAATAGCTCGTATGCATTACAGAAGCGGTCTATTATGCAGATACGTTTTCTCACCCCTACATTCCATTCATCTGCATGTGAATTGTGCTTTATGTTTCCAAATTTTGTTTACCGTGGTAGTCATAGGAATAGAAATGATGATGGTTAGTATCATCACCTGGTGTGTAAGGTACCAGTTCTGACAAGAGCCCCGCAAGAAGCCCATAACCTTTGTAAACTGTTATCGTCACCAGAGAGGCCGAAGGGTGTTTACTGATATACTTTCACATAGAGTTATTGTGCTTGTGACTCTCAAGAGACGGTATGGGTAGTTATACAACATATTCCTCTATTCTTACGATCATCAAGAAACACTGTGCACTGTACCTGAAGGGAGTGAGAAGCACTCCTGATGTCCTTCATGAGTATGAGGAAGAGTTCGGTTACCTTGGCCCCTTCCTCTTCTCTCACGTCACCAAGCTTAGATTCCAACCAAGCACGGCTACAACCCAGAGTAACTCTACACTGACATCAAGACCTATGATCTCTATTCCTCAGGTTAGTGACTTCTAAAAGTTTTCTTGCCAGATTTCTTTTTGGGCAATCCCACAAAAACTGAATGACATAAATACACAATTTGTCTGTATTTGAATGTGCTTCTTAGTAATAGAGTATTATGAAGCCAAAAAGTTGTGTTATGTTTAAATTGCCATTTATTGATGAAAGATTTTATTTTCAAAGCAGTCATATTTTATAAGTGATGTTGATTATAATATGTGGTGATCAATTTGCTGCAAACATGCCATTTTGGTACTGCAGATAATCATAAATAAAGAGAGTAAAGGAGAATGAAAAAAACTTTTGGGACATTATCCCATTAGGGATGACTCGGAGCGAGAAATCAGAGAGTGGCTCGGGAGCAAAATTTATTTTGATAAACCTGGTGGGAGGGGGATCTTTTGAAATATTTGGCTGGTAATGGCATTATGTGAGTCAGTGATGTATATAAAAATATAAACTGCATGTATACTGATGTTTCATCTCTCTTTGTCCAACAGGGGCGTCCTACCACCATCATCACCTCTGGTAGGTCCCTCTCCTCCTCCGGCTTTAGCCCCAAGACCCCCTCCCTGCTCTCCCCCACGGGCACCGGTCTCCAGCGGACCCTCTCCTCCTCGGGCACAGGGTCAGGAACCACCCCGTCTAGCCAAACAAAGATTGTCTTGGTCTCGGCCACTGGGTCTGGAAGGAGCTCATCGCAAACTGTAAGTCTGAATATGTGGATTTATGATACGTGTTCTGGCAACAATTGCGCTCCTTGATCAGGGGAGCATTTCATCAAGCGTTTTGTCAGTGATTTTTACCGACGACTATTATAAGCTACTGAAATCCTTGCATCTGATTGGCTGAGAGCCACTTTCCCAAGTTCAACCCTGGAGCAAACACTATACCTAACCCAAAGCATTGCATTAGCTTTTAGTTGTACCTCTATTTTCACCAGAGCAATACACCCGAGACACTCTACCAAATATAAAACCCAATCCTACTCCTAAACTGAACCCCTTTTTCTTGGATTTAATAGAGCCCCAAACAAATGTCACTAAATATACCTGTATACTCCTGTTTTCAAGTTTCTGCTTGTTTCTTGCCTGAACCAAGTGACAGATTATTTGATTCATCTGGTGAATATGATTCCAGCCCTTTGGATGGAATTCATATGGCATACATTTATTATTGCTATGTTCTGGGTTAGCTATGTTGTCAAGAGTAGTTTTGTTTAGGAAATGCTCCTAAAATGTCAGTTGTGAGACCACTGCTCTACCACTTGTCTGACATCCCCAATTTTTGGTTTCCTGAACTCCAATAGCTCTTTCGCATATGTTGATGCATTTTACTTTAATAATTGAAGAAATAATTTCCTAAAAAATTAACAGTGTCGTATATCTACGTTGACTCCTTACAGAGCCCAGTCCTGAGTGGCCCATCGACACCCACATCCAGCGTCTTCAAGCTGAACTCTAAGCCCTTTGTCACCAAGTCTCTCAGCTCCTCCCTCTCATCTTCACTCTCCTCCAGCCAGACAATCGTTATGTCACCCACTGGGACGGTGAAATCTGAGAGAAAGTCACCACCTGCAACCGCAATTGGGGGAGGAACTAATAACACCAATATGCTGATGTCTTTGGCTCAAGCTGCAACCATTCTGAGACCTGTAAGAACATCCAGTGACGAAGAGGAAGATTAGTAGCAGAGTTGAAACTGTACAGACATGTAACTGACAAACTGAGCAAGGATGTGCTGCTCAATTGATCATGTCCATGCTGCTAGTAATGACCAGTGGGGGAGGATCTAATAACACCAATATGCTGATGTCCGTGGCTCAAGCTGCAACCGTGCAGACACCTATAAGATCATCAAGTGGCGATGACTACATGCAATATTCGTAGTAGAGTTGAAACTGTACAGACATGTAACTGACAAACTGAGCAAGGATGTGCTTTTCAATTGACCATTCGACTAGTAATGACCAGTGCAGGAGGAACCAGTGGCATCAAAATGCAACTGTGCTTTGCAGACACCTGTGAGATCATCCAGTGGTGAAAACCACACACAAGGATCATAGCAGCTAGGAAACGTCTTGAGACACCTATCTGACAAATTGAGTAAGAACTTGTCATTTTCCTTTGCACTTTATTGAGTCTCTGAGACTACATGGATCAAAAGGTTCCTTGTGCAAGCTCGGTTTGCAAAGCAATTGCATGCCAACTGTCAGATATTCTCTGCAAGAGTTGCCACCATGAATTTACAGCAAAGTCCTCATGCAATAGTACCCCGCCAGACTAACTAAGCAAGAGTATGCTATTCAATCTCTCATGTTCTCATATTGTGTTAAAGGTCAGTGAATCATGAATACATGTATCCGTGTGAACGCTAAGCTTTCCATATGAATACAACATACACCAACATTCAGAAATATTTTGAAAGTGCTGTCCAACACACATATTTTGCTGTAGTCCCCTGTCCAAGCAGATATTGGACCCATAAATATGATACTCATTTGTAAATCTCTGAGGATATTAGTTTAACATATACTGGCTTTCAAAGGAGCTTTGTAAATTTGTGTTTTTTAATGCTTGTAAGGTATTTGAGATGCTGTACAAATTAGAACTATTTGATATCTCTTTATTCAGAGTGAATGACAATGACCATGAATGTTAGAATGATACGCGGGTAATTTGATAATTACCAAATCATGCCTGAGATTAAAAAAAATTGTGACTTTAATTGATGAAATGAATGGGCATTGGCCACAAGTGTTTGGAAGATAATACGGTGGAACCACGTTATGAGGAACACTGTTATATCAAACTCGTTATAACAAGGTAATTTTACTGGTCCCACTTCTTTAGATTCTTGTGTTTTTTAGCCCTGATAACAAGGTTTTGATATATCAAGGTAATTTCCATGGTCCCAAGGAGTTTGTTATAACGAGGTACCACTGTACAGATAACTAGCTAGACCTATCAGTCACTGAAGGAATGGTTTTTGCCTTTTTAACAAATCTAATATAGGCCCCACATTTATGAAAACATAGCTGTATGTTTGTAGGCTTAAAGATAAAGTTGAGTTCTGGTTGTGCGAATACATTGTTAAAGAAACCGTCTCAAAGCAATTGGGAAAGGTTGATCATGTCTACATAAGAATTGGTGTGTGCTGTGAGGTTTTGGAATTATTAGAATGATAATAATTTAAGAAATTAACTCGATCTCGCTGAAAAGCACAGACACTGCACACAGAAATGGGTATATGAGACTGCACACAGAAATGGGTATATGAGACTGCACACACATGTGGCGTGAATGTTCGGCCTGAACACGTCAGCTATTTCTTGCCATATTTTGAATATGAGGGCATTTGAGAAGCAGTCATTTCCAGGGGACGTGTCTATTATATTTCACCTTTCCTAGAGCTCAACTTTCTCATTAAATGGTGGTCCCAAGAACAGTATTATTCTACTGTGGGAAACTGATCTTAGCACTTTATCAGTACATGGATATACATAACCTCATGGTTTATAAAATAAATTCGGACAGTTCTTCTTGCAAGCATGCATGGAGAGTGATGCATTGTTGATATTTTGTAAATTTTGTAGAATAAATATTCTGAACATCAATAGAGAGTATACAACACTACATTTATTTAATCCATTTGATTGTTGATGCGTTGAATTGATATGGTACATGTGTGATGGTCGTTGTGCTTCTTATAAAGGACATGTGTTGTGTTGTATTATTGCTTTGTTTTTGTTTTGTTTGTTTCTTATTGATTTTTTGATAGCAACATTAGCAAGGGGTAATTCGTACAAGGTGCATTGTATTTCTATTTTTTCCCTTGAGAGCTTCCTATTTCTTGCTGTGGAAGGGTAGCAGGTATGGTTCTGCACCATACAGAGAATGGAAAAAAAAGCCGGAAACAGACACAGAGTTGTTAGGGTCTGAAATTCGGCAAGCACCTCATAACTGACAGTCTTGTTTTGTGATATCACTGAACCCCCCCTCCCCGACCCCCTTATATGATTTATTAGTAATTTGACTTTTTTATGATGAGAGGCAGTTGTGTCAAGGAGTTATTCCTTGTTGTGTGATAACTCCTTGGTTGTATGACTCTTTCTGGAATTTTGGGAAAAGTGGGATAAGAGGAGAGAGAGAGAGGAGAGAAGGGGAGAGAGAGAAGAGAAGGGAGAGAGAGGAGAGAAGGAAAGAGAGAGACTGAGAAGAGAGAAGGGCAGAGAGAGAGGAGAGAAGAGAAGGGAAGAGAGAGAGAGGGGGGAGAGAGAGATAGGAGAGAAGAGAAGGGGGGAGAGGGAGGGGGATGAGGGAGTGAGAGGAGAAAGAAGAGATGAAAGGAGTTCAAATTCGTGGCTTATCCACAGGTTGGGCATTAGATATTTTTTTTAAGCTTACAAAGTGGATTTATAGCTTTGCATTGCACAGATTTTTCTCCGTTTAGATAGATAATGTGTGGAAAGCAATGCTACCGC
Source organism: Heliocidaris erythrogramma (assembly GCA_025617745.1). Lineage (NCBI taxonomy): Eukaryota > Metazoa > Echinodermata > Echinoidea > Camarodonta > Echinometridae > Heliocidaris > Heliocidaris erythrogramma. Next base: position 34,853,817 of record CM046871.1, on the reverse strand, counting down.
ATGCTATTTATATTTTCATTCTTTCTATAAATCTAGTTCTTTCCTTCTTGCGTATTCATTCCTTTGAGTATATTATTCATTATAATCATTTTCACTTTTACAGGATTTCACCTTCTCTTCTTTCTACCTCTATTTGGTTGTTTATTTATCTTTCCTTTCCTCGTCCTCCATCACTATTCATTTTTGCTTTCTTCCTTCTTTTCTTATAGCATCTCTTTCATTATTATTATTTTTTTTTTGCATTTTAGTCTTATTTTAATTATTTCCGTACACATACATGTATATAGGTATTTCTTATTTCCCATTTTACCTCCATTTTCAACCTTTGTACAGCGATCATATTTTATGTAACCAGATCCTCTTTTTAGCCGACGAATTCTCCACAATGCCATAAATTATGAATGATTGCTTAGTTTATTCAAGGAGGTACTAGGCAAGCCTTGCCAAGTACCTCCTTGGTTTATTGCTTGTACTGTTGGTATAGCATGGCTCATTTAAGTGCCATTAAGTGGGGCAGAGAAAACGGTGGTTCTATCGTACATGTATGTTGTGTTTTTTCCAGTTAATTTAACAAATCTCGATTTACTCTCGAAATCCCTCTCTCCATCTGTAGTATATACTTATATCGAACTCGCTCTCTCTCTCTCTCTCAATTTTATTACGTATCTGTCTCCTTATCGTTGTGTGTGTGTCTCTCTCTCTCGTTTTTCTTTCTCTCTCTCTTATCAATGTCCTATCTTCTCTATAATTATTTGTCTCTCATTGTTATTTTTCTTTCTCTATGTTTTTGTCTATTTCTCTATCATCTGGATATCATTGTACATGTACATGTATGTATCTCTCTCTCTTTCCTTTCTATTTTTTTTAATTATCTCTGCCCCATTTCTCTTTATCTCTCTCTCAATTTTAATACGTATCTGTCTCTGTGTGTGTCTCTCTCGTTTCTCTCTCTCTCTCTTATCAGTGTCCTCTCCTCTGTAATTTTATATCTCATTGTTATTTTTCTTTCTCGATGTTTTTGTCTACATTTCTCTGTGATCTGGATACCATTACATGTCCCATCCAATGTATATTTATCTCTCTCTCCTTTTCTTCTCTTCTACTTTTTTTTATCTCTCTCTCTCTCTCTCCCTTTTCTCTTTATCTCTCTCTCTCTCTCTCTTCCTGTTTTAAAATGCATCTATCGGTTTCTGTGTCTTTGTATGTGTGTGTGTCTCTCTCTCTCAATTTTATTACGCATCTGTCTCTGTGTATGTGTGTATGTCTCTCTCTCTCTCTCTCTCTCTCTCTCTCTCTCTCTCTCTCTCTCTCTCTCTCTCTCTCATACTCTTTACACATCTCCATCTCTCATTCTCTTTCTCCCATTTCTGTTTAATGGCAGTGGTAGTAGTTCAATAAAGCAATGTAGTCTGCAAGGTTAGAAGAAGTTATTTCAAGTATATTTAAGACAAAAGTAGCAAGATACGAAATTATACAAAATAATGTAATAACTGATCATTGATATTGCAAATTTAATTCATCTGAAATTAAGTACAAACAATCGTCGCTTTATTCTTGTTTATATTGTTATTTTTTGGGGGGTCCTTTTTATCTCTTTCTCCTAGGATAATTTTCTTCCAAATATTGTTTCTTGTTCAAACTTTGGATTGTCCACCTGACTTTAGTGGCATCTCACTTTTAAATTCCTGCGTTTCAGAACAATAATTATCCTTCAGCGAATAGATTTTTTTTTCTCAAAGTCTCATTCTTTCCTTAGATAAAAATATCGTTACATGGGGTGTACAATGGAAATTAGCATAAAAATAATTTGTCCATCTGTTCACATAATGCACGGACGTCACAGAGCTCGAGAAAAGAAAAACTGTCGAAATATCTGTACTCGCATTTTGGAAGAAACATGACTTCGGGGTATTTTTGTCTTTTACATGTAATTCCATAACGGCTTTGGACGGATTTTTTTTCATGTCACTTTCATTGTTCATTTGTGTAGTTCTTTGGTATGCACATCAAAATTCGAAAAAAAAAAGGACTTTGAGTCAACGATTCGAAATTTCGCTTCAAATTATGCTAGCTTCTTTACTAAGTCGATATACTGAAAGATATGAACGTCACAAAGCATTTTTTAACAATCGGAAGACGTATCATAGAAAGTCATTCTGACAATTACGAAAATAATGAACAAAGGAAGAAATTGTTTTATATTGAGAAACTCAATCACACGCCTAATATTGCGTCATCGAAACAAAATGTCATGAAAGTTTAATACCCGTTAAAATGATATCACCGCAATCTGAAAATGAAAAATTAATGGCGCTGCTTAACCTTCTTTGTTAAGTCCGCCATCGTGTTTCATGTCCACTTTGGCCACGTCAGCATGACATCGAATCGGATGCTCGCTCTCGTTACCGAAGAAGTATGGCCTAGTTGCCACACCCTGTGCGTATTCCTTATAATGTCCCCCTCTACATACCAACTCATGCACCCAGGGTGGGTGGATGTCCGAGCAACTCTTAAACGTCATTAACGCGTCATCGCTATAACATCGTTTCCTCAATTTATCCGTTCCTTCCTTGTCTAATATTGCGTTGAGTTCAACGAACTGCATGACGGTTGCATCAATGATGTATCCCTTCCACTCGACGACCCAGTGACTGATCGTTGATGTCTCGATGACCGCCGACGTCGGGACGGTATGATGTTGATAGTACGTCGAGCGGTGTCGTTTTTGGCGGGACTTTTCATTTTTCGATACTTGATGCTCGTCTGCGTGTAACCGTCTGCGAAATATTTGGGCAATTCGTCTTTTGATGGGATGAGACCTTTTCTGTTCCCTCAACACCGATATGGGTTTACGAATGACCCAACGAACACGACGTGGAGACTTTGACACGTCCTGATCGTTGGGATTATCGATTTCCAAGAGGAAAGAGACAAGTCGTCGAGTAACGGCCCAGCAATCGACGTCCAGTCGGCCTAATCGGTGTTGACTACTCCGACAATGCTCCATGAAGAAGTCCTCAATGATCTTCCGATCAACCTCAGACGGCACAGTTGTCTTTGATCCACCCTCCATCCTTTACCTTCACCAATCAGCAAACAATGATAGGCCTATACGTGTTTTTCTTTCTCCAGTCATGGAAGTCGTCATTAAGATGGTTGGAATATTGTCATCGCCGTTGAGTCAATGCGAACTGGTAGGCGAATCAGGCGTTTTAATTCATTGTTGTCTGTATACATCTTCCAATCAGATATTATCTACTCTATAATCTCAAGTATCATTTATGGACAATATTATTGAGTTATTTCATATCGACCATGAAGCTAGCTGGCGTCTTGTACAGTCGTAGAGTTATACCGCCATATAAACACCAGTTTGAAAGATGTTAAAAGAATACTGGTCTCTTTCCTTTGCAATGATATGACGTGGCGTGAGACAATTCCATTCGCTGCAGAAAATGAAAACAAATCCAAAGTGCAACTTCCTGCGCTGTGGACAATTTCATTGATTTGTTATGTTTGATGATGATCGTTTTGGATAGGTTCTAAAGTACGTTCTCGAAATAATGATCGAAATTTATAAACTACATAGTTTTCTTCGCAGCTTCTGATTAATTTTAACAATAATTAATCAAACACTGGCCAAGCGTTGCAATATGACAGTCTTGCAATATAATTAAACATAATAAATATAATTAACTAGTTTTCTTCGCCTAAACGTTTGATTTATTTTAAATAAATGGCGACACTGGACAGGCGTTGTTACATCTGTTGTGTATTTGATCTGTCTCTAATGGATGATAATGTGTTTCGCTTTGTACTTGTAGACAGCTGAGGAGTAAAGTAATCTGTCGTGTTGAGATATAAAGCGTTATGAGCGCCATTTTGAGAGAAGATAAAACGAATCTCGTCAACCCATCGCGATAATGACCTCCCCACCAATATCGTCCAAGTCTGAAAACAATAACACACCAAGACCAAAGTTTAATGTCGCTTGTTGTGTATGATGGCAGTATAATGTTATTTCCCCAATTGAATAAATTCATTCATGCGCAAGATATTTACTTTACGGAAGTCCAAGTCTGAAAACAATAACAATACCGAAGTTCAATTCCGTTCGTTGTGTACGATGGCAGAATAGGTTCGCTCAGATCGATGATGGCTTCGTTCCTCATCGCATAAATTCATTCATTCGCAAGATATAGGTTGCTTGGAGGAATTCGAAGTGAACACGCCGCGTTACACCATGACCCGAGGGAGATAGCGCTCAAGATGGCTTCCACCTCTCGTGTTGCTCAAGCTGTCATCAGAATTGATTCCAAGGGTTGGTTGGCAAGTATTTTGGTCACGTGTTCGGGGCCATTGCCCCGGGGAGATGGCTGGCTGCAGACAATCGAAACTGAAATTGAAAGAAAGGCAGAGAAGAAAATAACGGAGTGAATCACTGATGGACTTGAACGCAAGCCAATGATTTATAACGCAGGACAGCTAAACATAACATTTTGACAGCAATAGGAGGATGCATCAGATCTGAAGAGGGAGGTGTATGGGCGTGACTTAACGATCCAGTTGTCATGGTTGTATCATGATAACATCACATATACCTGTACACTTATAATGAATCAAAAATAATAACATCCATGTTATACATTTGCTTATTCATGCAGTAGTAATTACAACCCCATCTCCCCTCCCCTGTCTGTCTCTCTCTCCATGTGCTGCAAGTCTCTCGATTTGTCCACTTTGTCTGTACATGTATATCTCTCTTTCCATCTCTATACTTCTGTCTGACCATCTGCCCCCCCCCCCCCATCTCTCTCTCTCTCTCTCTCTCTCTCTCTCTGATCAAGCCTTCCATCTTTTACTCACCTTCTTCTGGAATCTATCAACTCTTTCTTCTCTTCCCTTCCTTCTCTCTCTCTCTCTCTCTCTCTCTCTCTCTCTTCCTCTTTTTCACCGTCCCCTCTCTCTCTCCCTCTCTCTTCTCCCCTTTCCGTATTATCGGATCTCCCTGTTTTGATACACGTCAATTATTATCTACGTTTACATTGCCTGTCGTATACAAACACTTATTATGTGTATTATCTGCGGCAGAAATAACACATTTTATAAGTCATAAAGATAAGCTTTATTGAACAACGTTCTTTTCTGAATCAATATTGATTAAAAGCTGAAAAAAATCATACAGGATCGTTTTAAATTCGAGTTTCTATTTTATATTATGCTAGGTAGATTTTAACGGCTCCATCATTCGCTCCATCTCCCCCTCTCTTTCTATCTCTCTCTTTCTCATTTCATCTCTTCTCCTATACGCTGTATTCGAGAAGCTTAATTGAGCTTAAATTGAGTCGAGAGTACATTCATTATCAGAAAGAGTGTGGACTAGTTATTGTAGATTGAAAAAGCCATGAAACATAATTATTATGTTAACTAGTCCACGCACGACCGATCAACATTATATTATATCAGGGACATGGAAGAGCAGATTGGGTATTTGTCGTGCACGAAATGAGGTCTGAAAGTGAAAATGTTATTGCATTTGTGACAATCACTTGATAACGCAAACGAATACTACCTGAGCTATAGAAATAAACCAGTTAAACGATCAACAAACAGTGCACAGTTACATATTTTTCTACACACGCTTTTGTAGATATAATGCTCACAGATCAAATCATTCAATCAAATAACTATAACCATGCAAACAATACTTTACCTCCAATCATATAACAATAATGTGTAGGCCGCAGCAGCATTGGCATGATAATGATGCTCTCTGCTCGAGCTGTGCACTAGCCCTATCTGGCCTCACTGCATGGTATATAGATGATGAAACGCAGTATGATATAGGTGACTCTGGAGCTCTGGCATCACAAACAAATACTTGAACTTCAGACCCCACGCTCGGCTTTCCTCCTCTCAAGAGCTGGAAGCGGGAGAGAGAGAAAGAGAAAGAGAGAGAGAGAGAGAGAGAGAGAGAGAGAGAGAGAGAGCTAGAGAGGAGGGTGGGTCGGAGAGAGGAGAGATGTAAACAAAGGAAGGCAACAAAAGCATGTACGTTGCTATCCACTTTGGTTTATACCCAGGTACTTTTAAATATAGACCCCACCGCCATCCGAGGAAGAATGAAATATATAGTTGGTTTTTTCCCTCTCCGGAATCCGTGTTATTGTGTGTGGATGACCTATAAAGCATAAAGCGGGAAATCGAAAAAGATACTTCAGGGGAGCGTTTCATCAAGCGTTTTGTCAGTGATTTTTACTGACAACTGTTATAAGCTCCTGAAATCCTTGCATCTGATTGGCTGAGAGCAAATTTGTCGGTAAAAATCACCGACAAGACACTTGATGGAAACGCCTTCTTGGAGGGGCTCAATAGGTAGCTCGCAAGATATTTGAATTTATGGACACTCCATTCCCTAATACCCTTGTGACGAACTATTGCTTTCACCTGGGCAGCGTTTCATCAAGCGTTTTGTCAGTGACTTTTACCGACAACTGTTATAAGCTACTGAAATCCTAGCATCTGATTGGCTGAGAGCAAATTTGTCAGTAAAAATCACTGACGAAACGCATGATGAAACGCTCCCTGGAGCAATATAGTATTGTGTTTCAATAGTCAGAATGCACACAGCAAAAACTGTGGTGTTAACTGGTGTGCATACACACTTAGAAAAAAAGGTTCAGGTTTGCACCCTAAATGCAACACTGGCAGCACCTTTTTGGGTGCAATTTTGCACCCTACATGAAAAGGGTCCAAAAATTCACCTTTTTGTTCTTGTTTGCACCCTTTAATGCCCGTTTTCATCCAAAGGGTGCAAATTTGTACCTTTTCTAAAAGGAACAACTCTGCACCCTTTAAGGGTGCAAAATGTAGCTAACTGCACCCTTAAAGGTGCAAAAAGCTTTTTAGGGTGCAAAGTTGCACCCAAAAAGGTGCTGCCAGTGTTGCATTTGAAGGGTGCAAAATTGTACCTTTATTTCTAAGTGTGTAGAGGACCACACCAGTCATTTTACACCGGTGTTAAATCTGTGGTGTTAAATCAACACCCAGTGGTGTTATTACAACACCTTTGGTTGTTTTTTAACACTCTTTGGTGTTATGTTGAAACTCTGGGGTGTAATTTTAACACCCTAGGGTGTGGTCCTCTATTAACACCAACTGGTGTCAGTTTTAACACCCCAGTTTTTGCAGTGCAGGTTTTTATCATTTTTATTATTTTGTCGGGCAAACATCTGGCAAGCTTTATTGGGTCCTCACGGGCAAAAAATGTTGTAGTATAAGCGATTTCGTAATTAGGATTTGCGCTTGAGCAGATAAAGGTCATTTGACATAAACTGGCATGTTCATTTAAAATTCACTGAGATAAGCATCGACTGTGATGTAATGATTATTCATATATTCATTTAATTATACTTTTCATTAAATCCACTGAAAAGCAACAAAGTGTTCATTGATGGTTGGTATTTGACAGTCTGCCAAATGATAGCTAACTTGCAAACAATGCGCATTCATTGACGTGCTATTCTAGTCACCTGGTCTACGATGTCCTTCTTTCATAGTTTGAATTCTGTAGGTTGCTATGTCGGGCAAGCTAACGTATTATCTTTCTTTGAAAAGATGCCTATCCTAAAAAGGGGAAAGGTCATTTGCGAAAAGTTGTTCATGGGCCAATTACGAAATCGCTTATTGAGGCAAGCATTTTGCGAACTCGTTAGTTTTGGTTCATTTCATAAAGAATATCTAAAATCCAATTTATCATGAGAGCATGTCTCCCGAATCATCTATTTTGGTTAAAATTAACAATGGATATTCATTTTATAAAGAATATAAAATCCAATTCGTCATGATTAACATCTCTAGTATAATTATGACAGAACCCACTTTTCAAGCACTCGATACTATCTGCCTGGCATATGGCCTCAATTATGTTTTTGTATCTCCATACCGCGATCAAGCTTTCATTAGTGGTGACGGGAAGATTAATGGTAATGCTATTGATCATTGTGGTTGATATCACTGTGCATGGTCGAGATGGAGAGAGCAAAAGCGTGAATAAATGCGAGTCATCACTTTATTTTGTGTAAAAGAGACAAAGTTCACCACTATATACCTTTAAAGCTTTGCGTCATTGTACAACACAATAAAACTAGCTGAAAGGCATAAGTCTCAGGCTGTTGAGAGCCAGAAGGGGCATTAGCTCATATACTTTAACACAGAATTAACGCCCTTCTTGCTTTCATCAGACCCTCTTCCAGGGGCGGATCCAGGATTTAGTATAAGGGGGGGGGGGGACACAAATGCAGGTTTGTCAACTTTTGGAAAAGGTATACCCGTATTTTTTTTTATCTTGCCAGCTTCTCAAAAAGTCGCTCAGTGGGAGGGGGGGGGGGGGTGTGGCGACAAATTTTTTTTCGCCAGACCTCCAAAATTTGCTCAGTGGTGGGGGTTATGGGTGTCCAGTTTCCCTCCATAATTCTCTGACAAGCAAAAAAAAAATGGCGGATCGTCTATGGTCAAAATGCATACTTTTCTTCCAAAGGGGGGGGGGGGGAAGGCACGGGCTGGAAGTGCCCCCCCCCCTGGATCCGCCAATGCCCCTTCTATTTCTGTCAGTTTAACCTTGGTGTTTTTGTTTGAAAACGACGTGTCTTTGTTTGCACATCGCTCCCGCAGTGAACCGCTTGTGACAACAAAACATCAACTCGATTTTTTACGCGATCGATCGATATGTATTTACAAAACATATACATATCATGCCTATAGGACCACCTGCACGATTATGATTCACAATACATATATCATACATGGTTATATTCATATTCTAGGCAAGGTCGGGCCCGTATACTGTATAGAGAAATTATATAGACGTAAGTCATTGCTGGCGTAGCCAGACTTATTGAACGGGGGGTGACACACAAAATCACAGAGTCACATAGTTACACAAGACCCCTAAGTTCCGTGGATTACCTTTATTTCCTTTTTTAATGAACAGGGGGAGGGGTGCGTGTCCCCCTTGTGCCCCTAGCTGGCATATGCCTACGTATGCCATGGTTATAAAGTGGCATTCACGTCTGTGGTCGACAATTTCCACAGCTAGATAGATGATTATGTACACGAATATTATTTTTAAAAATGAGCAAAATATACAGCTATACTACCACTATCATAAATACATTTATCACTGGCTTACCAATATCTCGTGTCGGCGTTCAAAGTACATGTATACACGATTACAGTGCGACATTTCAGAAAACATTAATTCTAAACGTCAGAAGAAAATTAATGAACTTAAGTTTCATTTCCTGCTTTGCATGGATTATACAAGCACTTAGCTCTGAGTTTCTGACCAAAATAGAAGCCTCAACATTACTTGACCAGTTTATAAGTGCAATGCCTGAAAGGCTGAAATGTGTTTGTATATTTAAAACAAAATCGAAATGCACGTTTCGTGCATCATTTTGTTGTTTGGTCCGGTCGGCCTCGGGTAAAACTTTCGCATAGTTAACGGCAACCATGGTTAGAAGCAGACAATACATACATACAAGTCATATTTTGTAAAACAAATTATCACGCATAATAGGCCTCAGAAAAGCAGTGTGTTAGATAGACCTTTTTATCAAGCAGACAAGATATTGAAAACAAACGAAGATGGTTTTATTTGATTTTAATTGATTTGATCATTTAATACCAAAATTCATGTCACATGGATACAGCAAACTGATAATTACATCATGAGACAAATTTTCTTAATAGGAACTAACAAAATAGCATAATGCTAACCGAAGTTCCATAAGCAGACGCAATTAACAAAACTCAAACATATTTACCAAAAAAGGTAGAGTGCGATATGGTAAATCATTAAGCTCACCCGAGCTTACGTTTGGTTAATTATTACAAATTATTCAAATATCACTTACCGGTGCGAGATAAAAACATCCCTTCAACACTTCATGATAGCAAAATGATCTACAAGGTCTGGTATATCTCCATGGTTCTAATGCAGCTTTCTGCTTTCCGGGACCGCTTCCTCCTTCGAGTTCCGTAACAATGGAGCATAATATTAAAATTGATGTGAGGGTCAAGCTCAGGATCGGAAAATGTGATATTATTTATACCCCATTCACACCGAAAAGACCAATACCATATCGAACGGAAAGTTAAATTACACCGAATGGCCAAAAAAAAATTGATCGGTATGGACTCGGTTTGGCGGTGTGACTGCGGTGCTTGGTTGAAATAAGAGCTATATACGCGAGAGGAATTAAGTTTAATTCGATCAGCGCGGAGATGGGTTTGTGCTATTATTAAAGCCGCCGATTTGATTTACGGGAATATGGGCCCCGAACTCCGTCGGGCAGAGGTGTAGCTAAAGGGGGTACAGGGACTACTTGCCTACCCCTCCCCTCTTGAATTGTGAAAGAAAGAGAGAGAGAGAGAGGGAGAGAGAGGTGGGGGATGCGAGGATCGTTCAAAGAAAATGATAGGACCCCTCCCACCCCCTTTCCGGTGGCCTTTTCAATTCGAATTTCATCCACCACTAAGACTGGTGCCCCGCCACCGCCCCTCCCCTCTCCCCTATTAATGGCCGAGCCCAATGTACACCACTTCCAAATTTATGAAGAAAGCGAGTCAAATGCGTTTGATTGCCGACCGCTCCTTCCGGGACTGAGGCGTCGGGAGGGAGATCAATTTCCTTTTATGAAAATATATTAATGACCGGCGTATCTGTTACCTCGAAAGGGGGTCCCAACTCCTAATAAAATAATAATGTAACCATATACATTTTACATGTAGTCCTATTTCTTTCAATTTGCAGGTGTATTCGTAGTAATTATTATTACGAGTACTTTAAAACACGAGGCTGAGATCCCAAAGCTTCCTTGCAGCTTCATCATCCCTGGCTCGCTCTGATGGTTGCTTCAGTACTTTAAAACACGAAGTAAACAGACGAATTAAGAAAAAAACTGAAGAAATCTGATGAAGGTTTAATTTTCAAGGAATTATTTATTAATTCATAAATTGAGTCATCATGCGGGGCCCACTACATGTGAGGAAATAGCACGGTCAAACTTTCAATACAAATCAAACTTCAGAGTACAGCGACTTCCACTGACCAAAATGAAGCTAAAATCAATCAAGACATAAATGATTTTCATAAACATGACATACTACTTTTCGATCATGAAACTATATAATATAGGAAATTAACAAGTTAACCATATAACCCTGAACTACAGCTAGTACTGCAATGAATATAGGCATCATAATGCAAATTCTACAAAAATACTCACTTTTGCACATAAAACTGGAAAGCTTTTTCTCATATTAACTCATTAAGTGCTTTGGTCGACTAATGGAACAAAATGTGGACCGCAACTTTTTGTCACACATACAAATATGTGGCATGTGTGTCAAATATACTCTAAAACGGTGTTGCAGTCTATAAATTTTCTATCTATAGTGCAGATACATGTATTTAAAGAGTTAAATATTTCAGGTATTTAACAAAATAATTATACATTAATCATTAACATTGATGCATGAATATCACAACAAATTATTGTAAGAATGGAAAGACAGAATAAATGATAAAGTTATTACAGGTATTTTTGTTAATCCATGATGATCAATGAAAAAATAATACATGTACATGTACTATGTAAAATACAAGTAACATGTAGAAATGGGTAAATTAATACATTCAACAAGTTTATAGTAAGATTTTGATATAGATGTTGATATTATTTTTTTTTAAAATCAAATCATGTTTCCTATTACTCTTAAAAAAAAAGAGACATGAAAAACTGTACGCCTATCCGAATAGTTACAATAAATATGACCAAGGAGTGATAACTCCTTGATATGAGTAATAACTGGATTAACAGTGCTGACACTGGTACATTTATAGTTTCATTGTGTTTCTATTTATCCTTATATGTTTAAGGCGAGTATGAAAGACACTATGATATATATATATACAAGATAAAAAGTAAATCAATGTACTATAAATCTAAAGATAAAACACTTTGCACAAACACACCACCAAAATAAAACCATAAATGCTATACAGATGTTTCTGACAAATTTTACTACTTTTTAAGAGCAGATTAGCAAAATTCGCTGATCTTTGCCAACAAATAAATTGTACCCAGTCTTGTTTATTCTGGACATTTCCTTTAAGAGGTCAGCAGTTCACTACTGCAAATCAAATAAATACATCAGAAGAAACAGTCATATCCTCAATATAAAACAAAATGTTTATCAGCTCAACTTTTATATATTGCATTCAGTTGTTTCTTCTGCTCCACTTTTAATCTTGATTTAAAGAAAACGAATTAAGCTGTTTGAATCTATGCATGACCATTGTTACAAAATAACATAGCACCTTTAAATAATTAATATATACATGTACTTGAGCTTTAATGAACATCAAAGAGATTGTAATTCTACAGATATTTTACATCCATGTTTTATCAAATAAACTGAAATGTGGCACATATTGGGTTATGGGGTTTTTCCTTCTGTTTTTTCCCAAATTGTATTTTTCCTAAGTTTCTCTTTCGATGAATAAAGGTCACTTAGCACACTTGTTAGTTCATTATATTTGATTACAAACTAATATACCAGCATTTATATGTACAAGAGAATTATAAAAAATAATTTTTTTATAACTAATGTTAAATATTTTGATGTGGTCATCTCTGAAAGATAGAAGAAAAATCTTCGTCATTGTCTACAAGGGGATGCATTAATGTTGAATTTCAGTGGGAATAATAAGAAGTTTATAACATCATCTCTTTGGAGACAGAAGGGCATTTACTCTGTATTAAAAATATATGAGTTAACGCCCTTACGGCTCTCACCAGACGACATGGTCCAACAGCTTTAAGCGTAAACTTTTATGAGTTCAGTTTCTCACAAATGCAACATAAATATACATTACATAAAGTACATGTTCATACATCAACCTAACAATTACTACAATACATCTTACTACAGTACTAGTACACACATTAACCGTTGGTCACAAATACAAAAAATAGCTGAAACAAAGAAGACATATAAATAGACTAGTTATCATCATCATTACAATTTATATTATCGTATTATGAGTAAAGATCATATATTTGCACTAAATAATGATTTCTCATCTTGTATACATGATCTATCTCTTACTCAATAATTCAATATAACAGAGTCAAACAGTAAATAAAGGTAGTCACATGACCATAGCACTGAAAAGCAGATCCTGACGGAGTGACTGCCTTCAAGGTCGAGATCTCAGAGCTGCTTATTCTTCCAGTCCCACCAGTTTGAGGCTGAGATCCCAAAGCTTCCTTGCAGCTTCATCATCCCTGGCTCGCTCTGATGGTTGCTTCACAGCACAGTCACTGTGGCAAAGGAGATCAAAAGAAGATAAAGATCTTGCTGCATGCTAATACTTTTGACATTCATTTCAGTCTCCCTTCTCATTATCATTTCAACAGGTACACAATAAATTTCAGCGACTGTGATGCCACACACTGCTATAGAGTGATGTCACAGTGTGTCACACTGTTATAGAGTGATGTCAGTGTGTCACACTGTTATAGAGTGATGTCACAGTGTGTTACACTGTTACAGAGTGATGCCAGTGTGTCACACTGTTATAGAGTGATGCTACAGTATATCATACTGTTATAGAGTGATGTCACAGTGTATCACACTGTTACAGAGTGATGCCACAGTGTACCACACTGTTATACTGTGGTGCCACAGTGTGTTACACTTTTATACTGCGATTCCACAGTGTGACACATTGTTATACAGTGATGTCACAATGTGTCACACTGTTATACAGTGATGTCACAGTGTGTTACACTGTTATACAGTGATGTCACAGTGTGCCACACTGTTATACAGTGACCCCACAGTACATCACATCATTACATAGTGATGCTATTTTGTACACTAACAGGTTTCTAAACTTTAACCCAGGACCAAATACTATACCCAACCCTAACCTTAGCCTAAAACTTAACCTACATCTCAATTGCAACATTAAGCCTAACCCTATACATGTATATCTTTGATGTAAGCCTGGAGCAATTGTCGCCAGAGCCTATGTCTGAGTACCCCTCACCTATAATAGAGTCCAGTTTCCTGGCCTGCCTTCTCATCCACAGAGCAGTAGATGTTGGTCTGAGCACCCTCTTCAGGAGTCTTGATGAAAGGACCCATCAGAGGGATAAGCATCTTCATAAAGAAGGAATAGGAGTCACGATGGCGAGCAAGGTCTGTGTCGACACCCCCAGGATGGGCGGCATATGAGGTCACACCAGTTCCTGTCATAAGGAAAGGAAAAGTCAGCATTGGAATCATCTACAGTCAATGAAAGTCAGAAATGGATGCCTTTCTCTCAAAGGAGTACAAAACTACTAGGCAGTTACCATCCTTTCTCAATTTTTATCAGTTGATTAAGAAAGAAATCCCTGTCATGTCTGAACAAGATGAATACGACTGCGTCTCCTATATGCCTCCGCCTAAATTCAGTTGATGGCTCAAACTCTTCTAGAAATATTTGATAACGAGGCTAAAAACCAGTAATTTCATGTAATTTTATGTAAATTGACCTCTGTGACCTCTGACCTTTGACCTACTTACCCCAAAATCTAATCAGTTCATCTTTCTATGGGTATGCATACTGGTACCAAGTTTGAAGTTCTCACCTCAGATAGTTCGAGATATCGCGGTAACGGTGCTAAAAACCACTAATTCCATGTAATTTCATGTAAATTTACCTCTGTGACCTCTGAACTTTGACCTACCTACCCCAAAATCTAATCAGTTCCTCTTTCTATGGGGATACATACTGGTACCAAGTTTGAAGTTCTCACCTCAAACAGTTCTTGAGATATCGCGGTAACGGTGCTAAAAACCAAGAATTTCATGTAATTTCATGTAAATTGACCTCTGTGACCTCTGACCTTTGACCTCCTTACCCCAAAATCTAATCAGTTCATCTTCATATAGGGAAACATACTAGTACCAAGTTTGAAGTTCTTACCTCAAACAGTTCTTGAGATATCGTGGTAATGGTGCTAAAAACCAAGAATTTTATGTAATTTCATGTAAATTGACCTCTGTGACCTCTGACCTTTGACCTACTTACCCCAAAATCTAATCAGTTCATCTTCGTATGGGGATACATACTAGTACCAAGTTTGAGGTTCCTACCTCAAATGATTCTTCAGATATCGCGGTAACGAGAAGTGGGACGCACGGACGGACGCACGGACGGACAACCCGAAAACATAATGCCTCCGGCACCCACCTTCGGTGGGCGGAGGCATAAAAATGGTATAACCCATACAGGGCAATCAAAATCCTAGAAGCGAGTTAGCAGAAATTTACTGTATGGTATGCGCGTGTGCTAATGCCTTTCTTCCAGCCACACAATAATATTTGGGTAATCAGGATTCCTATCTAGTTAATACTGCAAACATGAGAAGTTTAAGATGCTACAGCGCTCAAAGGAATCATGCAATGGAAGTTACATTGAAACAAGACTCAGTTGTCTTTCTAGGAGCCTGACATGACATACATAAGAAATTGACTCAACCCTGCTAAGATTTACATGAACTGCACACAGAAATGTGTATATGGGACTACACACGTATGATCGGCCTGAACATTTCAGCTGTTTTGTTGTCATATTTTGAATGTTAGGGCATTGGAATAACAAAGCTCACAAACTATTTTTTACCTTTCCCAGAACTCAAGTTTCCTTTTAATAGTATCTTGCTGTTTATCAAATAAAATCAAAGTAATATTACAAAAGCCAGGGGGACTTACTAAAACTATAAATGAATCAAGCTTACCCTTTAGCCGCTTGGCAAGCTCACGTGTGAAGAGGACATTAGCAAGTTTGCTCTGACCATAGGCCTCCATGTCATTGTACCTCTTCTTTGACATAATATCATCAAAGTTTATCTTGCCAAATTGATGGGCTAAGGAGGAAACATTAACAATGCGGCTCGGAGCAGATGCCTTGATAAGGTCAAGAAGGAGAAGGGTCAAGAGAAAGTGACCCAGGTGGTTGGTCCCAAACTGCATCTCAAAACCATCCTCAGTCTCCCAGCGAGGACACATCATCACACCTAAAAAGTTTATGAGAGGGTGAGAAGAAGTAGAAAGAAAGATGGTGAAATGGAGAGGATGATGGTGAGATATATGGAAGGAGTGAGAGAAAAGGACAGGACAGAAAAAGAGAGGGTGAGAGTAAATAAGGGAGAGAAAGAGAAAGGGATGAGAGAGAGAGGGAGAGGATAGGATAGGAAAATAGGGATAAAAACGGGAGACAAAGAGATCACAGAGAGGGGAAGAGAGAGTGGTGGGAAAGTAGACACAGTAAATGGAGAAAGAGAGAGTAGATGGGGAGTTAGGGGAGGGAGCAAGAGAGAGAGAGGGAGACAGGAAGAGAGGTATAGATAGAGTACCAGTAGATGAGAGAGGTAGAAAAAACGGGGATAGAGAGAGAGAGAAAGAATTTTATTAATTTCATTTTCTTTTTTTGTCACTCTTCTCATGGTTTGGAAAGGAAGGTAACATGTCATATGGCAGGCAGATAAAAAAAGAAAAATGTGTAACAACTACACATAACCTTCTCTTTGCTTCTTGCTAGTTTACAGGCACAAACCCTTGTCAGTCATAAAAGAGTGTCTGCACTGTAAGACTACAATAGGCCATGTACTATAGCTGCTCCTGACACAACCAGTACGTAGCTGGGTTAGGCTTCTCTCAAGACACAATGATTTTCTGATAAAATGTCAAATTAGGGTCTGTGCTTGCAGACTCGCTTCTTACCTCCCAAAGTAGTTCCTAATGACATACAGTGGAAACTCATTATAAAGAGCTCATACATAAGAGAATTCCTGATATAACAAGGTAATTTTGCTGGTCCCAACGATAGTGAGTTTTCATTAAAGTAATCTATAACATGATTTTTATCTGTCAAAACCATCTACCAAAGGTAAGATAAAATTCAGCAGTTTGCTCAGATTAACAATGAAAGACTTTCTTACCAGCATTGTTGAGCAGGACATGAAGTGACTTCTCCTCTCTTTTAAACTCCTCCACAAACTCGCGGATGGACTTCATGGATGCAAGGTCCAGTTTCTTGACGACCACGTTGGAGCTGCCCGACTCTTTGACTACATCCAGTTGTGCTTCCTTAGCTTTCTCAACACTCCTGCATGCCATGATCACTCGGGCTCCTAGAAAAATGACATAATTAAGTGTTGTTGTGCCTCTTAAACAAAACAAGCAGTTATTTATCTGCATCACTGATATTAAAAACATTTGAAGAAAAAAGAAGAACACAATGACAAAACAAAAGAGGTTCATATGATATATGTGGCTGATGCACAACTTCCCCCTAAATTTCAAAATGTTTACAAAGGCCCCATGAATACTGACTGAAAATTTCAATCCTGACCCCTTCAGAAAAAAAAAAGTTAATGAAAAGCCCTATATACAGTACACATATGGAAAGTAAGTCACACTCTATGTAGGCGACTAAGATACTAAGTTTAACATAGCAATAATATTTCCCCCATGTGAAATGTGTGATGCTAATCTGTTCAGAAGTGCCACCTGTCCACATTGGCCACTTTTAATGTTTCCTAGGGTTGCCTTCATTGCAGGTTTCAATATATGTTGATCAACGCATGAAAACAACTTTACTGAAAACAATCACACAAGATCCAAGATTCTGTAAGGGGAGGGGGTCACAGTTCTGAAAATTTTCTTACAAGCTCCCCCCCCCCCCCAAAAAAAAAGGAGAAAAGAATTGTCTATAAATGTTTAGAAGCCAATTTACTATTAAAATATTACACAAGTTACAAGGGCCTTTCCAGTCAACACTTTGAAGGAGGGGTGCAGGGGAGGGGGGAGGGGAGGGGGGTGGGCACAAACCAAATTAGGGGCACATTTTTCTTAAGTGAAGTTGAGGCATGCAACATTTTGAGGAGGCACAGACCACTTGTGCCTCCACAAATCCGCTCCTGTTAACTCAAGCGTGATAATTCATACCTCTTTTTGCTAGGTCTGTGGCAGATTCCTTGCCAATGCCTGTATTGCAGCCTGTGATGATGACCGTCTTCCCATCCAAGCGAGCTTTGCTATAGCAACGACCCCCTTTGAGCCATTGCCTTAGCAACATCCATCCAATACAGGCACCTGTCAGGAGCAAAAAACATACCAATACATCAGTAGAGGGAAATCTGGGGAGCGTTTCGTCAAGCGTTTGGTCAGTGATTATTACCGACAACTGTTATAAGCTACTGAAATCCTTGCATCTGATTGGCTGAGAGCAAATTTGTCAGTAAAAATCACTGACCAAACACTTGATGAAACGCTCCCCAGACTATAATGCTAAATCTCACAACCTTGGGAGCAATCAATTATGGTCAAGTAAAACAAAAACATAAACAACACAAAAACAAAATAAAACAAGAACAATAAAAACATTGCATTGTTCCACCTCCTTCCTGTTTTAATCCCTACATTGCATAGCCAAGTAAAAACATCTGTGTGGTTCATGGGCAACCAAAATTTTGTTAGAACTAATCTCAAAAAGCCTTTGCATGTGTGCAAAAGGGGAGGAGGTCAGGGTTATTTAAGTTTTGGGGAATTCACTTTAGGCATGTCAACCTTTGAAGAGCTTTCGGGGGGGGGGGGGGGGCACGAAAGTTAAAATACCCGCAGGTATATATGCCCCTCCCATAAAAAAAGGTGTATGAATGATCTTGTCTGTCTTGGAATTAACCTAAACTAACATGCAAATTGAATAGATTAATGATTTATATATATTTTTTTTTAAATATGAAATATGATGAAACAAAGAAAGACAAAGAGAATAAAATGTACAAATGCAATAGACCTGTTTACTAAGTGATTCAAATTTTATGCATACTTTTGAAAGAAAGGTTGTTCTTGACAACCTGAAAGCTTGCCAGAGGCTTGTCAGACATAGCAACAAGTAATGTATGCAAACTGGATTCCAAGTATTGTAGTTCATTCATTAATAACAGGAAAGAAACATCCATAAATTTGAATCACTTAGTAAACAGGTCTATTAAAACAAAACAATATAAAAAAATATGTGCAGCTCAAGCATACCTGAACAAAATTCTCCTTGGTATGGTGAACTTTGTTCCTGCCTATCCTTAACATAATATTATAGAAATAACCCGAAATATAAAATATAAATTGCTGCCCATATCATAACCAAGAAATTTGATATACCAGTAGGCAGTAGCAAAATATATTTAATGTTAGATTTAGTAACTATAATTTGTCAAATAGATCCAAGGAGACTCTAAATGTCTAAAGTTTTAGACAGCTCGTTCAGTTCAAAATATTTCGAGAGAGCTCGCTCCATCATTCCTAAAAAGTGCTGTGTCATTGTTTGCTCAGCTATAGTGTTATTATCCTTTATTTAGCAAACTCAGAGCTGCTGTTGTATTTCTTGTATGAATGCATGAAACTCCGCACAGTACAGAAGCCCTTAATCGTCGCTAGAGCGTAGCTCAGGTTGCATGGCCTGCGGTTCTGTCTGGAGCGCTTGCCTCGATCTACATTTCAACTGGGAAATGGAAAACGAAATGCGAACCTTCTCAGTTTAGAGCAATCAGAAAAATTTCTGACTATTCGGCAAAAAACTCATTTTTCTTACCGACAGCACCGACAGCAATTACTACAACGGTCACCATTTTCCATAAGTCTCGATAAAAGCAGGAGGAATTCAGGAAACTGCTCCAGCCACAATGGATCGCTCATATATAATCTCATCATCACCATTTCATAAAGTAAACAAATTAGTCTTTGGTAAAGTCGTTTAAAAACCATCAGCACACCGCCAATTATCTATAGAATCTTGCTTTGACACTAAATTTTCAATTTTTCAACTTTCCAAATCTTCTGTAAAAGGCCAACATATTTCCGGCCCTGTTAAGTATAAACCCTATATACTGTACGTCATTATTTTTTAAAGTCAGTTGTGGGGTCCCCATTTTCAAACTATCCTGCCACGCCCACTTCGCTTTCTCTAGCTCATGGTCGACGAAGCTAGAGATCGCCGATGTACCCAATGCATTAAAGCGGAATTTGGCTAATAACGAGATACTAGGAGTTTTTAAAAAAAGTTGACACTTTTTATCGTTAATTACTCAATTAATTATACATCGCATCAGACTGAGGCTTTTACGTTATAAAGTTGAATGATGTAAAATTTATTGGGAGCAAGTTTCATGACATTTCTCTGTGTACTTCTCTTTAAACATTACTCTGCATATTTAATTAGATTTACTTTTTGAAAATTCAAGGCCACAAAATCTGTGTTTATCAGTAATTCAGATCCACAACAATTTCTCTTGTGCATTGCAGCTGAAATTCCATTAAACCAAGAGTCATGTATCATCAATGACACTGGACAGCAAAAAATTTGGGAGAAATGAAAGCTGCAACACTAAATGGCAATTGTTCTGAATTAATTACTGATACACACAGATTTGTGGTCTTGAAATTTCAAAAGGTGAAAAATCTAATTAAAAATTCAGAGCAATATTTTAAGAAAATTATTCAGAAATGTGATAAAACTTTACAATGTAAAAATCTCAGTCTGATACAAGGTATAATATTTGAGTTATGTACGATGACATAATGCTTTTCAAAATGTATGAATGCCCATATCTTGTTTCATAGAGATAGGCTATGTTACAGTGGAAAACACTCCGTCCCTCGGATAGGACGTTAACTGGAGGTCCCGTGTAGAGGAAAGTCACCACCTTTGCACGTTAAGAACCCACTGCACTATTCGAATAAGAGTAGGGGGTAACCCCGGTGTAGTGGTACACCTGTCCCAACCCCACAGGTCTAGATCTACACCTGAAATGCCATAATAATCAACTCATTGATTGTGGGCGTCAACGGAAAGACAAGACAAGACAAGACAAGATAATCAATAATAGCTAATTTGTATTTTATTGTTTCATAAGAGACACTGTACATTTGATTGCTATAATATATTACATGCAATCATTGTGTAATCTTTGAATAAGTATACTACCCTATAATATGTTTTGTAAATATGTATATAACAATTTTGTTTCTATGCTGAGCTAAAGTAGTCTTTATACTTCTTGTATGTACTTTCAAAACTATACAATGCCATTTCAAAATAACTTGTATATAAATGGTTATTTTTCAACAGATTTTAGAAAATATCACCGTCTATACATTATGAGTTAAGATGATAGGAATGTGCAACAATTTCAACATTTTTGTAAAAACCAATGTTGATTATTATGTTGAGGATACGATATTCTTTGTATATACATGTATATATATATTAATGTATGTTCTTATCTATTTTTTGTTATTTTATTTTCATGATTTTGTTGGCTATTATTGTTACTTACTATTGCTATCAGGGCCTCATGGAAGACCACCAATATTGGTGATAATGAGTCACCGTGTATAAATATCATAAATAAAATAAATAAATAAGTTATTAACGATCAAAAGTGTCCGGTTTTTTTTTAAACACCTTTAGTAGAATTAACAATCATATATACACATGTACTTTCTGCATTGATTCATCCATCAGGAAGATGACCTGGTATTTGCTCTGGGCATTATTTCATCAAAGATAGGGTTAGGTATAGATAGTGTTCAGGCCATGGTTTTTCTGATTCAAAGTCACATTTTCTTACACTTTCAACTGTTTCTCTCTAGTATTTTCTACTTCCTCTACCTTAAGCAAACTGTTAATTCTTCTTTAAGTAATACAAGTTTAAACAGTAACCGTGATGAAAGAGAAGAGAAAAAGAATACATGTACTTTAATTAGAATATGAGGAAAGGAAAGGATTATAGACAAAATATTATGGAAACAAATGTGATGTTTTGAGTAAATTATCACAATTTAATAGAATTCAGTAAAACATCTGATGAACTATGTTCAAAATATATCATCACTAAACAACCATATACTATAGATCCTGTAAAAATTGAGAAGACACATTCAAAGTGAATTTAAAGTTTGGCAATTAATGTGCGAGAATGAAATACTGCTGTAAGGAAACTAATGACGTCATTTAAGGTAAATCTAATCCCTTTAGAAGGGAAGTTTCTGTGAAATTATCAAACAATGACTCACTACAAAACCCTTTACACCAGTGCAAATCATTTTTAAAGACCAGAGGGGGGCGGGGTTGGGAGCCATTTCATTTACTTGATCAGCACTCCCTTCCCCCTAACATGAAAAAGCTGGCCACAGCTATGGTACTAATTCTACATAGACATGGATGGTGGCAGCGGTGGGATAGTCACGTTCAAAAGAAAAGAAAAGAAAAAAAAAAGCCACAGAAAAATGAAACGAGATAAGCATAGTGCTCTTCACATGATTTCTGTAAGCTTCACATGATTCTTCACATGCTCTTCACATGCTCTTCACATGTTTAAGTAAGCTCAGGAGCCTTTGTTGTGTGAAGCAAATCTTTCTCACCCCCACTTGCTATTCACGTGCATGTAATAAATAGTTCTATTGTACCAAGACAGACTTTTGAGTGGGTTTACTGCATAAGCATGAACAATGCTTTACCAGACAATCGGCAAATAGTTCTACTATTATCTTTTAAGGAAAGGTTGAGTTCTGGGAAAGGTAAAATATAATTTGTGAGCTTTCTCTTTCCTTCTATGTTTGTTTGGAAGAATATCATAGTAGAAATGTCCCCTGAAGAGGAATGCTCTTCAAATGCCCTCACATTCAAAATATGACAACAAACAGCTGAAATGTTCAAGCCGGACATTTGAGTGAAGTCCCATATACACATTTCTGTGTGCAGAGCATGTGACTCTCAGCAGGCTGGGTCGAGTTAATTTCTTAACATTTTGGTGATACCAAAACCTTACAGCATAACACTAATTATTATGTGCTACTAAATCAACCTTTCCCAATGGCTTTGAGACAGTTTCTTTGACAATTCAATCACATGACCAGAACTCTACCTCCCCTTTTATACATTGTTGCTATTTGAATCTACACTCTACAGTGGCATGAAGTTAGCTATGAATGAAGTTGCAAGCAAGACATGGTTTGTGATCCTGAAAAAAAACATTCTAATCTGTACGTTCAATCCAATAATCAGCGAACAGGTCGACTATAATTCATAATACCTGGGGGTGTTTCATAAAGCTTTTCGCAAAGATACGCATGAATGTACGAATGACTTAAACATGAAAAGCCAAATGGGATGTTCAATCATTTTTAACTGCATCAACTAAAGTTGAACTGTGCAGATGTAGATTAACATTCTTATTATTATAACAAACATATTCACTGCTACATGTAAACTATATTTTTGGCCATAATTTAATTGAGGTTATTGGAAATACAGTCAGTTTGTTAAAACATCAGGAAAAACTTTGGGCATCCTATCTGGCACTTCATATTCAAGTCGTTCGTAAAGTCGTGCGTAACTTTACAAACAGCTTTATGAAACACCCCCCCTGATGCTATTTTGAGAATAGATTTCAAAATGGTATTAACCCGTTGACTACCGAATTCTCTTATTCCCATAGGCTTTACACATGGACAATACGGTTCCTGTAGGCAATGGGTTAAGTTGGCTAAGAATAAAGCTTAAAGGGATACTCAACCGCAGATAGTGGAGGTTTTTATGCCTCGAGAGGGCACGCGTGATCATTACCTGATCAAGCCGTTGCCCCGCGGGAGCAAACTTCGAACAGGCTGTTTGCCACGCAACATGCACACTCCGCTTGAGCTTGAACTCTCGTGCGAGATTCGGTCAGCTTCGTGCAATCCGAAAAGTAATCCTAGTAGTCCAACGGACGCGTTCGACGCACAAACTTTGTGTACGAGTGAATGGGGCTTACGCAATCCTGACTTTCCCCACGGCCGCCTGGTGGCGTATCCCTTTAAAGTAATGGTTTGATATCCTGAATAATAAAGTCTTTTTTAATTTTTCAGTGTTATTACTGTGAATTTAAAAATAACAATATCAATAATTTATCATTATCCTCATCAGGGGCGGATCCAGGATTTTGTATACGGGGGGGGGGGGGGGGGGGGGGGGGGCACACAAATGCAGGTTTCTCAATTTTGCTTGAGGGAGACCCATATTTTTTTTTGGTCTCGCCAGCACTCTCTCTTAAAAAAAAATCCGCCACTGATCCTCATCATCATCATCCTCATCATCTTCATCATCTATCATCAATTTAGCTGATGATAATTGTTTTGAAAGAATAATGGCCAAATGCTGTCTACTGATAACCTTCAGCTCTCTCATTATCCTGAAGTGTTTTGATTCTTTATAAAAATTCAATGAACTCTGAAAGGCAACTACTGGTACAATGCGCAATGATAAATCACCTTCTGTAGTCTGTACAAATTGTATGACCATTGGCCATGACCACAATGAAGATTACTAATTCCACATTATTAATCACATAATATTCAGTACTGACTGTATTTTTCCCTCTTCTATTCCTCTTCTATCACTTACATAGATTAACTATCTAGATCTAATTGTTCTTCTTTGTATAAAACATGTCAATTCACAGCTAAGGGCTGGTCACATTTGTGCGATAACGCTAACGCTAACCATACCTATAAATCTTTGCCAAATCGCTCAAGCGTTCTTTATGTGGAAAATGGACAGGAATTCCTTGTGTACGTACGTCAGAGTCAGACTTCTCTCATATATGGTAGTTAGCCACCCTCTCTGATTTGATCGTCTCTGTGAAATTGCTCGGCCATAGATTTTTTTCAGGACAGCTTTCACCGATATTTTCTGAGAGCCAAAAGTTTTTGCTCCTTCGCTGTGATGTAAGATTAGAAGAATCATGGGGGTAGTGTCCTTTCATACCTGATTGACAGAACGCCACCGATTTTATCGGTCAGGTGTGACCACTTTATCGTCATAGGTATTTATACGCACATACATTATCGTTATCGGACATATGTGACCAGCCCTGAATTCAGACACAGCATGTATAAACAATTTTTCAGATACATATAGGAATGCTGATGTATTGAAAAATTCACGTCGCTGTAATTGCTGTTGACTAGGAATACATCGTATAAAGGTAAAACTAAACTTGACATTGCACAATGCCAATCATACATATTGAATATAATTCACTGGTCGACAATTTTTCAATAAAACTTCTGCCTCTTGAAAGAACTATCCTTTTCTCCTGGATTTAGACATGCTGAATTTAAAGGGATTTGGAAACTTTGTGGAGGCTTGATTTAATAAATTGTTGAATTTTGATATCTGTCTTGTATAATGATCTTCAGAAGGATAAATAAATAGCCAGGCATAGACAAGATTTCAAATATATAATGCTATTATTAAGATATCTGTGACTGTATACTCCCATTTACGAAAGCGTATGGCCATACGCTTTAGTCTAACACTGAGTCTATGGGTGGAACGAGTCTGGCATTTCCGGTCACTTGCATATGTTTACTTTTGTGAAGGATATGATGATTTTGAAGTGCTTTTTCCCCCCTGGGCTTCATTTTTAAACCATACTAAATACACTAATAGCATGTAAGGCCAGGCAGCTCAGATTTTATCAAGCCGCCACAAAGTTACCAAATCACTTTAAACAAAACAATGAAACCTGATTACCATAGCTAATGTTTTCAAGATATATTAATTTTCATAAATTATGCATATCATATCTGTCCCCATGTGTACAAACAAGGTGGAAAACTAAAAAAAAAATTTGGTACTTTTGATTGGGACTAAGTTAAAAACCAAAATTTGTATTTGTATCAAGATGCATTCCTGTGGGAGAAAAAGTTACAGCTTTACATGGCACTAAATTTTGCTAAGCTACCTGTACAGAAAACCAAGGAAATACATTGTTGGAGTAGTACTCAATTTAATTCCCCACACCGATAAGAACTACGGTAAAAGCTATTTTTAGAAAAAATCACACACTACAGTATTAATAAAATCCAGCAGCTTAGAGAAATGTTGTGATGCGTAAAAACGCTGGAAAGACGCATATGACAATATTATTCAAAATCAATATTCTATTCTATAGAAGTAGAACCAAAATATTAGGATGTGGAATTAGTATTTACCTCTGAACACATTTAAGCAAAATAATAAGAAACCTTTTATTCAGATTTGTCTGATTCTAATTTTGGAAGCACAGGCAAAACTTTCAATTTTCCTCTGTGTCTTTCCCGCGTCTTTATGCACCATTGCGTTTGGCTCAGCTACCTAAGTGCAAAAGCCTGGCTACCTTGTAAACTCATATCATTGCCCTTTATACAATATAGGAAAGCACATTTTATAAACCTTGCAAAAGTATGACATTAGAATAATAATAATAATAATACATTCTTGTATAGCGCATAACACAATATGATATAACGTCCCTATGCGCTTCCAAAGGGTTTTTGGATATTATAAGCCACTTCGGAGTTGCAATCTGAGCATGAGCAGATAAGGTCATCTGTACCAAATTCTAAAACCCACTGACACTAATATTCGATATGTGCTCATGAATGTCATGTAATCATTATTCAATTATGCACTAATGGTGCATTCCATGATATCCAGGTGGAATTATTCTTTTTAAAGGGGGAAACAAAAGCTATTCATGAGGCACCTCTATCACTCCCAGAGTCATTTTTCTGAAGTGCACATAAAGGGACCCTCCATGTCTAAAATATCTGTGGATATTTGGGGTCATTTGTACCATGCGCTAACCCCGAACTGGCTTATTACCCTGGCTTTAGCTCCGGCAGCCGTAATCAGCGCACAGTGCATTTCAAGGAATAAATCCTGCCAGGTACCCATTTCACACCTGGGTGGAGAGTGGCAAATGTGGATTAATGTCTTGCCGAAAGACGCTAGTGCCGGGCTGAGAAAGTAGTACAGATGATGTGTTTCATCAGTTTATCATCTGTTGAGAGTCTGAAGGGTATTAATTCTGTGTAAATGTATAGGAGTTTATGCAGAAAAAATTGTTAATTGGCACAAGAATTCTTAATACACTACTAGTACTCTACTAGGAATTCCCTCATAATGAACTTAAACCAGGCACACTGAATCATTTACAGAAAGTGCTAGAGATTGTTTCATCAGTCGTCAAAGAAATGTTGAAATGCGGTGCTGAGATGAGTTGATAATTTTTTCCAGTGTACTTAGCATGAGGTGGTAATCCAAAAGCTGCCTATTCTTCCAGTCCTACCAGTTTGAGGCTGAGATCCCAAAGCTTGCTTGCAGCCTGGTCATCCCTACCTTGCTTAGCTGCTTGCTTTACAGCACAGTCACTAGTAATGGAGATAAAATAATTCAAGTTAACTTGCTTAACTAACAAGTGAAACCTGTATATAGACTGCTTTATAGACGTGTGGTCTTTCTGGGGTCTTGTCTAGAATCCAGGAACTCAGTACAGACTTTCCTGTGAGCATTATACAAATCACCCCTGTAGTACTGTAACATTATACTTGTTATAATTAACTCTCGTTATAACATGGTAATTTTGCTGGTCCCACTTCTTTGTTTTCTATCGTTTTGTAGCCCTGATATGACAAGGTTTCAATATAAAGAGGTAATTTCCTTGGTCCCAAGGAGTTTGTTATGATGAGGTTCCACTTTATTCAACTCAATTTAGACCAAGGGTAAACAAATTGCTGATGAGAAGCCTGCTTACCTGTAATAGAGTCCAGTTTCCTGGCCTGCCTTCTCGTCTACGCAGCAGTAAATATTGGTCTGAGCGCCCTCTTCGGCCGTCTTGAACATAGGACGAATGAGAGAGACTCCAAGGTTTACAAACGGGTTATACGAGCCATGGTGACGCTGAAGGTCCGTGGCCACGCCCCCGGGATGCACAACATACGTGGTCACACCGGTTCCTGCATAAGGAGACAAAAGTGAAAAAATAAAATAAACGGGAGTGGTGAGCGATATAGCTCTGGAAAACTCCATAACAACTCTGGAAAAATGAACACCGTCAATAGCATAGGCGCTTCAATCACCAACGTATTACTATACTACAGTCAAACCTGCTTTAGCGACCATCTCCATAATTAGAAAGACCACCTGTCTACAAAGACCACAGTTTTTGTTTCCCTTAGGGATTATTTCTCATTGAAACATGTATAATGGGAACCTGTACATAAAGACCACTTTTCTTGTCTCCCTTTAGCGGTCTTTATATACAGGTTTCACTGTATTTGGATAAAGAAAAGCTAGTCCATCTTGAAAGTCCAATCAGGCTCATGAATTTTATGAATTGATTTCACCCGATGACTCTCTGAATGCTCTCATAGGCTTAGTACAGGGACCGACCAATTCCCGTAGAAGAAGGGTTAATAAAAAACAATATTTCAAGCCCATGTTAAAAAATTGCATCATCAAATCTTAACTAGGGTACATGATTGTAAACCTAGTGGGTCCACAAGGTGTAAGGACCTGTTATCCCTCATGAACAGAGCTGACAAAATTAGGTACAATTTACAACAGTAAACAGACTTACCCTGGAGGCGCTTAGCTAACTCGCGTGTGAAGAGGACGTTAGCAAGCTTGCTCTGACTGTATGCTCCAACGTAATCATACTTCTTTGTCAACATGATGTCATCGAAATTCATCTTTCCATACTCATGGGCCAGGGAGGAAACGTTGACGATGCGGCTCGGAGCAGACGCCTTGATGAGGTCAAGAAGGAGAAGGGTCAGGAGAAAGTGACCCAGGTGGTTGGTTCCAAACTGCATCTCAAAACCATCCTCAGTCTTCCAGTTAGGACACATCATCACACCTGATACAAGGCAAGGAAGAGAGAGAGAGAGAGAGAGGAGGGAAGATAAGCCACAATACTGACTGCTTTCAAAACAATTTAGTGCAATTAAAAGAAACAGACAAACTATTCCACTCTAAAACTGTTCATGAACTTAGACCAAGATCTATCATATACTGTAATATCAAACCGGCCCAATGTCCACAGGAATCAGACCTGTGGTTCCTGTACTGGGAAATGACTCAAATAAGAGGTCACAACTTGAATATTTTATTTGTATTTCAGGAGAGTAATAATGCAGAAATGTTACACTCTGAGTGTCAAATATCTCAGTCAGATGAAAAAGATATATTGAAATATACACAAAAACAAAGGTTGTGAGTTGAAGAGTTGTCCACTTGTCTCGCGAAGAAATCGTTGTATGGTGTACGACGTTTCGGCCGCTCCAGCTGGCCTTTGTCAAGTACTGTGGAGAATGTTTCTGCGTGCACGAAGGTTATAGCGTGTTTGTGGACGTGGGTGACGGCGCCTGTCCTCCCGGGCCGGCCTGGGAGGTGCGCCCTCAGACGTCCGTCCACTGTTAGTCAAATTCGACCCGGGAGGACAGGCACTGTCACCCAAGTCCGCAAACACGCTATAACCTTCGTGCACGCAGAAACATTCTCCACAGTACTTGACAAAGGCCAGCTGGAGCAGCCGAAACGTCGTACACCATACAACGATTTCTTCGCGAGACAAGTGGACAACTCTTCAACTCACTTCAGGATTACCGCGATGGTCAACTTCTTCAAAACAAAGGTTCTAAAGATTTTGGATGTGAAGTTACCAGCATTGTTGAGCAGGACATGAAGTGACTTCTCCTCTCTCTTTATCTCCTCCGCAAACTCTCGGATGGACTTCATGGATGCAAGGTCCAATTTCTTGACGACCACGTTGGAGCTGCCCGACTCTTTGATGACATCCAGCTTAGCTTCTTGTGCCTTCTCAACATTCCTGCATGCCATGATCACTCTGGCTCCTATATCATGGAATAAATACCAGGCATTACCAGACAGTGCCAGAGTATAACACATTATGTGATACCAAACATATACAATATCAGAATATATGATACAAGCATACCAGAATGAATAAGTATATAATAGAATAATAATAATAATAATAATATTCTGTTTTCATAGCGCCTAATACATCGATGAAGTCTCTAAGCGCTTTACAGACATATTATAACACCAAGATATATTATAATACCAGGGTATATATATTTCCAGAATACATACCTTCACCACATGAAATGGAATAAAAAATACCAGTGTAATTTGTTACCAGAATATCTGCACAAGTGAATCTTTATCCCTCTCTCTTCAATGTGATATGAAAAGGGAATTATGGTTTAGCCATTGTTGCTAAAACAAGGCATTAGTGATAATGTGTCTCGCCCACATGCGATAACTAGAAATATTGTGATCTCCGTTGCCATGCAACAGGTCCCCCAAGTGCATAAATCTGCATAAGTTATGCTTGCATATATCTACATTACTGTTTGGAAAGGGATGTTTACAAAGTTATGTCATAAAAGAGTCTTATGACATAAGAGAGTCTTATGACATAATTATGTCATAAGAGAGTCTTATGACATAAAGAGAGTCTTGCGGGTAAAGTATAATGTTTGACCTGAAATGACCTTTGACCTTACCATGTGACCTCTGATGGCAGCATAACATGCAGGTCCCCCAAGTGCTTCTAAAACCCAAGTTTGGTTGAAAAGTGAGTTATGGTTGCAAAGTTATCTGTCATAAGAGAGTCTTGCAGGTAAACTTTAACATATGACCTTTGACCTTATCATGTGACCTCCAACGGCACCATAACATGCAGGTCCCCTTAGTGCATCTACAACCCAAGTTTGGTTGAAAAGTGAGTGACGGTTGCAAAGTTATGTCATAAGAGAGTCTTGCAGGTAAACTTTAACATATGACCTTTGACCTTATCATGTGACCTCCAACGGCACCATAACATGCAGGTCCCCTCAGTGCATCTACAACCCAAGTTTGGTTGAAAAGTGAGTGACGGTTGCAAAGTTATCTGTCATAACGTTTGTGACGGACGGACGGACGGACGACTTTTGGATCCCTTAGCCTCGCCTTCACCTTCGGTGAAGATTAGCATAAAACAGTAGGTTAGGTTGATTCTTTTTGTGTAAAAACCAGCACAAGAGTGAAAAGAGATCAACATTTCAAAAAGTCCTACATCAATGAAATGATAGTAGAGATCCGACTATGGGAGGCAATCCTTCGCGGTACAAAAGTACGGAGTGCGAGGTTATCTCTCGCATGTGTGAGTGATATGCATGCAACAACGATCTTGACTGGTCATTGCCATTTTGCAATTGAATGAAAACTTTTGCGTTTTACTGGATCCACCACTGTGTATAGTTACCTCGTTTTGCGAGATCCTTCGCAGTCTCTTTGCCAATCCCTGTATTGCTCCCCGTTATAATGACCGTCTTCCCATCCATGCGAGCTTTGCTATGGCAACGACCTCCACGAAGCCATCTCATCAGTAGCATCCATCCTACAACAGCAACTGGAAGAAAAACCCAAACAGTACATAAGTGCAATGGGTAAAAAATAAGATTAAAGGGGAATGAAAGGCAGCAAACATTAGCCTGTAATCATATAGATAATTGTGAGCCTATTACAAATATCTTGAAATTACTCCAATTCGATTGTTTAAGAAGAACAATGTCTCAAAAAGTTGCAGTTTCCTTGCTAGACATTACATCATAGAGGCTGCCATTTTCTTTACAAAGTATTGTCAGAGCAGTTCTATTTGTGAGATATCCACTGCACTGACCAGGGGGTCGTTTCATCAAACTGTCTCACGAAGCCGTATTTGCGAAGATCAGCGACAACTTCCCTGACAAGTGACTTGTCGGTACTCCAAACCTGTCATATCTTTTTAGAACACCATCACAAGCCAGCTTTTAGTTAGTCTATGGGCTGCGAAAAAATGAAATATTTAAGTTAAGAGAAAATTTATTTCCTGATCTCCAAACACATTCCTTTATCATTCTCTTATCAAATAGGTTTACTAATGTTTTTATCATATTTTACAGACGGACAATATGTTCATATGACTTCTTGACCCCCAAACAAGTAAATGAGATTAATATTAAAAACACCCACAGCGAAAAAGCGTCGAAAACAGAACCGTCTGTATACAGTACAGAGCAATGTAAACGACGACAATTTATCATGTATTTATTTTCCCTATATTATTCCCTTTTCATGCAATGCTTTGATATAGATATTAAATGTATTTTTTATAAATGAATATTAAAGGGAGTGGCAAGTCGTAATCCATGGGCCTGACCAGTTGGCCTGACTCTGGGAAATTCGGATACAATCAGGTCCAATCGTGCGCTACCGAAGGATTGTTATTGCCGAATTCCTCGCGCGATCGTTAACTCGAATCCCTTCATACGCAACCGACCAATGAGATTCAAATACTGGAATAAATAATGTGCGATCTTGTTTACTCAAATTTGGGTCAAATGTGCGAACTTTTATTAGCTGCGCACGGTAAATTGAAGTCACTTTGAACTTTGATCCAGAGAAAGGAGCAGCCAACTGTAAAAGCGCCCATATCTGAAGTGTACACGATTTGGGTCTTCTTTCCATAATTAGTCAATTAGGGTATCCTCTTATTTACAAGTGTAGATTCGAACATCACAAAAGCATCCTCGAGGTTTCTCAGTTTTATAAATTCTAAGATGCCATAAGTAACACATCTTTTCATGTGAACGGGATGTTTTATCATCAGTATTAATTTTCGCTGCCATTTTTTACATTATGGAACAGTTTCCCGTTATATTTATATTTGTCTGGGGTCCCTTTAAACCCCAAGATGGCTGCCATTTTGCATTTAGTTCTATTCATTATGCAACATCATATCCATTGTGTAGAGGTAATGGACATGTATGATGGGGGGACCTAAAGCTACGCACTTTGTTTTCAGCGGCTAAAAGGTCACATAAATCACCGGCTTGTGACCAATTTCATTCCATATCCTGATTCTGGATATTCTAAAGTTGATTTGTGGAGAAAATTACGATGGGTGAATGTCAATAATGCACGTTTTCAGGTCGATATCAATGCCGATGTCAAATTTTGTTCTTAAAAATGAAGGGGTCCTAAAGCTACGCACATGCAATAAATGAATGCAAATCTTGATATTGAAATTGGCTGTGTGTATCGCGTGTGTGTTTTAGCCTGATTTGAACGCGTTGCATTGCGCGTGTATGTGATTTGTATGGTGCGTAGCTTTAGCGTTTAGGACCCGCGTAGCTTTAGGACCCCTTGCCATACTACTACTAATACTAATAGTTATATGACCTCACAGTTTTTCAAAATGGCAGCCCCCATGGGATAGTAATCTAGCAAGGAATCTGCAAACTTTAGAGAGATTGTTCTCCTTACAATACAATACTGAGTAATCAATGGGAGTATTTTCAAGATATTTTGAACAAGCTGACAATTTTCCACATGATTATCAGCTGATATTTGTTGAGTTTCATTCGGGATCATAAGAGGGTGAAAGAGGTGATTAATATTCAATAGTTACTGTATCATCTCACACAATTAAACAATGTTTGACAATGCAATTACACAATTACAATTAAAATACAATGTTAAAAACATATCATTAGTACATCATCGCATGCAGTGTGTGCTCGTAGTCGTACTCGTAGGATACTTGTACTTGCAAGGAGCATGCCGCCAAAGGCCGTGGCTTCGGCGGAGGCACTCCCTGGAGTTATGCTAGAACTTTAATACTAAGTCCTCCCCCAGGGGCCAGGCGAAGCAGGTCACATTCCAAACGAAAGTGTTTTGTTTTAAATCTATTAAATTTCTTACCAACAATGCCAACTATAATGGTGAATGCTTCCATTATCACTGGAGTTATGTCGAGCCTGGAATTTGGCGAGCAGTTCCAGCAGTTTCAGTGGCAGATTAACGATCAAGTTGCAATGACTCAGCGATAATTAAGAGCGCGCGCGGAGTTAAGTTGGACCTTGAAAAGGATGGTGACCGTGCATGGGCGTGGCTGGTACGGGGTCGTGGCGCCATCGGGTGAAGGTTTCGTTCTGGTGGTATTATAATAATACGCGAACTGTTTTTCTCTCTACATGTATTTGGGAGCGTCTTTCAAAGTGGAGAGGGGGGGGGGGGGGGGGGAGGCACTTAAAAAGGGGCGCCTACAAGGGGTGAACATAAAGTGAAAAATATAAATAAATTTGTGACATTGGTAGCACATGATTAATACAGGGGCGGATCCAGGATTTAGTATAAGGGGGGGGGGGGGGGGCACACCAATGCAGGTTGGTCAACTTTTGGAAAAGGTAGACCCATATTTTTTTTGGTTTTTCCAGCTTCTCGAAAAGTCGCTCAGTGGGGGGGGGGGGGGGGTCCAGTTTCCCTCCATAAGTTCAGCTTCGATTAGTAGTTGTGTGAGATGGTCTGATCCATGAGCAAACGTGTTCAGACTTTTTTCTAACGCTGAAGTCCTTTTTTGTGCATTATTTACAAGCGATATAATGATATTGGTATCAAATGTTTTATCGCCACCCCCCCCCCCACTGGGCGACTTTTCGAAAAGCTGACAAGACCAAAAAATACGGGTCTACCTTTTCCAAAAGCTGACAAACGTGCATTTGTGTGCCCCCCCCCCCCCTTATACTAAATCCTGGATCTGCCCCTGCCCCCAAGTGCCGCCCCCCCCCCCCCCCCCACAGGAGTGCCGCCTAGTATATAGGCCTACATCATCATTGTTTTGTTCCGTTTGAAATGCCTTTAATAATGTTGGACCAAATCCCACTTGTACATTTAGGGCCTCTAAGCTTATCTGAAAATTCAAATAGCATGTGCATGAGTTCAGATTGTGTAGTCGCATATTATCTAATTATAATATCAGATTTGTATTACCATGATTTATCAACAAGATATATAGAGTCAATCTGTTATCATTTCCTGTCCTGACCCCGGTCAAAATCCTCGTAATATACTATATAGTGTATATTAAGGGGCAACAACTGGTAGGCACTTTGATGCCCGCTGACAAATTTTCAACCATTATAAAAGAATCCAATCACTATAAATTAATTATTTAGGGTAGATCGATGAGTCAAGTTCCTCTTAAAACCTCATAAATTAAGAATTTTATCACAAATTTTCTCTTTAGGTCGCGCAAAACCGTGTGAGTATTTGAAACAAAGTTTTAAAAAAATTAACCAAGGGGCCGGAAATGAGTATAGGGTATGGTACTCAACAAAAGCTGAGTGAATTTGAACGCCATTTCTATACTATACATTTAAATCAAATCTGAAATATCTTCAGATATAAATCAAAAGCTAATGTATGAATAAGGCTACGAATGAACGTTGAAAAATCGATGACGATATAGGACAACTTTTTTCTTTGCAAGCTTCACTCGCTTGCAACATGACTTGAATTTTATTTTATTAAACATCATTGATTTACAGCAATATTCTGTTCATGAACATATACAGCCATGGAAAAAAAATTAGACCAAGTATGGTTACTGATAGTGTTATTTTTGTAGTAAGAAGGAAATAAAATATCATAAAAGCAAGGTATATAATTGCTGGAATTTGTTATTTATTCAATGAAATACAAAGACAAATCATTTACATTAATTTAAATGCATATTATATATAGTGCATTTATTACAGAAGTTTGGTCTAATATTTTATTCCAGGGCTGTATATACATTTAACAGAGTATACATGTATGTATATCATTATATAATTGTAGGCTGTCACAACATTTTTCATTTATTATATCATGAGCTTTATTTGACTTATCTCTTTTAATTTGTTTAATTGTTTGTATTAATATTATATTCAAAAAGATATTATAGTATCATGTAAAACACAATATTGATGTCAATGTCATTGAAGTTTCCTATCTATAAATACCAAATTATGCCAGGTTTGTTACTGAATCCTGTCCGTTCTAAATTGGCACCGTCCTGAAAAACCCTGCTCGTGCCAGCTTTGTCCGAAGGTTTCTCGGAAACAAGTTTCCTATGTCTCTCGGGTGTAGACAGGGGACTCCCTTTGGGATACCTCAATATCTTGAAATTCGAAAGTAAAAATAAACCAGTCTTGTTTGAAATCAAAGAAAAAAATCGTTCCCGAGGAAATTGGTTTCGCGCGACTTTATAAAAAGGGTGAATAATATTATTGACAACATGTCCGAAAGCCCTTCTTTTTATTTTTCAAATGCACAACCGAAAAAGAAGGAGCGAACAAAATCTGGGCTTTTCACGAAATTTGTGCAGTTCGCGATAACAAAAACAATTAAAGCAAAATAAACAAACAAGCTTTGCGATTGTTCTGAAATTACGGCTTCTGGGTTGCGTCCGGTTCCAACGAGTTTAATATAGTTGATTTCAAGTAATTTGTTATATACCCGCGTGATAACCTGATGAGTGCAGGTCGAAAAGCTTCGTTATCATGTCTCTTTTTCGTGCCATATTGAAATATAATTCATATTAGACTTATGGGATACGCCTATCGTAGATTACATTAGTTAGGGATATAAAACATATATTTAATTATGTCATATCCCTATATGAAATAATACACACTCTTTACTTTTCTTTCAAAACAGTGATGTCCCTATTACTTATATGATAACAAGGATAAAGTATAAATACTATAAATAAACGATATACAGCACAACTAATAATTATAGCATTCTGCATCCTGTAGTCTGATGCGGGAGAGAAAAACCAACAAAACATTCTTTGAGTGAAGCATATAATATATCTAACTTTTTCTCGTTATATTTTAAAGTAAAAACAAACAAACAAACAATACTTGCAGGGGCGGATACAGGATTTTCAGAAAGGGGGGGGGGGCCGGGGCGCACACTGGAGGCCTCCGTTTGAAGCCAAACGGCCATCTAGGGGGTCCGGGGCATACTTTGTCAGACAAAACAGGGGGCGCACGCCCCTTGCGCCCCCCCCCCCCTCCCCTGGATCCGCGCCTGACTTGCAGCTGTATTCAACTAACTTTACCCATCATTTTGTGTCGTAAAAATGTGGGTATTAGCGATACTATAAGTCGATCACTTCAGGGTTACCGCTATCGATTTGAAAATGGCATCGGCAGGTACGAAAGACATTTCAATTTTTAGTTAAATTATAGCAAAATGTTAATCGTTTTGCATGTATAATGTTTGTAAGTACTATGTAGCTCAGTATACGATCCTTTCATTAGAGGGATATCACTCGAATATTGAAATTTGGGGGCTACTTTTCGACGATAATTTTAATCCTGGTCCCAGATGTTGATTTCTGCGTTTGTACCGTACGCTTTGTCGTATTTGGACTGGTCAACGCAAGAACTGAAATTGAAGGGGGGGGGGGGGGGGGGGGGGGGGCGGTGAATAGGGAGTTTAGTGGTATTTGATTGTTTCTGTGGGCCATGAGGCGGAGAGCGGGGGAGGGTTGAGGGAAGTCACTCGGGTGCATTGTTTGTGTTTGGGTGAGTGTGTCTCTATTTTTTTCTTTCTGTGAAAAATGGATAAGATTAAGAGGAAAATACTTCCAATCCAAGTTCCACTCACATGTGCAACTGCAACAAGGTTATTAATACTGTAGCATAATTCATATGCTGAGATTTTAACTAGATGCATAACTCAGCTGGTATTCTTTAAAGGGAAATCCAACCTTAATGCCTTTTAATGGCAAGTTACACAGCTCTGAAAGAAAGAGGAAAAAATCGGAGAAACTGATTGGTGAAAGTTTGAACTAAATCAGCAAGCAATGAAAGTAATCACAATAGTATACATATGGGAATGTTACTGTTATGAAGTGTAATGGCAGCTTACAACTAATTTTCTGTCACCCTAGGCCGAATACACAAGTTTGACAAACTCTTTTTCATGTCTTTTTTATTTTGTGTTTTAGCGTCAAAGTCGGCCAGTGAGAGTGCAGCTAATGATGTAGATGACAATTTTGAAATTTTGGAGCTTGCAGAGGCCGGCAAGAACTGGCTAGAAAGGGCGCTAGATGGAGAACTCTCCAAAAAGTCAGTTCCAGTACAACTGGCAATGGGTGGCACAAGTGGATGGTAAAGATTTGTTTTCAATTTATTATGAAGAGACAAAAGTGATGAAAGTTAGCACTTATCTATTCTAGATCTTATATTACCTCGATTAGAACAGATCATAAAAATAAACCTAATGAATATTGAAAAACAATGAAATTATATTAGAAATTTATAAAGCAATAACGTAAAAATTTGGAATCGAAGTGGATGATTTGATATGTCTGAATATCCATGGTATGTTAAAATGTTTTTCATTTTTTTTTTAACACAAGTGTCCACTCTCCAAAATCTCTCTTTATTTAAATTATTTAAAATATGTATGAATATAATTTGCAAAATAATAGTAATTAACAAACATTGAAAAAGATTTAAAAAAATTGAAGGGAGTTTCAAGCTTGGAAATCCTCTAATTTTTATCTTTGATTTTTCTGTTGAGCAAGTGAGATCACCTTGCACAGATGTCCGTGATAAAGATTTTTTGTTTTTTTCACAAATGCCTACTCTCCACGATGATGGATTTCTCTTTATCTTATTATTTGTGAAAATACATGTGTATGAATAATAATAATAATAAACATTTTTATATAGCACATAACACATAGGCAAAATTGCATGTCTCTATGCACTTTAAGAATAGAAAACAAGAATTTTGTGTAAGAAAAGGAAAACTGCACTGGGTTCATGTTTCTGACTACTCATAAGTGGTAAAAAAATATGTTTTCAAGGTACTGATGAAGGTGTCATAGTTTCCTATAATTTTGAGTTGTTCTGGCAATTTGCTCCACAAAATAGTGGCTGCGTATGAGAAAGACCTTTCCCCGTACGACTTTGTCATGGTTTGTGGAACACAAAGCAGAGACTTGGCGCTGGAACTTGGCATTCTTTCTGGTTTATATGGAGTTAACAATTCAGTAAGATAAGATGTTGTAAACATTGATAGGTTAATAAAAGTATCTTGAATTGGATACGAGACCTAATGGGTAACCAATGCAGATCTCTTAAGACTGGTGATATTGACTACCGGTATGATTAGGAAAATAATAGCAATTTACAAACATTAACAAAGTTAGTTTGGAAAGAATGAGGGAAGTGTTCCAAGTTTCTCATTCTGTTAAGCTTTGGAACTCCTGCATAAAGCTGGGAAATACCCTAATCTGTTTCTTAGATTTTCAATTGTACAAGTGGGATCACCTTGCAGAGATGTTAAAGGTAGTCGGTCGTCAGTTTCCATGTGCATTCCGTCATATTTTGCTGACACCAGAATTTGGTTGAATTACCAATTAATGTGTATGAAGTCTCACAGAGATGGGTCCGACCATGGGTCTGTCCCTTCATAGAATTACTTAAGCTGGGGAGATTTATGATGATGACATTTGCTTACACCATTGTAGGAGGAGGGCACAATGCATTACATAAGAACTGCCTGTCATGTTTGTGAAATGTTTTCTATTAATAAACAAATTCATAATTATGAGACTCATAATAACAGTCAATTTCATTTATGGGTGTTAAAAAGTACATTTGCTCAAAAATCTGTTCGTTATAATTTCCCTTTAGTATGGTATTCAATCCCGAAAGACATTAGTTCCTGTAATAATTTAAAACTTTTTAAAAACTTGTTGAAGACATATCTTATGGCTAAATATTTAAGTTCTTAGCTGCAATCCAATATCATGAATATCGTTCGTCCTTAGACATGCTTATTTGTCACGTTTATGTTATAGTTCTTTTTTGTATGTGTCTGTTTTGTTTTGTTTTGCTTCTCAATTATTTAGTATTTGTACTTCCTTTGGTCACTCATCACACAAGGCCACTGTTTTAGGCCTTATTCGAGTGCACCA
Organism: Heliocidaris erythrogramma; assembly: GCA_025617745.1. NCBI lineage: Eukaryota > Metazoa > Echinodermata > Echinoidea > Camarodonta > Echinometridae > Heliocidaris > Heliocidaris erythrogramma. Next base: position 34,814,008 of record CM046871.1, on the reverse strand, counting down.
TTTTCATTGTCATAAATTATTCTTAAATGATTGATTTTTTTGTTTTGTATTGTATTTACCAATGCAGTGTTATTTTTATGGATGGTGAAATAAACAAGAATTGAATTGATATTGAATTGAATTAAAAGTGAAGTCCACTCTCAGTGATTCACAACGCCTGTTATTAGGTAACACCCGGGGAGCGTTTCATCAAGCGTTTTGTCAGTGCTTTTTACCGACAACTGTTATAAGCTACTGAAATCCTTGCATCTGATTGGCTGAGAGAAAATTTGTCGGTGAAAATCACTGACAAATCGCTTGATGAAACGCTCCCCTGAATGGTGTCAAATTACCCATAAGAACTCACTGCTATGTGACTTTAATGTAGCTTGTTTTGGGGGGTTTTTTTTACCAGAGCTCTTTAGGAGCTTTCCAGAGCAAAATCATATTTCACTGATGTCCTTTCAATACTTTATTTCGTTGACAGGGTTGCTGGATATCTCTTTCAGAAGGTCAGCAAAGCAGCAGCTACAGCGGTAGGAGGTGGATTCATGTTGATATTGGTGAGTAGACCTTTTACCTGTTAACTACTAACTTCTTTCATTCATCTTGGCTGAGTACAGGAACCACCTGGTTCTGCTCCACAATAGGTTAAGAGCAATTGCACAAGTATTTTTTTGTTTTCTCCTTCAGCATTGACCACTGAATATTCTCCCTTACTGACTGAAATAGACCGCTTCGGTAATGTATGCAAATTTTATGCATACCTTTCAAGCAAAGGTTGTTCTTGACAACCTGAAAGCATGCTGGAGGCTTGCCGGACATAGCAACAAATAATGTATGCAAACTGGATTCCAAGCATTGAGGCTCATTTGTAAAAAGCAGGTTCATGGAATAGCTCGTCACTAGGTGCTCAGAGAATATACATTTTTAAGTGCATAAATTTGTATACATTACAGAAGCGGTCTATTGGCTGAAGATTTCTGTATTAGACTAAGTCTATATTTTGGCAAGTCCAAGGTATGTCCCATATTTTACCAAGTATTCTGGAATTGTATGATGGAATTGTTAACAAAACTTGATGAAAACTGTAATTTTACTTGATAGTTTGTCTGATCGAAGCTCTAAGAGAGTTATCAGCTTGATGTAGTAATCAGATATATTAAAATCTTAGGTGGGGTTGATAACGTACAAGAAAAAATAGCTTGGACTTGCCCATTTGTCATGTAGTCTATGCAGCTGACATCCAGGACCGCTATTTACAGTCTGGTGTAACAGCCATCCAGTTGTTTTTCCAGGCTGTTTGTGAGCATCCAGGTTTCTGATTCACTCAGCAGTATGGTTTCCTCCGAAGCCCTAAAGAATCAGACTTTAAGCTGCCAGCTGTTCTATGGGGCCCTTTGAGAGGCAAAAGCACCTGACATCACCGTAACTAGATGAGTAATTTCAAATGAATTCCAGTGTTGCTACCCATTAATTTCCCAGATTTGTGGACTGATTACCTTTGTCAAGTTGTAAAAACACATGAGAAATATGTAAGTGACATAAGAGATTGAATTTGTTTTTCACTTTTGTTGTTAGGTAGGACATCATACAGGTTACCTGAAAGTTAATTGGAAGCAGTTTGAAAAGGATATCAGTAAAACCCAGGAAACAGCTGTCAAGGAGGTTGAAAAGAGATACCCAGCTATTCAGGGTGCACTTGGTAAAGTAAGTAGTGAAAAGCCTTCAGTTTGAAAGATACTCTTCAAAGGGGTAGTCACTTAGGCATCAAGTGGGTTTGAATAAAATTATAAAACACGAGTAGAGCAGAGCACTGAAAGTTTGAGGAAAATCCAATAAAAGATAAGAAAATCATGAAGTTTCTTTCTGGGATCAAACAAAATTTACAACTCGTGTGATGTACCTTGCTCTCAAGTATCCTGTTTGTTCTTGACTAGAAATTTTTCATCATATTATTTTTTGCAGAAGAACAAGTATATGTTACCCTAGATATTTAACCACACATTGTTTTGCAGGCCTATCTATTAATAAATCTATTCAGCAAGCAAGAAATGTTCAAACATAAATGGAGATATCAGATTTTTATGCCTCTGCCCACCGAAGGCATTATGTTTTCGGGTTGTCCGTCCGTCCGTCCGTCTGTCCTGCTTTCTCGTTCTCGTGATAACTCAAGAACCACATGAGGTATGAACTTCACACTTGGTGCTAGTATGTATCACCATAGGAAGATGATCTGATTGGATTTTGGGGGTACGTAGGTCAAAGGTCACAGGTCAATTTCTGAAATTTCAGGTGTTAGCATCGTTCTCGCGATAACTCAAAAACCAATTGAGGTATGAACTTTAAACTTGGTGCTTGTATGTATTACCATAGGAAGGCGATCTGATTAGATTTAGGGGTATGTAGGTCAAAGGTCAAAGGTCACAGGTCAATTTCTGAAATTGCAGATGTTAGCCTTGTTTACGCAATATCTCAAGAACCATTTGAGGTATCAACTTCAAACTTGGTACTAGTATGTATCACCATAGAAAGACGATTTGATTAGACTTTGGGATATCATAGGTCAAAGGTAAAGGGTCATAAAAGTCAATTCTGAAATTGCAGGTTTTAGCCTTGTTAACGTGATATCTCAAGAACCATTTGATCCATTAATTAAAACTTGGGACTAGTATGCATCACAATAGTGAGACGAACTGATTAGATTTTTGTTCATGTAGGTTAAGGTGACAGGTCATAGAGGTCATACAGGTGTATGTGAAATTAATGTTTTTTTACCTTTGTTATCACCATATCTCAACTATTTTGTATTCATGACTAGGAGGAGATAAAGTGATCAGACTTTTGGGTTATAAAGTGTAAGGTCAAATGTCAAAGAGGTCAATTAACATGTAATTAGAGGCTTTTTATTCTGGTTATCACAATATTTCAAGAACAGTTTGAGCCATCAACTGAATTTAGGCGGAGGCAAATAGGAGACGCAGTCGCATTCATCTTGTTTTTTCATCATTTCTACAGTATATGAAGATTACCATACACATTGTTGGAATGAAAAATATTAACAGATGTAATGAAAATTTGTTAGTTTCAGTAAAAATTTGATTTCTCCACCCTTATTCTCACTTCCCCAGGGAAAAGACCTTGTGAAGAAGAATGTGATGATCTCAAGTGGCTTTGCTGCAGGATTCCTTCTAGGAATGGCTATGTAACAGAGTATTATATATGGAACAATTCCCATAGACGGTTGAATTAGAAAGTGGACAATCCATCCTTCTTCCGAACATTCATCAGTTTTCATCCAAATTGGCAACCATCTCCAGGAGAAAAGCATTTACACCATGTATGATTTTTAGATTGATGTGCTGGAGGAATGGGATCTCAAACTTTGAAAATCATGGATTTCAATCTTGAAGCTGTATTGGATCGAACTGTGACACGGTCATTGACACTTGATGTGTTCCGTTCACATATGGCATGATTAACCACCTCAAAGAGACTGTGGCAGCAAAATAAATCCAATATACATGTACATGCAGGGCAAATGGCCATGAAAAAAAAAAAAAAAAGTAGTCGTGTGCACCAAGAACCCTTGAGAATACTTACCTGTCTGTGTGTTTATAATAGAAGATACAGAAATGTGGATCGCAGTATGTGTCATTTTATTTTGCCGTGACATTTTTTAAAGGCGGTTTATCAAGTCAAATGTAAATTAGACCATAGGCAGTATTTACACCCACTTGCTTCAAGAAGCAACATTCTAATGTCAATATCATTTTTCCAGAAATTTTAGATTTTATGATTTATTTAGTTATTTTAAGAAAGAAACACCATCGCTGATAATGTTATATTAAAATCTTGTTCTATCAGTGCAAAATACCCCCCACAAAAACGATTACAATACAAAGAAGTGGGACCAGCAGAATGACCATGTTATAAAGAGAGTTTGTTATAGCAATGTTCTTTATAACAGGGATCTACTGTATTGATAATCACCCAATGCTTGACTGATGCACATAATGAAGTGAAATTCTTCTATTAAACATGTGTGATGTATGTAATACTTCCTTGAGTAACTCAAAAAATTAAAAACGACAAAGAAGACATAAGTTTTGAACGGAACATGTTTCGGAGTCATACTCAATCATCAGCCTGATTTTTTTACAACATATGTAGCACCGTCTGTTGTAAAACAATCAGGCTGATGATGGAGTATGACTCCAAAACATGTTCCGTTTCAAAACTTATAACTTCCTTGAGTGCTTAACATAAAAAGAATTAGTGTTATATGTAAGGTACTATTCAGCGTATTGGTGAAATGTTTATCAATCCTGCTTTGAATGTATACAAAAACATTTGTGAGGTCAGTTATGTGGTAATATAAAATCGGTGTTTATTTTTAATAAGAGTAATAAGGATTGTATTCATATTGTGGTACAAATTACTGTAAAATCATGTATATTGCCTGGTGAGAGTCAGAAGGGATGTTAACTGTATGTAAAATAATAATGGCTAATGTCCTTCAGGCGCTCAACATATATCATACCACAGGGGAGACTTTCGACCACCCAGGATTGCTCCTCATAACCTTTTGGACCGACTATTCACTATTGATTTTTATAGTTAGATAGTACCTTCAATCTGTGTATTTTATTCTCTACTACCCCTCATCCATTGATGTTCATTAGGATTGCAAATGCTACAAGTCAAGTTGTATATCATGAAAATCATGTCTTCAATGCCTGATGAGTCTGCATCTAATTTTGCAACAACCATGATGCATAAGTCAAGTCCAAACTACACTAAAATTGAGAAAATATTTACATTTAAGCTTTTCAATGTACATGCACATTTAAAATGTATATTTGCAAATTGTACCATCAGTATAATGTGTTTTATGTTTCTCTCTATTTGAAGGTTATTGTGCAATCATTTTTTGTATTTGCTTTTTCTTCATTATATTTGAATACCCTTTGATCTTTTGGCATGTAAACAAGTTAAATACAAATCTAAGAAACGTGATATAATCGATAATGCATGTTGTAAAGCATCATAGGCTGTACATAGAGGGCATAATTGTACAAATGACCAAACGCTTAAGCAAATCTGAACTGCCTTCTGAAGGTTTACTCTCATTTAAAAGAAAATATACATGTACCAACTTTTGAAATATTAACTAGGAATTGCTTTTTACCATGCTAACTGTAAAATATCATAAAAATGCTACTACCCCCACTCTTGCTAGCACAGCCAAAGATGTACTCAGCATTTTTTGTTATGTTGCAAGTTTTTTTGTTTTTTTTTTTGGTGTTTTTGTTGTTTTTTGTTTGTTTGTTGTTGTTTTTGTTTTTGTTTTTGTTTTTGTTTTGTTTTTTTTGGGGGGGGGGGGCTCTACATCGCGACACCCAATGTCATTAGGATGAAATCTAATTTCAGGCCCGGAATTATTGATTTTAGGAGTATTATGTAATATTACAGTTGTTGGCCCTACAATTCTCATTCCTTGCTTCCATCATACATGTTCTCATAAATAGCTTTAAAAAATGATCAGCATTTATAAATGAGGGGATTTTTTCTTTAAAATATAAATGATAGGAATTCTATTTGTACTGTCGTATGCAATACCCGGATATTATATTACATGTATTAGCATGAATAGAAGAGTTATTTCAAAATGACTCCATAATGTTTTCGCTAGTGCTGTAGCTCGCAACAGTCCTGGTCTGGTATGGCTCGTTAACGTCTAAAAATCCTTACCAGGTTCCGGACGGGTCTGGTTACTCTTTAAGGAACATAGTTCAATCTATCATCAAAATTTTGCTCACAAAATATGTCTTTTCTTTATCTTAGTGGGCTTTGTAACTCATATTTCAATACACTCTAGGCAGGCATGCCCATCTACACCCAATTTTCTTAGAAAACTGCACTCTCTGAGCGATAAAAGATGACAAAGTGAGCTCTTTCAAAATTCTTTTTTACCAGACCTGTTAGCGAGTTGACCCACTTTGAGTTTTAGTCTGGTTCATGTCTAGTTCGACTGGCGAGTTTGAGACCGGTTCTGGATCCGAGCTGCACCCCTAATTTTCACCACCTTTATAAACGTGCATCCCCTATTTCCTTTTGCCTGATTTCCCACCGCAATTCTTTTGGAAGTAAAATAGTAACTTTAAAATTGTGACTAGAAAGATTTTTAAAAATTCCAATAGCTTATGAACATGTAATGTAACACTATGCAAATCAAGTTTAAGTTTTAACTCTCCTTTTTCAGAGGGGGAGGGGTGGGGGTCATTTGCAGTTATATATTTATTAAAATGATACTGTGATTAACCATACTTTTATGCTCTAATTAAGTTTATATGTATTACTTTGTTATGTGCTTATCTGTTCATTGACATAATATTGCTTGATGGACCACATGATACTTCCTTTCAATATTTGGACAGAAATGCTCTATAAGAAAAAGTTAGAATTATTAAAGGGCAAGTCTAAGGTAATCCTATTTGTTAATTCATTTGTAACATAGTAGGCTATAAGAGAATAATGAACAGGAATTGACAATAGAAGTATCATTCTACTTTATTTGGGCATGTGTAGGGTGGGTCCAGCTGTTGAGGGGGCACTTGCATCTGAGTGGGGGCTCAGGCTCTTTATACTCTGTGAATGAAATGTGATGAAGGGAGAAAGAGCGGGAGGGGTCTTATCTCCCTTTCACATCCTCCCCCCTTCTCCCTATTCTTTCCTTTCTTTTACCTCTCCTTTTTTGCCATTTTATGGGACCACAAGCCCCTTGTAGCAATGCCATTGGGCAGGTCCACACTCTAGTATGATGATGAACACAACATACAATCATCAGAGGAGCGTTTCATCAAGTGTTTTGTCAGTGATTTTTACTGACAACTGTTATAAGATACTGAAATCCTTGCATCTGATTGGCTGAGAGCAAATTTGTCGGTAAACATCACTGACAAAACACTTGATGAAACGCTCCCTAGGTTCACTAAAATCTTGTGGGGACAATATCTTGGACTTGCCAGCTTTGCCCAATGACTTATGAGCAGCTTTTTATTTTGTATGTAAACTGAGATTTCCCTGTATTTTTTTTTGTGCTCTATGATTTATTTCAATCATGTTTTTGCTTTTTCAAGGTTGCATTTGGGAAGTGTGTGTATGTTGTCATGTTCCATATGTACATACAAATAAGCGGATTCAATAAAAACAATATGTTTACTGAATATATTTGTGAAACCTTACATTTTTGTATTTTTTTTTTAAAGTTTGGTTTCTGGTGTTGGAAAGAACACTAGCAATACAAAGATGCTGTGAAGATTTCACGTTCTTAAGTGGCATATCAAACAAATGAGAGGGAAAAAAATAGTTTTGGAGCTGGGTCAGGGATATAAACTCCGAACAACTTCAGCGTGCACTGTACACCGTACATGCGTTCAAAACCTACACACAGTGACACACATGCTATCTCCGTATGAAGCCTCAAGATTGTTGTGCGGGGAGCCGTCAGGGTGGAGAGGTCATAGCGTAGGGCAGTATATTGCCGTGATCTAGCGTTCCTTACATATATTTCTGGTAAAATTCACCGGAAATCACTGATGGAATACCAAATGATATCTATAATACATATTTTAATACATGGAAAACAAACAGAGACTATTAAACGAAGAAGCTTGATGGGAGGAATTTTTAATTTGTAAACAAATTTTAGGCATTTTACTCCCAGTGTTAAAGATCGTATGCTCGATCTGTAATGAAAAACACAAGAAGAGGATCTTGGGTATTTGATTCCAGTTCATCGTCACTTGGCCGTGAACCAGAATAGCCTGGTGGTTAAGTCGCTGCCCGGCAAGCAGTAGATGACAGGTTCGAATCCCGCTAGTTCCAATTTTTTCTGACTTGTGTTTTTCATTACAGATCGAGCATACGACCTTCATCACTGGGAGTAAAATGCCTAAAATTTGTTTACAAATGTTACAGTGTTTAACACACTTCTGCCCAATTTCCTTTTTTGCTACCAAAACTGTACATGAGCTTTAAATAATTCTAAATTTGTGTTTACTAGACGGTACAAAAACCTGAGATTTATATTTGTATTCGTATGCATGCGCATCTGTTTTGGTGGATATGTTCCTTGTTTAACAACTAAATTCACATTTCGCATTCTTTGACAGCATATAGAGGTCATTTTGTACTCGGTACAAATGACCTTTATCTGCTCATGCGCATGTAATTAAGAACTGCTAATTATTTTGCACGGTTAATTGCTTGGGCCAACAAAAACAAAACTGATAATACATTCACTGAAATCATAGTCTTGAACTGTACATGAGCTTTAAATAATTCTAAATTTGTGTTTACTAGACGGTACAAAAACCTGAGATTTATATTTGTATTCGTATGCATGCGCATCTGTTTTGGTGGATATGTTACTTGTTTAACAACTAAATTCACATTTCGCATTCTTTGACAGCATATAGAGGTCATTTTGTACTCGGTACAAATGACCTTTATCTGCTCATGCGCATGTAATTAAGAACTGCTAATTATTTTGCACGGTTAATTGCTTGGGCCAACAAAAACAAAACTGATAATACATTCACTGAAATCATAGTCTTGAACTTAAGAAATTAGCCAAAAAGTTTGAAGTTTTTTATATTTATGTCAAACATTTAATGTTTTCTGCCAATACAAATCAAATCTTTACATAACAATATTATAACTTGGCATTATCATATGTTTGAAGCAATCCAGCTTTACACTCTTACATTTTCAAAGTCATATTCAAGCACACAAATCATAAACCTTTGCAATCTATACACAATATCAAGCTGGAAAGAAAAAATATCAGTGGCGGATCCAGGACTCTTGGGCTGGGGGGGGGGGGGGGGAGGGGAATCTGTGACAAGCTTGAAGTCATCACATATTTGACAAAATTTTTTACAGTTAGGGGGCACCTTTTTTTTGGGGGGGGGGGGAAGGGGGTACTCCCTGTGTACCTTGATTTAGCCTGGAGGGTTGGTTCCTAAAGCCCCCACACCCCCAACCAAGAGGATCCACCACTGCATATACAAATTATAAATACACTTGCTAGAGCTTTCTGCTTGCATACACATTAATAAGGCATAAATGCATTTCATAAAGGACTGCCTAAATTGCAGGTACAATAATTGTTCATTCTAGTGAAAAATGAGCTATGTACTGTTAAAGAAACACAAGTGCTGCATAAAATAGTTTCATATCTATAAAAGCAGATTGTCCATGTAGGGACTTGACCTTGAACTGCATTTGCTAAATTGGTAGTACTAAACCTGTAACTAATCATAATTTGAATGCTACTATGAGCAAGTCCAAGTTCTCTTGTCTTATCTGTTAACCAACCATATCATATCTTTTAGTTTATCAGATGGTTCTATCAATTTGCAAGCCCAAACAGAGCTTGGATCAGACACAACATCAAGTGAAATGATATTTTTCCTCCCAATTATTTATGTTCAAAATACCATAATTCATATGCTTCATAACATATGGGATATGAAATGAAAACATACCTTAGACTTGCCCTACTCAACGTGCAAATTTTCACAAGATTAATTTTTCGCGCTTGGCCGAGTAAGGTGAATTTCACGTTTTTAATTTCGCCAACGCGCTAGGCTTATGAGCCAAAGAATATATTAAAAAATCTATTTGCATGTTTTTATTTTTGCACAATTTTCATGCGGCGCGAAAAATTTCCACACCGCAAAATATTCCCCGTTTACAGCATACATTATCAAATTAGTACACAATCTGATATACATGTATATCATACCATGATGAAATAGTAATATCATGATGAACTATTATGCAGTGAACAATTGAAATAGCAAGGAAAAGTCTGTTCCATTATCATGCAGTTATTGTAGAGGTCTCGTAGTCGAGAGATTCAATCACTTGACTGGGAATGCAAAGGTCGTGGGTTCGAACCCCGGCACAGCACTTATGTCCTTGAGCAAGGCATTTTATCTACATTGCTCCTCTCCACCCAGGTGTTAAATGGGTACCCGGAAGGATGCGAACGTCATTGTGGTTGGATTAGCATGTGCGCGCTTGGAAACAGGCGACTGGCTGGAATGCTCCCCAGAGGAGTGGAGAATGTGCACTGTAATGTGCAGAATCGCAACTGAATCCAGTGACCGGGGTAATAATAGTGTAAGCGCTTTGGTCGGTTACATTGTAACTGGTAAGGCGCTATGAAAGAAACAGCTATTATTATCCATTATTATTAAAAAATGAAAAAATAACGGGCAAACATTTATCATTTGGTCATTTTTTAGCACAATAATAGAAAACAGAAATGGATACAGGGTTTTGTACAAGAAATTCTTTGAACTTGGTCTCAATGTAATGCATAGAAACATATCATGTAAACACTTGAGATCCAAGTGTACTGAAAAAAACATTTTCAAAATCAATTTTCAAGGTGATTAGTAGTCTCATATGACTTCCAAAGAAAAGTCACATAATTCATTTTGGCCCACATTTTTGAAAGTGTAGTACTTCAAACCTGCCTTAACTTGATCCTCTGTCTTAGTGCGAGTGCCTAGTGTCAATATATCTCCCAACTGACAAAAAGAAAAAGAAGGAAATAACAGTGCGCAACAAACTTTGGTCACAACTAACAAACATTGAAAAAACAAATGGGAATCTTAGCTACCATGAGTAGAAGAAACAGTTAGCTTGCTCAATTTGACATAGTCAAAAATTATTGTCATTTGTTGAGTAAGAATATCGAAGTCATTTTGGATGGGAGTGCCTGCTATTATTGCTACTTCTAGCACTTCTTAGAAGGTATTTCATCAACACTGATGCTCATATGGGGGAGGAATGGATACCGGTATACATGTAGCTCTGCATGGTAATCAGGTACAGCAAAGTGGCACACTTTCCTGTGCATCTTTAGGGGATATGACCGAAAGATGACATAGTCCTGTCTCAAATAGTGAACTGAGTAAATAACCAATACATAAAGAGATTCGAAAACAAACAACAAAAATAATTTGAACCTATCAGGCAATATTATTCACGGTTGACATAGTGCCTACAGCCACCTAATACATACATATATATATAATGTCTCTATTATGATACACAAGATAAATGAATGTCTTTCATCAATACTTAAACATACAGTGTGCATCCGTAATAAGATTCAAGACACTTGAATAATGAGTACTTGAGAAATTCAGATGAAAACTAGAAGGCCGTCAAACTACAAGGTTACACAGAATTTGCAGGCGTCAACCGATCATCACCAAAATCTAATCGATTCTTTCCTGTCACTATCCGAACATTCCCTGAAAATTTGGTGCAAATCCGTTCACCCGTTCTCTAGTTATCTTGTACACAAACAAACAAACAAACATACGGAGCCCTTTACATAACCCTGCCGATTCATCGGCGTGGGTAAAAATAAGACCATGCATATCATGTAAACCACCGTCTTGCCCAGTACCATTTCTGCAAGAATACAAAGTAGAATACAATAAACTGGTTATGCAATGAGATCGATGAAGTAAGACACTAAAGATGAGTACTGGGGTGGTATTCTGAGATTTATTTTATTTTGATTTTAGTGAAATAATTTTAATTGTCATAACAAAATGTACGCTTATGGCGCATCATTGGTTAAAGACTGCGCAAAAGTGGCTGTGTACGCGGAATTCATCTGCGCAAACACCAATGAAAATGTTGCAATTTAAAAGTTGTTATGACAATTAAAATCTTTTCACTAAATTCAAGATAAAACTAGAAATATCACTGAAGATGATGATTAATACCCCCGCCCCGTGACAACAGCCTTTCTTGACTTTTGGTCGAAAACTGAGGAAGTAGTTTGATCCGCAAGATTTTTCCCTGATTTACTGCCATAGATATGCCGTTTCCATGGCAACGCAGCTTCCGACACATCCAAAAAATATGTCTTGCACATCTTCCCACCAAGACCAATGTGTGTACCAAATTTCTTGACTTTTGGTCGAAAACTGAGGAAGTAGTTCGATCCGCAAGATTTTTCCCTGATTTACTGCCATAGATATGCTGTTACCATGGCAACGCAGATTCCGACACATCCAAAAAATATGTCTTGCACATCTTCCCACCAAGACCAATGTGTGTACCAAATTTCTTGACTTTTGGTCAAAAACTGAGGAAGTAGTTCGATCCGCAAGATTTTTTCCTGATTTACTGCCATAGATATGCCGTTACCATGGCAACGCAGATTCCGACACATCCGAAAAATATGTCTTGCACATCTTCCCATCAAGACCAATGTGTGTACCAAATTTCATGACTTTCGGTCAAAAACAGAGGAAGTAGTTCTATCCGCAAGGTGTTTCCTTGATTTTCTGCCATAAATATGCCGTTACCATGGCAACGCAGATTCTGACTCATCCGAAAAATATGTCTTACACATCTTCCCACCAAGACCAATGTGTGTACCAAATTTCATGAGCTTTGGTCGAAAACTGAGAAAGTAGTTCGATCCGCAAGATTTGCAACAGACCGACCGACCGCCCGACAGACCGCCCGACCGACCGCCCGCCCGACCGCCCAACCGTTGACTGATTCCTATATACCCCCTTCAAACTTCGTTTGGCGGGGGTATAATAAATCTCAGAATACCACCCCAGGAGAATTCAGAAAAGACAATGCATGCCATGTAAACCATGGTCTATCTACTACATGAACCATTTCTATATGAATACAAAGTAGAAATCAACATGAAATATAATCAAATGGATGGATTTGAATCGGGTATTGTAGAATGGAAGTAAATGGATATAATATCAAGGCATGTTACTTATTGATGCAGCTCTTCTTATCGTGACGTGAAATTAATTGCACCTTGCACAGCAAAGGACAACAACATGATCTCAAAAGCCAGAATTCACAAAAGAGGTTTATCTAGCCCATGCTTTAAACCTCCATAAACTTAGTGCGCACATGATGTCCTCATGTCCAATGGGAGGATAGAAGTGCGCTTATATACGCCTATTTTAGTCCACGGCGGAGGTTTAAACCATGGTTTAGACCAAGGTTTAAGATGAACCTCTTTCGTAAATTCGGGCCAGAGACTTTCAACATATCAACCCTAGGGCAATTTCATTGTATTCCTACAAAAAATATGTTTTGATTATGCAATATGTAATTATAATAATGTTTGCTTATTTCAAAGTGACGCACAAGGCTGCTGAAATTGCCATCGGTGGTTGATTTTCTGAAAGTCTGTTAGATCGTGTTCAACTTTATACATGAACATGATTCTGAAGTGAACAGACACAACTAATAATCATTTCCCTTCAAAACGTAATTCATGCTTTCATCATCACTGCTACAAATTTTTCTCATTTTCTCGAAACAGAAACAGCATTATTAAGATCCAATAAAACTAATCTGTTTAGTTCAACAGCAACCTAAACTTTTTGAATACTCTGAATTCTATCATACCACATACACTGCATTTTTACTACTGAAAAGAAAACACAGAGATTCTAAATCAATATACAACCCTTGCATTTACACTATACCAAAATATCTATTGTCCTAATAATGCCGATGTCCATGCTGGTCTCAAATATTGAAAATGAAGATAACAATGAATGCATATTACTCCATGAACACTTTCTGGTTCAACAGTACCGGTACTTCACCATCTGATGAGTCAGGAAGTTGATAAAATCTCTCTGGATATAAGTAGGCCATAGACACAGAAACAGGATGATCGTTACTCTCCTCAGCTTTAAGAGTACCTACCACAGTCTCATCGCCAGATTCTACAAGTGTTGTCTTTGCTTCCTATCAGATAAAACACATCATGTAGAGAGAATGAGTAAAAATATTGATTTCTTTCAATATGTGAATAAAGCACTTTCCAATATAATACAACCCCCCCCCCCTGTTATTGGAAAAGATCAGGGTGTTCAGACGCTAAAAATCTATACCAAAACGGTATAGCTATACTAGAACGGTATAGCTATACGATGAAATTTTGCGTCTGAACGCTGACTAACGGAACGACGTATAGCGAAACGAGGGTCAGAGCATCGTTTCGAACTAGAACTCGATAAAGAATCACTGTTCCGTGTCCGTCTGAACGTATGGCGACCATAGAACGGTATAACTGGGCGGGGCTTAACGGGAGCGCGCGTGAAAGGTGACCTTTTACCTCTCCTCCGCGGATACCTCGTGATCATAACAACACGCGCAGTGGGAAACTGCGCATCTATACCACCTTTTTCACAACGGTCGCAATATGCGTCTGAACGACCCGTTAGCTATACGATGATTCTTTATACGTCGTTTCTTTATCGAGTTTCGGTATAAACTGAATAGCGTCTGAACAGGGGGGATTACACTTTGGGAATTACCAAGGAATGAGCTGATGCAGATCTGAGTAAATAAGGTGGTCTCTGTTGCTACAAGAGATGTACAGAAGGAATTTGGACAAAGTAGATTTACCCACCCCCACCCCATCCCCGAATGAAATTCTAGTGCAGTGATATTACCCCGCTATCCCTTTCAAGACAATTGACCATATTTTGTGGTTTGGCTCAATAATTTTTTATTCAGAGCTCTAAAAAAATATATACGAGATGCATAAGTAGAAATAGCAAAAGTTTCTGCAACACTATGTCCATTTTTGTTGCATGACCAAATTGCGTTTGATGCCAGGAATTTTAAAAACGAGAATAGACTGTAAAATCCTTACATTGGCAACACATTGAGAGGTTAAAAATAAAAATTGGCAATTGTTTCAACTTTTTGACAAAATTCCTTACCATGTATATTTTTTCACACACATTCGACCTTATTAGAACCATGAAGCACTAAAAGAAAAATATTGTTGCCAATTTGAAGAACAAAATGTGATCAATTTAGCCCTTAACTAATTACTGTTCTGAAAGGGTTATTATGCGACTATACATGCATTTAAATGAGATTTTTTTAAATTTTAGACTCATGGGTTAGGGTTAGTTTTAAGCTAACCTGTAATTATTGTATCTCCTTCATAATTGAATGCACAGCTGAAGATCTCATCTGTATGGCCCTCTAGAGTCTGAAGGCAGGTACCTGCTTTGGGATCCCATACCTTGGCTGTCTTATCAGCACTCGCTGTTAGGAGCTTAGTGCCTTGAGGGTTGAACGAAATCTGGAGACAAGGAGAAGTAAAGAATAGCAGTTTAACTCTTACTGTGCCAAGGGGTTTAGCTTTCTTCAAAATTTTACCAAAATGTGATTAAGGCTTACTTTTCAAATGTCTGCACTTCATTAACCATCTATAATTTCACAAAATAACGTGTACAAAACTTGTAGTAAATGTATTACCATTTCAATTGTGTAAATCTGATACAATCGTAAACTCTAAATTAATGTGTTGTTTGTGGAATGCTCATTCAATCAGGAATAAGACCACTGAGCTTGTTGATTACATGTGTGAATATGATACTGATGTAATGATTTTAACTGAGACATGGCTTAACAAAGATGATAGTGTTATAATAGGAGAATGTACCCCTCCTGGGTACACTTTCTTAAATGTACCTCGTAACTCCGCTAGTCGAGGTGGAGGAATTGCCATGGTGTTCAAGACACCACTAAAGATGCTGATTAGACATCATGCTGATTTAGTTTATACGACATTTGAGTATGTGCATATTACAAATAGTGC
This sequence comes from Heliocidaris erythrogramma, assembly GCA_025617745.1. Classification (NCBI taxonomy): domain Eukaryota; kingdom Metazoa; phylum Echinodermata; class Echinoidea; order Camarodonta; family Echinometridae; genus Heliocidaris; species Heliocidaris erythrogramma. Next base: position 34,798,317 of record CM046871.1, on the reverse strand, counting down.
TTACTCTGTCAATTTCATTGTAGTATACAGACCTCCACCATCGACCATCAATGGCTTCACAAATACAGCATTTCTTAAGGAATTTGATGACTTTGTAAATGAGATATCTCTCTTTGCAGGGAAATTAATTGTACTTGGAGATTTTAATGTTCATTGGGATGATCCTTCCAAACAAGATGTTATTCAATTTTCTTCATCCACAAGTTCTGCTGGATTAGTTCAGTATGTTAAAGGTCCAACACATAATCGTGGACATACATTAGATTTGGTTTTTACTCGCTGTGATGAATCATTGGTGGTAGATTGTTATACTGATGACACAAGTATGTCAGATCACCATGTAGTGTGTTTCAAGTTACAATTACAATTACAAAAAACAAGACATATGCAAACTGTATCAACCCTCCGTAACTACCGGAAGATTGACAAGATTCAATTTGTAAAATCACTCTCAGAGCTCATTTCCCAACCTCACCCTGATGGTGTTGATGCATTTTTTGAGTGGTACGATTCTAGTATGGGTAAACTACTTGACAAATTAGCTCCTGTAAAAATTAAGACCCGCATAGTAAAGAACAGAGTACCCTGGTACAATGACTCAATTCATATTGCTCGTCAAGAACGACGACGTGCTGAAAGAAAGTGGCAGAAATCAAGATCCGACCCTGATCGTGAATCATTTCTGATTGCTAAGAAAGCTGTTTGTGCACTTACTGTAACTGCTAAACAAGACTATTTTAAAAACAAATTGTCTTCTTGTAGCGACAAGGATGTTTACCGAACTATTAATTCTCTTTTGAATAAGCAAAAGTCTGATCTTCCATTTTATGATTCGCCTTTTCTATTAAGCAACCAGTTTTCCCAATATTTTGTAGATAAAATCAAGAATATAAGAGACGAACTTGATAACACACATGTTATGCCAGTTAGGTTCAAGGACAATATCTGCGAAGGGTTTAAGATACTTGAGGTCTTCCGACCTGTTTCTCAAGACGAGTTAATGACAGTTATTTCAAGATGCCCCAGCAAAAGTAGTAAACTGGATCCACTCCCAACTTGGTTAGTGAAAGGCTATATTGATCATCTTCTCCCAATACTAACTGAACTTGTAAATTCTTCTTTGTCATGTGGTGTCTTTCCACAGAAGGCTCACCATGTAATCATAAGACCTCTTTTGAAAAATTCATCTTTAGATAAAAACAATTTGAAGAATTATAGGCCTGTATCCAATTTATCGTTTGTTGGTAAACTTATCGAGAAAATTGCTTGCTCAAGACTGGTGGAACATATGGAGATTAATAATCTTGCTGATCCACACCAGTCTGCTTATAGACCCAAACATGGTACTGAATCTGCATTGATTAAGGTTAAAAATGATATTATGTTTTCATTGAACTCAAACAAAGTAGTTCTTGTGGTACTTGTAGATTTATCAGCAGCCTTCGATACGATTGACCACAACATTTTTATTTGTCGTTTGTCAAAGAGAATTGGTGTTAGGGGAACTGCGTTGAATTGGTTTCAGTCTTATCTTGATGGCTGGACAGCACAAGTCGACATAGATGGGGAACTTTCAGATCCAACCATTTCTAGGTTTGGTTTACCCCAGGGCTCAGTTGTAGGTCCCACTGGTTTCACAGTTTATATTCTCCCAGTTGGCGACATCGCCCGGTACCATAATGTTTCGTATCATGTTTATGCTGATGACATTCAGTTGTATGTAGCATTTGATCCTAAAATTCCTGGGGAACTGGATAAGGCCATGTTTTCACTACAATCTTGTATATCATATATAAGGAACTGGCTGACAGCAAATAAGTTAAAACTCAATGATAGTAAAACTGAATTTTTCATTGCTGCATCACCATACAATTACAAAAATTTACCAGATTTGACACTGTCAGTTGGTGAAGTTTCTATACATCCATCGGATTCAATAAGGAATCTGGGTGCCTTTTTTGATGTTAACATGACTATGTCAGCACACATTAACAATGTTTGCCGCAGTGTGATTTTTCATTTGAGGAACATATCTAGGATTCGTAAATTTATTGATCAAACTACTTGTCATCATGCTGTAAGGTCACTTATTCTTTCCAGACTAGACTACTGTAATGGGCTTCTTTCCTCTATACCAAAGTCTCATGTAAACCGTCTACAGCGTCTACAGAATTGGGCTGCACGTCTTGTTTTTGAGGTTGGCAGAAGTCATTCTTCCCAACCTCTACTTCGTTCCCTTCACTGGCTGCCCATTCAAAAACGTATCATCTTCAAATTAGTTCTTTATGTTTATAAATCTATCAATAACCAGGCTCCAGGGTACATATCTGAATGCTTAACTGTATATACACCTAGTAGAAATCTCAGATCCTCAAATCACAACCTTCAGCTCAGCTACCCAATGACCCGAAATTTGTCAGGTGATAGGACTTTCACAGTTACTGCATCTAGGCTATGGAATAATCTCCCCTTGACCATTAGACAGTCAGCATCCATAAAGACCTTTAAAAAAGCTGTGAAATCATATTTATTTTAAATCCGCTATCAAACTTTGTAACAGGTACATTCATTACATTTTGTCTCCCTAAAAAACCACCTGGTAGTTCCCACATGGACGATTGAAGAGTTTTCTGATTTGTGTTTATATACAAATTATAATGTGTTCTATAATTTAAATATTTTGTAAACGCTCCGAGCCTTATGGGAAGGGCGTACTAAATGCTTATTGTATTGTATTGTATTGTATTTCTTATGATACCAAGCATTATTACTTTACCCAACTTTATGAATAAGAATTATTGAAAATTAACATTTGAGTTTTTTTTTAGTCCTTTATTTTTGGTTTCTCATTTGTTTACTATTGTTTAATGTTGAAATAAGGTAATATCTTTTTAAAAATCTACAATTTTCTTTGAAAATTTCTATGGTAGCATATAATTATGATCATATATTTAGAATGCTTGATTTATGCTCAAAATTTTGATATACATTGACCACCATATACCTTTCCTGTGGTTGAGCAATTGGTGAATGAAAATGACATATATATATATGTCACATTATATGAAAGAGTTAACAATAACAGGAACATTCACAATTACATGAACAACAATTTATCACAACAAAGCTCAACCAATGTTCATTTTCTTGTAAATTTGCCTGATGCCAGCCATTAAAACTACAAACCTAGGGATGATTTTTTTGAGGGAAGATGAAAAGTGGGTCTCCAAGGATAAGGAATTTCATTTTTATGACCAACTAATTTCCAGTAAAACTGACCAAAATAGTGGACTTTGTTACAAAATCCATTTCTGTTTTGCGATGGGTTAAATACTATTGTTGTACCTGGGAGCTCCTTTTTGAAGTTGCTACTGAAAGAATGACAATTCCTCACCTACTTATTTTTTGTTTTTCCCCGAGTTTACAACTCCTATCCAATTTTCAAGAGATTTTCTTAGGGAGATTATCGGAACACTTTCATATATTTTTTGCTGTATCACAATGATTATTAGCCTCCAACACCAATCTTGAGTTCTGGTGATGCTATTTAATTTTAAGAGAAAATCACTTAATTTTGAATTGTATACAGGCAGGAGATGAGTTGTCTGAACCACCAAAGCAAAAAAAAAAAAAAAAAAAAAATGGCTGGAAATCTTATTCACTGAAAAACCCACTCTCACACTAACATAGGCTCGAATTCATAAAAGAGGTTTATCTAACCCAAGGTTTAAAGGGATACGCCACCAGGCGGCCGTGGGGAAAGAAAGAATCGCGTAAGCCCTATTCACTCGTACACAAAGTTTGTGCGTCGAACGCGTCTGTCGGATTACTGGGATTAAATTTCGGGCTGCACAGAGCCGACCGAATCTCGCACGAGCTCAGGAGGAGCATGTATGTTGCGCGCGCGGCGACCAGTCTATCCGGAGTTTGCCCCCCCCGCGGGGCAACACCATGATCAGGTAACGATCACTCTGCCCTCTCGCGGAATAAAAACGTCCACAATCTGTGGTTGATTATCCCTTTAATCCTGCATAAGCGTAGTCCGCACATGTCCAATGGGCGTACAGTAATGCGCTTATATACGCTTACCATTTTAGTCCACTGCGGAGGTTTAAACTATGGGTTTACATAAACCTCTTTGGTGAATTCGGGCCAAAGAGACCATCATGTGTAATCCAGTTTGGCCAGGATCAATTGCTCAATTTGCACATCTTTATATGATTATTATGCAACTATTATACATTTTCTACCAAACTTACTTGCATATATGACTTATATCTAGTCTTGTAAATTTACTGTACCAGTAAAAAGAAAAAACATAACACACACACACACACACAAAACCCAATAAAACATAAAATGCAAAATACCTTTGAAATTTCGCCAGCATGCCCATCTAATTTGCACATGCACTGGTGTGTTACAGCATTGTAGACCCTTGCAGTACCTGTGATATAACACAAAACAAATTAATTGATAACTCCAACTGACTCCTAGTCTGGCAGATGATGACAGCTAGTGCCATATTCTGTCATGTAACACTATATCCACTTGTCATGTTGAACTATCAGTAAAAATTTTACATCTGAAGTTTCGCTTGACCTTTAGAAATGTCCCAATACACATGCAATACATCTATAAATAACAACAAGCAGATTCGGATGATCTTTTAAGGTAGAGGTTTGCATGGTGGTACTGATAATGTGGAGAAGGTTTACGGTTCACCGTGTTGCTAGTCCTGAAAAGGTCTATTGAGTAAGAAGAAGAAAGTGGAGAAAAGTTGAGAGGAGAAGAAAGGGAAAGGCGAGATAGAAATTCAGAGAGTGTAGAAGTAATCTTTCTTGAAAGTGTGAAGTCCTGAAAAGGACTGTAAACCAGATGAGAAGGCTGAGAGTGGAGAAGACTCGACTTTTCGGACGGGTTGACTGTCCGTCATCAGAAGTGAAACAGATTTCAAATGATAACAGGAGATGGAATGTAATATATTTGTATTTCTTTATCAGAAACTTCGTTAGAGCGATAATTTGTGTATAGAACTTGAAAATTGCTTACTGTCTGCTGATGCTGATGCAATGTACTGTCCAGTGAAGTCAAACACCACATCTAGAATCTCGTCATCATGTCCACGCAGGTTACCAACACACTTGCCCGTGGCAGCGTCCCAGATCTTACACGTCTTATCCATGGAGCCGGTGACGATGAGGGAACAGTCGTAGTTAAACTGGGCGGAGCTTATCTCACCTCGGTGGCCAATCAGAGTGTGGATGCGTCTGAATGGGACAAAGATTGTAATTGGTTGGTTAGGTACAGGCACACAGATAAATAGAAATTCTGTGGTATAGAGCGATTCTGTGTTTGTCGTATAAGACATATTTCTCTTCTCTCAACCATTCTTCATCTAACTCTATCTGTGGCCAATTAAACATTCTTCCACCTTCAATGACACAGTCTTTTCTCCGTTTGGCTGCTCTTTCTCCTTCTTTCTCCCTTCACTCTGCAGCCCAACTTCATCACCTTGTATAATCAAATAAACAAGTTACAACTTTGTTTCATACTTGGACAAAGATACAATTTAAGAAATGAAAGAATTCCAACCTACCTTCCTGTATGAACATCCCATACTGATACTGTATGATCAAATGAACCAGTAATGACCTTGTCTCCCGTCGTATTGAAGGATAGAGAGATAATTTCAGCTGAATGACCCTGGATTGGAAAATGAGGGATTGGAAAATGAGGAATAGGTAAACAAATTTAGAGTTTAATAATAATAATATCAAGCTTATATGGTGCATCATATGTTTCCATCTCTATGCACTTTATTCCTATTAAGCCATGTTTTCATAGCCAAACTGATTCACAGCAAAAGAACACATGTCGTTTGGCTCATTAACTTTTGACCCAGAGTCCTAGAAATAGTTTAGATGCAAGAGCAGAAAGAGCAATAATTTTGATTTTTTTTTTTTTTTTTAGCATTTGAAAATGTCAAGAACTAATCCAATGAACAACTAACAGATATATGTATAATGAACAAGTACAAAGAAACCCCAAATTTAGGATTCTTTATCAGGGGTTGATCAAGGTTTTGGTAAATATTTAAAGGGGGGAGCACAGTTCCTAAACGGAGTTGGAAATTTGAGAAAGGTACATAAGGGGGCATAAAGAGACCATTAAGAGGGGCACATCGCGCTAAAGTTATGCAAAATTGGATTTAAAGGAGGCATGGGCCCATGTGCCTCCTCTACTTGTAAATCTGACAGTGCCCTTACCGACAATGTATTATTCTCAGCTCCAGTCTTGATATCCCATAGCTTAGCTGTAGTATCCATACTTCCTGTAGCTATCACAGTACTCTGAGGGTTAAATGCTAGACACACCTGATGGATGAAAGATGGAAAAGGGAAAGAAATATTAATTGCTTTTATCACAATTAGGTATGTCAAAATTATGAAAGCGTTGTTAACTCTTTGGATACAATATGATTTTTATATAATATATATTTTCCATAGACTCGAGCCCAAGCTCGGGGCCCTGTTTCATAAACTTGTCATCAATGACAAGTTGCAATAACTTAAAAGCTACTGAAATCCTTGCATTTGAATGGCTGAGAGGAAATCTGTCATAGAAATGGGACAGTTATTACTGATAGGAAGTTTTATGAAACAGACCCCAGGTCGATTGGTATTGCATGGGTCAAAATAAGGTTTTCTTTTTGCTACCAATACTGTTCAATACCCATTATAAATCATGGATGAAAGTCAGAAGGTCAACATATCTCGCAAAGTTTCTTTTGATACATCTATAATATGATAATACTTTAACACGTTTCACTTCAATTTCCCTTTTTACTACCATTACTGTTCATTATCTTTAACAACTAATCATTTACCCATAATGCACTATACAAAACTTCCAATTTATGTACAGAAACAAAAAAATATTTAGGTTATTTTATTTTAATCAATATTTATTTAGATGATAAATTGGCAATGGATATTATGTATGATGAAAAATGCAAAATTATTTGTCAGTATAAAGTGATGAATGATGGTGGCAACAAAAATATCGACATTGGAGAAAGATTATTATAACACTGCTAATAATTACAACAATAATACATGCATCAACAACACCAATCATAATGTTTGTCAGTAATCAAACTACTCATAAAAACAAATAAAAGCCACAATTGTGATTATAAAAAAACCCTGAGGGAAGTGTATCATCTCCTATTATCTTTGAACTCATCCCGATAAAGTGGCTATCAACATCATTGCAGTATCGATACAACCCTGTATTCATGCTAAACCCACCGCTGTATAGCTTATTATTTAAATAACCAGATACCATCTCAATTACATCAACCTTGACCATGCATAAATGCATCCAGCCTTACTGTATCGGGGTCAAGTTCTCTCTCAGTCTGTCACTCTGTCTCTCCTTCTCTCCCTCTCTCTCCCTTGCACTCTCCGTTTCTTTCACTCTCACTCTCTCTCTTTCTCTCTCCCACTCTCTTTTTCTCTCTCTCCCTCCTTTCTCTCTCCCTCCTTTCTCTCTCCCTCTCTCCTTCCTTCTATCTCTCCCCCTTCCCCTCTCTCTCCCTCCTTTCTATCTCTCCCTCCCATCCCTCTCCAACCCTCTCTCCCTCGTTTCTATCTCTCCCTCCCATCCTCTCTCCACCCCCTCTCTCTCCCTCCTTTCTCTCTATCTCTCCCTCCCACCCTCTCTCCCTCTCCCTCCCTCCTCTTTCTCCCTCCCCCCCCCCCCCCCCCCTCTCTCTCTCCATCTGTCTGTCTGTCTCTCTCACTTTGAGCTTTGGTTGCATTGTAACGAACGAGGTCAGATTCAAGACAGCTTTCCCTCAATGAAAGCTGGCAGTGGCACTCAATAATTAAGGCTATTAAGCTCCATGTTAGGAGGACGTCAATAACATGTGTTCTGTCACAAGTTATTCTTACTAATAGCTTTTATATGCAATACTGGCAGAGCGGTTGAAAGAAGAATAGCAAAGTATTACATCTTGAACTAGTTTTTCTCTTATAACTGCATTTGCTACAAGTATTAATGTACATTTGATAGAAAATGTAAAATTACATTTAAAGATATTTTAATCTTTTAAAAAATATATTCCAGATTCTTATCAATGAGAAGAAAAATTGTACACAGCAAAACAATTGATTTTTCATTCTTATTAAAAAAATAAAATTAGTGCCTGAACAAGTAGGGACATTATTGATGTCGTCATTTAAAGGCTAGCACTAATGGTTTTCCTAAGGGATCTCTTTTTCTTTTTCACACATGTAATTTACAGAATGTTATATTTTCCTGAACAGTCATAAAAAACATTAGAAAAATGGCAAATCACTTTTTCATTTTCTCTTATATTTTGTTTGCAATATGATGAATGCATTGTCCTCTTTTCATCTAATTTAATTTGCAATTCTGCCTAATTTCACAAACTGAATTTTACATAAATATGTCTGTCTGAAATCCTTCTTCAAAATGAGGTCAAAAATCATCTCTGATGGTACTGAATCTGAAAGAGCAGATTTAAATCAATTAGAACATCAGCCGCTTTGCATAATACGCTACTTCCCGCTGTATCCCTCGAATGCATAATTCAACACGATGGTCAAGCATCTCGTTTCACTGTGAATTGGCCAGAACTGACCTGCTAACTGGAGAAGTGGCCTTTAATCTGACCCTCTCAGGCACTGACTGACCTGCTACAGACAGAACGTTGACCTCCGTGTGAACGAGTCTGACCTACTGACCTACAATGCCTGACTCATTAGCACCCACAATTGTTTCCTCTTTTTTGCTTTGCTAAATTCTCATTTCATTCATAAGAGCAGAAAGAAAAACACCCATTAAAGGGCAATGGAATGGCCATAGCATTTGACCAGGTGTCTTATTAGGGTATTGATTTTACCGGAATGATCCATTATCCTTACAGGGGATGAAACTTTCGTAGTTCTGTATATATTTTTCATTTGATATTGGACGAGGATGCCTTTCCCATTAAAAATATTCTCACAATGAGAGAAAACTCTGATTGGACAAGATCGCTCAATACGACACCCTTGTGTCTGCAAACTGAGGTGAAAAGCTGATCGAGAGGTTCATTTTTCGAGAGGCAAGCAGTATTTGTCATTTGGACTACACTTTTGTTATTCGCATGAGCATTATACATGTATTTACTGAATACTGTTTTACTGGTTTGTGAAATCCATTCTTTATTTGAAAAAACATCTAGATATTTTGTCTCTTTGATAAGCAAATCAATATACATGTAAAGAGTCACTAGTTCAACCATATTTTTCACTTTAATATTGATTTGCATTTTTCCAGTGTTTTAGCATACTGAGTTAAAATCATCAAAAAATATTAAGTATTTCTTTATTGACAAATAATAAATTGTATAATAGATTTGAAACAACGCCTCACTTTTATTTTGTTCTTGCCTCAACATTAGTACCGATATGGAAACAGGTTCTGAACTTCCGATAATAAGGATCGGATAGGATTAGGAACAAACTTCAGAAGGAAAATCATTCACATTTGCAACCAAGCAGTTTCATCTGCAATTGCACAGCTTTCTCGTCAGTACCTAACAGCCTTGGTGAGGAATTTCAGAGAATAAAAACCATGTGTACATTCTTCCAACAAGATTCCATTACAACTTTCAATTCTTTATCTATCATGTGACTTCATAATGGATAAAAGGGAAAATGTTTGAGTACCAGATCTCTACCACACTCTCCCACCCCCCCCCCCCCCCCCCAAAAAAAAATAAGCACACACACACACACACACAACACAACACATTCGCAACAATCTGAAGAAAAAAAAATCATTGTCAAAAAAAAAAAAAAAAAAAAAAACAGTGAACAAGTAGAAAGAGCTGATGAAATTATTTGTCAAACCATACACAAAACATAAATACAGGTATCAAGAAAAGCTACAAATGCAACTTCCTGAGATAGGACTGAGATAGGACTAAGCTGTGACAGGCAATCAGACCGAAATTCTAGTAGTTCACATACACAAAAGAGGCCTTTACCATGCTTTGAGCAAGCCTCAAGCTATGATGCTTGATATTTAAAATGTAGCTCCCTCTATCAAGACAAAATTTACAACTTTTTGTTGTGGTTTTCACACCTGCACATATTTCCACATGGAACTGGGTGCTCATTCAAGATTTCAAAGAAAACGTACAGAATTGTAGGGAAATTAGGGAAGCTTGTATTTGTATTAACCATTAAGGAAAGTATGTACAGTCAAACCTGCTTTAGCGACCACCTGTATAGAAAGACCACCTGTCTATAAAGACCACAATTTTCGTTTCCCTTGAACAATATTTCTCATTGAAATGTGTATTAAAGGAACCTGTCCATAAAGACCACCTGCTCATAAAGACCGCTTTTCTTGTCTCCCTTGAGCGGTCTTATAGACAGGTTTCACTGTATATTGACTTTGCAGAGAGAGAAGGCATTGGATTGATTGCTCTCTCAAATGATCTGTTAGCTCAATGGGCTATGTCGTAATTTACATGTCATATGACAGTGATTAGGTTACAAAGAACATGCTACAATGTGCAGTTCCTTCTTCATATTGCATCTTGATATATTGTCTTCTTCTATACTTGAATGACCACATAGAAAATAAAATAATATTCTTCTTCTTTTTCTCTTTATTACATGAATAATCGAGGGTAATAATCGTGGAGTGCCAGGAGTGTCCAGTCTGACAGACATGTGCGCTATATACACTGTTAGTACTATGTACAGTGAAACCTGTCTATAAAGACTGCTCAAGGGCGACAAGAAAAGCGGTCTTTATGAGCAGGTGGTCTTTATGGACAGGTTCCTTTAATACACATTTCAATGAGAAACACTTTTCAAAGGAAACAAAAATTGTGGTCTTTATAGACAGGTGGTCTTTCTATACAGGTGGTCGCTAAAGCAGGTTTGACTGTATTATGAAAAATCTGACTCCTTCTCCTCCTCCTGCACACTATCATCATAATCGTCACCAGGACCACTGTCCCTACCACCACATCATCATAAATGTATCAAAATCACTACCACCAACATTATCATTTCAATAAGCACCACCACACCAACATCATCATCAGTCATCATCACTGCCATTGTCATTATCGTCATAGTTACCATCACCATCATGACATGACAAGAGACATATGTATTAACACAAAATTAAATCGATACGTATCAAAATGAGTTAAAATTAAATGATGTATATCAAAATTTCATGATTCATGAAGTAAATAAATACATGTAGATAAACATTGGAGGTGTAGAAGCAATAAGGTACAGTGTAGGCATATTATGTACCCCTCCCCCCCCCCCCCCCCCCCCCGAATGTACAGAAGCAGGTAAAGGACTTACTATTTCAGCTGTGTGTCCTCGTAGTGTATGGTAACATTTGCCAGTCTCTGAGCTCCATATTTTACAGGTCTTGTCAAACGAACCTGTAGCAATCTTGTCCCTGTCATACAAGGATGATATAAGATTAAATGAGAGGCACGTCTGAATGCTTACTACTTAAAGGGCAATCCAACCTTGGTGATAAGTTGATTTGTGTGAAAGCAGAAAAATAAGAAAAACAGGATCATGAAAGTTTGAAAGAAATCGGACAAGGAATAAGAAAGTTATAAATATTTGAAAAATGAGATCACTACATCTATGCGAATCTCAAATTGGCAATTTGGTGAATCGATTGTGACATACATGTGGACAAATCTCCCGTTTGTCATACACAAAAATATCATTAATTTGCGGTTTTCTCCGAAGTGCCTTAACCCTCTGGGACAGTACTCAAAATATATTGGAGATCGCATATTGCTATAGGTCCTCATGAAAGAAAAAAATCCTACTGAGTAATTATAATACATTTTGCAAAAAATTACATTTTAGTAATTTTGTGTGTTGGAGCGAATGGGGGAGTTGTCCGCAACTACATCACAGTGATGTTACCTATTCGGCCAATTTGAAATCCCCGTATGTATAGTGATTACAACTTTCAAAAATTCATAACTTTCTTATTGTTTGTCCAATTTCGTTCAAACATTCACCAATCTGCTTCTCTGATTTTTCCTCTTTCATTCAGAGCAACTTGCCATTAGGGTTGGATTTCCCTTTAATTTCATGAAGATTCATTTTGCCAAAGCATGATAAACCGTGCATGTACAGTGGTTTAGGGTTTAGACCATACTCCATATTAAAATAGTAGTTTAGACTATGATCAGTGTTCAAACCAACTTTGTGTATGTGTAAAAGTCACACTCACCCGTAAGGATTATTGAAGGCTATGGCATAGACTACATTCCTGTGCCCTTCCAATGTGTGGAGTTCCTCCCCAGATGCTGTGTCCCATACTTTACATGTTCTGTCATAACTACCTGTGATGAAGTTGGATCCTGACTTGTTGAAGGCAACATTTGTCAGAGGGAGGATGTGAGCTCTTAGAACCTGTATAAAAATGACAAAGACAAAACACCAGCAAATTAAAACTGCTCCCAAAGTTTTCGTATTTGTTCATTACATGTATTATCAATAACAAGTTCTGCAACATATCTATGACAAATTTGCTCTCAACCAATCGGATGCGTTCATTTCAGTAGCTTGTAACATTTATAGTAACTTGCCATAGATCAAGTTTCATGAAACGGGGCCTTGATATTGCACACATGTCCATTCCAGGGGATGCTCAAAGCACCTACAAAAAATAATAACAGCCTGGTTACCACCATCACAACCAACATCAAAATCATTCATTCAAACTGAAACATTGTCACCATCATACCTGACATCAAAACACTCGTTTGATACCCCCGCTTAAAAACAGTTCAGTCCACGAACTCTGGCACCTTATAACCCTTTAAAGAACCAAATTTCTATTAACTTTTGATGTATAGCATGGTAGTGATAGTATCTCAATTAATTTTATGATGATATTTAGTTTGTGTCACGGACGGACAAAATGCTCACCCTTAACCGATCACACTCATTCATCTGATTGTAGCAACACATTAACATTCACTTACCTTGAAGAGATAGAACTTATGATCATCGGGTTTGGCAAGTTTCTCTTGTAATCTCTCTATCAGCTGTCTGACTTGGTCTGTTCTGTTAGGAGTCACTAGAGGTTCTTTACGAATAATCTCATCCAATATTGGATCAATGTCACAGCTGAATTCATGGGCAAGGAGAAACACAACATGGACAAGTTTCATTGTGCAAATTGCTGTAATTATTTTCAACCATTGTTTGTATCTTTATCTGCACTGGAAATTCAACTTGCATCTTTGTTTGCAATAGGTAAAGGCATATGTACTGACAATAATAAATTGCCATTTTGCCGACTTATATTAAGATCTACGACACACACTCCACCAACACTGCCAGAAATAATAACTGCTATGTCTCACTCTTGTTATGCAGGTGAGACAGCAATGTAAAATATATCCAATTATGTTTGCTTACATGTGAGGAATCTACCATGCTCCACACAACTTGTACGCCTACAAATACTTTTTGTGTGTGCGAAAGAGAAACATTATAGAGGGAATAGGAAGAGAACTTACTCCGCTTTGAGGTCCAAGAGATCTATAGATTTGGTTTTTACCATATGAGACTGTTCATACTCCAAGATGATACCTGCATTCAAATAAAAAATAAAACATAGAGAACATGAAAATCAAAATGGGGCGGACTAATTCACAGCCACTCATGCTTCGTACACTTATGACTTATATTTTATAAACGATTCATCTTACAAGTGCAATTTAAAAAACAAGCAATTTTTCTTTGTTGTAAAAATATCACATTTGATAAATCTATGGTATAGTAGTGGCACTCACTGACTCGGGTAGATTTGGATTTGATAAGTGTCTGCGCCTCTAATTTTCCCATCATGCCCCATTCTAGTTTGTAGAAGCTTAGAATGTATCTGTAGGCAATTTTCCACACGTGCAATGTCAAAAATAATAGTTTGAAATATAAAATGTGCCTATTTTCCAAACAGCTGTTTGTCAAATTTCAAAATAAAATGCAATTAATTTTCAAATTATAATCTCAATTTAGCAGTTACTATAAGGTGGCGCTGTTCAAGTTTGGCCAGTTTAATGCCATTTTAACTTCAGTTAGCAGTTCAAAGTTAAACATGTTCAAGGTTTACTTATATCATATTTCACATTTCACACTATTATAAATATTATCAGTTTTGTTTACAAGAAATAATGATGATAAGATTAATACAGGGTATTTTCAATAAAGTTGACTGTAATATCTGAATTGGCAATGACAGCTGATGAGGCTGAACTTGACACAGCCCCATGCTACTGATGGTAATGGTTCTGTGAGTTCAAAACCTGTTCACTCTCTTCAGTTCAGTGCAGTCTGCAGCTGCATTATAGAGTTGAACTTTGTCTTTGGAAATGTTGTATGTTTTAATGTTGGACTGCCTTGGAGCCAAGAGACAAAAAAATAAAAATAAATAAACTCCAAAAGATCCAAGTTACTACCAAGATCATTGAATTTGGTTAAGTAATTTTGATTCTATGCACGTTTCTTAAACAAAGTCAATTTCAAATTTTGCTTGATTTTTGCAACCGATGAGTGTTACTGTTAGATCGTATCGGGAATGGGTTTTAGTGAACTGTAGCACGGGAAAAGTGAAAACGATGCTAATTATTGTACATGCCACAATTATAAAAGGCCATTCCTGACACATTACTACTCTCATCGGTCGCAAAAAACATGCGAAATTAAAAAATGACTGAAAATGACTGTATTTCAAGAAACGGGCATATAATAAAAATTACTTCACCAAATTCAGTGATCTTGACATCATTCTCTTCAGTAGAAGATGCTTTACCCAATGATGTAAAAAATATATATACTTTTCGAAGGCAAAGTACTGAAAATCTGCCGTTCCACTTTTTTTTTGACACCCGGTACAAATCTATTGACTATTATGTTCTTTTCCTTCTCTCATTTCCCATGTATTTCTATGTTTTTCTCGTTCATGTGATGTCATAGCGGTATACGATGTTCACGTTTTAGAGATGGCAAACCATTGTGGACGCGTTCTTGTCATCCGTCATTGCTACAAAGTGGACAGGGGAGACAACACAATGCATGCGCAGAGCTTCAAATTGACGTTATCTCGTAGTCGTACCAGTCGACTATGTCATGTATGTCAACGTGCAAATCGAAACTCATTATTGAATGTGTAACGTCAACATTGGCATTGCACTCATTCAGTTATTTTTAGAGATACACACCATTATGATGGCAAATACACATAGCACATTCATCACATTCACACTCACAGTCACACTCAGTCTAGTCTCAGACTCATGCAATGCAATGCCAATGTAACCTCGCAAAAGTCGCATAGCCAAGTGTGAATCAAGTGGATGCAAAGCAGAGCGAGAGACGCTCGCAAAAACAGCCATACAAAGTTAATAATGGGAGTGAAATAACCCTATAAAATAAATATACATTACCTGGAGGATAGTAACGAAGCAAGAATCTTTTCAGACGCATGATTTTGAATGTCAATAGGCAAAAATAATCAAATTAATTCGAAGTATCGTCAGTATTTGCGTCCCTGGTGATCGGCGCCAATGCAAATCAAGAAATGTTATGGTATCGTATAGTCAAAAATGTAATTTAAAAATTTGCTCAAAATTTTAATGTGAGTCGATAAAGGAAAAGACTACTGTATCAAATATGTATCAAAGTGACATAATAATCAACTAGTTGATTGCGGTCGCTCACCAGGAAGAAGAAGAAGAAGAAGAAGAAATAGAACAAGGAGGAGGAGAAGGAGAAGGGATGGGGGAGGGAGGGAATGCAGTAGTGTAGCGTAGGCCCATCATGGGGTTTTCGCTGGTCTACAGGATGGATTAATTAGGCCATCGACTATGCATGGGGAGGGAGGGTAAGGAAGTAAAAGATGTCATTAATTTCATTCAATTCATTTTTTTTCCTTCGCAATTTCATTTAGGGGATGGGGGGGGGGCGGATGTATCCCTTGTATGTACGTGTTGTGCCATGTGGTTTGGTTTGTGATATATCGCCATGGCAGCTTTTATTGCGATTCGGCCTTTGATCATGAATACGCATTCTCTTTGGCGGACAAAAGTTCCCAAACATATCTGCGTTATTGTACAAGCGAGGGAGAAAGTGACCTATTTTTCTATTTTTAACCCTAAAATACGCAAGTCATTGTGTATTTTTACCCAGGAAATTTTGCAATTGACCACCGCAGTTGAGCGGTAGAGAAGCTCGAATTTTATACACCTTGATAAACGGTTTTCTATTCATTCACTTTCATTCATTCTATTCATTCACTTTAGTAGAGGTGTCGTAGTCGAGTGGTTTAAACACTTGATTGGAGATGGGAAGGTCGTGGGTTCGAACCCCGGCGCGACACTACTGTTCTTTGGCAAGACATTAATCTACATTTGCCACTCTCCACCCAGGTGTTAAATGGGGTACCGGCAGGAATTAATTCCTTGAATGCTGTGAGCTCCGAAATCGGTATAGCCTAGCAATATTGGAGCGCCTTGAGCACCATTCATGGTGGATATGAGCGCTATATAAATATCCAATATTATTATTATTATTACAATCGGGAGCAAAGCTAACTAAAGTCGAGAAATTCAGCAAGGCTATACCTGAAGTTATGATTTCTTTCAAATGTTGAACCATTGTAAATGCTGTTTTATACACCTTAGTGTATCGAATGCATAATAATATAATCACATTGATGGACATGCATGCATGATGCATGTTTGAAATATGATATAGAAATCAATAAAATCAAAATAAAATCAAAGCAAATCAAATCAAATATTGGAGGCGCAATATATAGCAGAAGTCATAAAAAAAACTTGATATGATATAGCGAGCAAAGTGAATCTTTATCTTTTCAAACTTTTTGAATCCTTTAAGCTAATCAAGAACTATATACTGGGGGCGCGAAATTATGAGATCCTGAAAGAAAATAATTATGCGAGGGAGCAAAGCGACTAAGCTTTGGAAAATTTTCGCATTTCAAACCTTCAAAAACTAGATTTATAGTGCATTTACCTTGAGGATTTGGAGGCGCATACTCCGTAAGGATTATGATTTTTCTTAATTTCCCCCTTTTTTCTCTCTCGCATTTGCGTTTTTTGCGCCCCCTCCAAGTGCCGCCCGCGGGGCACGCGCCCCTGCCCTTATATATACGCCAGTGAGCAAAGCAACCAAGCAGGGGAGGGTGTGGGAGGGGGATACTTTAAAAAAATCTGTCTATAAAACTTGCATTTTCGGGCATCCCAAATTGGTTTTTAATGAAAAAAAGGAATGCACGGATCTGCGCCAAAGGACTGAACCCCTCAATTGAGAATAACGATGCGAGCGAAGGAATTTTTCTTCGATATTTTCTCATTTAAATTATGGCATTTCTTATTTCCTTACTTCTAATCATTAAAGAATGTGATGGTATTTCTAGATCAAATATCATGAGTTTGGATAAATATTAGTTTTATGTTAATGTATCATAATTTTTATTTATTTTATCCAAAAATATTTGGGGGATGTTAATACAGGCCACCCCACCTTTTTTTTTTTTTTTTTTTTTTTTTTTTGGGGGGGGGGGAGGGGACACATTAAAATATTGCAGACAAACTGAAACATTGCACCCCGTGAAAACTTCTAACAAAATGGGCTCAAAAATATAAGCTAGGCCATCCAATGCCACTTCAAGTTATTGGTCATGTGAGTCAATCGTGAAATGAACTATCCAGAAGCATTTGATTGTGTTGATAATTTAGTGTGTAGTTTGGAATACCAAACTTATTTTACAAAATAATGTTAGGAAAAGTTGGGGTATAGGCTAAGTTCATGACTTTGACAGTATTATGGGATCTTGTAGAAAGCTCCCGATCGGGAGGGGGAGGCGGGACACGAGCTCCCTAGACAGGGACACCCCACTTTTTTCATGGTAAGGTAAAAGAGCCCCTTTTGATTATCCTTGGTTTAATATTATGTGGAGCTCAGACTTTTCAATTTCATTATAATCATCAAATTGCTGATAAAACTTTAAAATAATTATAGCACGCATGGTTAAAAATAATATCTTAGCCGCCTTGCGATCTCGCAAAATGTTGATATATAGGCTCCGTAGGTTATGAAGCCAAACTTCAAAAGTGAAGAAAAGGAGAAATATGGTTCATGTCTCCTATTAGGGAAAGCCCAACGGATAAACTAGAAGTAGATCTAGGCCTATAGAACGCCGTTGAAACCAAACTGAAATAGACTGTCTGTAAACATACAAATCAGTACATAATTATAAACAACGTACCTGGGGAGCGTTTCATCAAGCGTTTTGTCAGTGATTTTTACCGACAACTGTTATAAGCTACTGAAATCCTTGCATCTGATTGGCTGAGAGCAAATTTGCCAGTAAAAATCACTGAAACGCTCCCCTGTTCACAAACTGTAATTGAAAAAGAAATGTACTTCCAATTTTTGACCTCTCGCTAGGGACAATTTTGTGACATTAATATGATTAATACATTGTCAAGCATCATCCTTTTCCTTTTTTTATTGTGGTTCTGCATGGGAACTATTTCAGCTTTCCTAATTAGCAGTTGTGTCTGATGGTCTAATGATCCATCATGTGTGAGCGAGCGAAGCGACCGAACAAAAATTTTCAGACTTTTTTTTTCTAATGCTGAAGTCCTTTGTTTGTGCATTATTTACAGCGATATTAATTGGGGGAAATGTCGAATGATCTTCTAATTCGTTCATATAACCCTGTCGTTCTTCTTTAGGATTACATCGATATCAACATACTTTATGAGATATACTTGATTTCCTTATATATTATAAGAGCTAGCGAGCGTTGCGAGCGCGTTTTGGGGGAAATTCTCGGAAAAAGTTGCCCTGACTTGGTGTAAATTATGGGCACATTTGAGCGAGCGGAATGAGAAATACTTCACGGGGCCGGGGGGGGGGGGGGGGGGTTAGATATTATGCCTCTCATGCCTCCAGCTTGATCACTGCCTTTATAAATTGTATAGGGTAGGCCTACCTGTTACTAAAGCCGCATCAATTGGCTCTTTTTGTAAGAAACAGTGCATTTATAAGAGAGATAAGGAGGCAGTTATCAGATTTGAAGAGGGACATTTATCATCAGGTGAAAGGGCACTTATTAGAACGAAATGGGGTACTTTTAGGATTAAAAAGGGCATTTTTCAGAAATAAAAAGGGCGCTTTTAGGGGTACTTTAAAAAGTGGGGGCACTGGGCACCTGCCCCCCCCCCCCCCCCGAGCGCCGCCACAGTCCGGATCTGTAGGCCACTTCTGGTGCATGTCATTCATAGCACCTCTTGTAAAACTTTGTTGCCCTTTGGTTATATAATATATGCTTTTCATTTTAAAAATTTGTAGAGATCTAATTTGTACGAAATGTCTATAATTTTGATCATGATGACTTCGAAAATATCATAATCCCGACAAGTTTGCGAATGAGAATGAGATCATGGTCACATGACCAAGTCACATGACTTTAGCGAGGTTTCCATTACGTCATTTTGCAAGACGTAAATAAACTATCGATCGAGAGATATCTAGAGCTGTATCCGTGCGTATGTAACTCTATTCAAGTCGAACACGGACCATACGAGCGAACACACAAAAGTTGTCTGAAATTGTGAAAAACCTGGTTATTTTCTTTTAATTTTGGTGATGTAAGTATCTTACTTGTTGAGTATGAGGGAAATATGTGAATGTGTGGTTGTTATGAAAAAAAACCCATGTATTTTCACTAAAAATCAATCGGGGGTTTGTGTGCACTGCTGACTGTGTATAGGGCCTAGTCATAATAGTGTCTTGACTTTAGTGATTAGTGTGACTCGTGTGATGTGTCGCCGTGTGATGACTTGAGATGTGTCTTGTCTTACTGCGGCAGCCCGAACACGTAGTGTTCGGGCTGCGATCAGCAGTCCTTTGATTGCTTGGATGTCTCTTAATTACAAGGTCGTTTGTCAAAATGATAGCCATGAAACATGACATTAGTTGATTTTAGGCTACTTTAGGTACTTACAAAACTTAACGATTGACTGTCGACTTTCTTTTCAATGAGGATGATACAAAAAAGGCATATTTATCTCCAAGAGCCTGTACTAAAAACTTCCGTAAGTCGGTGTTTTGCTTGCAATGCGCATGCGTCAGCAGCTCCAATATAATACAGACAAGAAGGGAGGATTATGAATATTCATTAGACAAGTGGGCTCGAGAGATCGGCGGATCACGGTGGATATATGAATATTCATTATTCCTGTGACGAAAACTATGGCGTCATTGTAATAAATATTCATAGGCGCATGCGCAACTGCCTATTTTCGTTCCTGCTTCAACAACATGGCGAATGGGACTGATTTCGAAAATTGAGAGTAAAAAGTGACATTCATCGATTCTACACATTTTTTAGGAAAATCTGATTTGCGGAAGGTCTGTTTAGGTAAGTGGCATCGTATATATGATACTTGAATTAAAAAAAAAAAATTATATGGCCATATTTTCAATGGTCATTTGAACATCGGTAAATTGTGAGACCCACCGAATCGTATTGGTTTCACTCAGGACGCTGCCACTTCGTGGCAGCGTCCCGGGGCTATGTCTTGTCATGCTTGTGATGTGATCTGCTGTGATCATCTGAATGTGGGCGGCGGATCCGCAGCTGCTAATCTGCTAATACTAGTACTAGTGTCAACGGCCACCACTACGTATAAATGCCACCTGTACCTGCCACCCACCCCTGCCACCCACCCCTGCCACCCACCCCTGCCACCCACCCCTGCCACCCATCCCTAGCCCCCCACCCCTGCCACCCATCCCTAGCCCTACTACCGTATTTAGGAATCGGTTCAACAACGTTCAACTTGCCAATTTGACTGACATGACTGAATAATCCGTTAAAGCTCCTTTTTCTGGTAATTTTAGGCATGTCACTTTTGTCAGGGTCTAAGGTATTTTCCGTTTGAAAATCTTGCAGCCGTATTCACACTGTTATTAGTGTGTACGCAAGTCAATGTGTATTCGGTTTGCACAGCAGTGTCTCTAAGTGAAGAGCTAACGAACGAGAGACAGAATTTTCGGTCTATACCAGATGTAGACCAAAAATTCTCTCTCGTTCGTTAGCCTCTTATTATTTTGACAGGGGCGGCAAGGGAATAGCCGACCTAACGAAAGGCTAACGAACGAGAGACAGAATTTTTGGTCTAGACCAGACGCCCGTGCAAGGTGTAAGGTCAAATATCAAAGAGGTCAATTAACATGTCATTAGAGGCTTTTTAGCTCACCTGAGCCTAAGGCTCGAGTGAGCTATTGCGATGGAAATTTGTCCGTCGTCCGTCGTCCGTCGTGCGTCGTCCGTTAACTTTTTACATTTTCATCTTCTTCTCCAAAACCCATGATCGGAATTCAACCAAACTTGGTAGGAATCATCCTTAGGGGTAGGGGACCCAAAGTTGCTAAAATGGTGTGGCCCCCAGGGGGCCCAGGGGGAGGGCCCCCCATTGTAAAAGCTATGTAAATTTCAAACATCTTCTTCTCCAGAACCAGGCATAGCTCAGATTTGGTATTGTGTATGGAGATACCTCTATAGATGAAGAATGAATGTTGTTCATGAAATTTCTCTGAGTGGCCCTATAGGGGCCCTGTGGGGTAACATACTGGAGGGGGGGGGGGGGGGCGCTGCCAGGCAAAATGTATATTCCGATCTTCTTCTCCAAAACACATGATCGGAATTCAACCAAACTTGGTAGGAATCATCCTTAGGGGTAGGGGACACAAAGTTGCTAAAATGGTACATGTGGCCCCAGGGGGCCCAGGGGGAGGGCCCCCAAGTGTAAAAGCTATGTAAAATTCAAATTTCTTCTCCAGAACCAGGAATAGCTCAGACTTGGTATTGTGTATGGAGATACCTCTATAGACGAAAAATGAAAGTTGTTCATGAATTTTTTCTGGGTGGCCCTATAGGGGGTCTGTGGGGGTAACATACTGGAGGGGTGGGGGGGGGGGGAATTATGTTAATTTCTAACATCATCTCATGTATATCCTCCTAGTTGTTTCAATTTCTAACATATCTCCTGGTGGTGCTAGAGAGAACATGCACCAGATGTGAATTGATCCACCTCAGGTGAGCGTCGTGCCCCCTGGGGCTCTTGTTATTCTTGTTATCACAATATTTCAAGAACAGTTTGAGCCTTCCACTGAATTAATTAATATCAAGAGCGGAGCCAGGATTTTGTAAGGGGGGGGGGGGGGGGGGGGGGGAGGCACACAAATTTTTTGACAAGCAAAGAAAAAAAAAGTTTTATCAGTTCAATGTACAGTGTATACTTTACTTTCAAAAGGGGGGGGGGGGGAATCTGCCACTGCGCTATGAGATTTTTTTTGCAGCCTGAAAAAGGGAATGGGGCTGCGGCCGATTCAGCCCCCCTCTGGACAGCCTAAAAAGGGGGGGGATTTGGATTAATGGTGGCATTCCAGTCAACGCGACGCTCCCAACGCACCCTTTCGGCAAAACCAGGGGGGTGGGCTTTGTGCGAATGGTCGCGTCTAGATGCGACGCTACCCACCCTATCGGTATGCAACCTGTGAGACCACGAAAGGAGGTTACACAGTTAATGTTTCGATAATAGTGTTTGTAGGGGTTTTGTGGTGCTTGAATCCATTTTAATGTTATTTTTTTCTTCAATTAAATGTCATGGACCTACTAATGTTTAAAATAATGTTAATAAACAGGTTTTTTGAGTGTTTAAATATGACGTTGAATTAAAGGGGAATTAACCCTTTCATAGGAAATTGGCTTGGATTGCTTAATAATTTTGCCAATTTTCCATGAAAGGTCTACTTTCATTCAACCTGGAAATAAGAGGTCCATGTCCTAACTGTAAGAATACATTTTCAGTTGTTTAAGCATAATGAAGTTGATATTTACATGAACTATATGTGACATTTAATTGAAAATTTATATAAAATTATATTATTGTGTATTTTTTACAGTTAGAGCATGGACATTCATTATTACCCCACAGTTACTATGAGATTCATTTCAATATGCTTTCATTTTAACTTCTAAGTCTGACATTCTGTCTCTGTAATAATGAAATGATTGACATGATCAAAGGTGAAAGGTGCAGTGTGTCTTTATCACTTATCACTGAATTATTAAATTGGTTTATTATTGGATGCTTTGGATTTCAGAATTGAAGGTTACTTGACATCACTTACTATGGCCACAAGTGGAGTCGCAGCCAATCATCATGTTGTGAAAGCTGGATGGATGCAGAGGGAAAGTAAGTATCAAATGAAGAAGACCCCCTCTCAGATGAATTGCAATTTAAAGAGTTTTGTTGTTGTTTAATTGTTCAGAAATTATTATCAGCTTGTAGTTTACCTCAAGGCGAGATTGGAGTTTAAAAAGTTTTGGTAATCCATTCTATACTCTTGCAAAGGACAGTTGATTTTTTTTAGGAGATTGTAAGTATTGCTAAGGACTGTCACCATCCCTTCTTTTGTTTTATTTTCATATTTGTTTTCTTCTTTGTTTCCTTTTCTTGAGCACCCTTTCTCTTAAACCTTCTGTGCCACCAAGGTTTCAAATAATTGTAATAAACAAACTTAATTTTTGTTGTTGTTGACATTTCATGCTTCATTGTTAAATTGGGTACAAACTACAAAATATAAGTTATACATGTAACCTGTTGGAATAAACTTCACAATGAGGGTAGGTCTGACATGTTTGTATTTGAAGAAGAAGAACAAAATTG
The DNA here is from genome assembly GCA_025617745.1 of Heliocidaris erythrogramma. Classification (NCBI taxonomy): domain Eukaryota; kingdom Metazoa; phylum Echinodermata; class Echinoidea; order Camarodonta; family Echinometridae; genus Heliocidaris; species Heliocidaris erythrogramma. The sequence goes on along the minus strand of CM046871.1, from coordinate 34,774,457 downwards.
TTAAGTCTTGTTTGACTTTCAATTTCTAAAAGACGTGATTTGCTACCCAAAGCACTTACTGGAGTTAATCTTTTAAAACATATTTAACTTTTCTATGTCATGTTCAGGTGATGTTTTGAAAAGATGGAAGAGCTGCTACTGTATCTTGAAGACAAATGGTATGCTGTCATTCTACAGTGATGAGAATCAGAGAGAGCTTCAAGGCAATGTCAACCTTCCCAGAGACTGCTTTGTCTTAAAGGTGTGCTAAATCATTTGGCACCTGAATAGCTTAACCCTCTCGTTACCACAAGACTAAAATGCTATTCACTTTGTACATAGTGTTGTTGACTTTGGTCCTAATAGGGTTAAAGGGAAATCCAACCTTAATAGCAAGTTGCTTTGAAAGAAAGAGGAAAAAGAAGCAGATTGGTGAAAGTTTGAACGAAATCGGAGAAGCAATAAGAAAGTTATGAATTTTTGAAAGTTGTAATCACTATACATATGGGAATTTTCAAATTGGTCGAATAGCTTTTTCAAAATGTATTACTCAGTAGGATCTTTTTCTTTAATGAGGACCTATAACAATATGCTCTATCCAATATATTTTGAGTACTGCCCCAAGGGTAAAAGCACCTGAAAGAAAACCGCAAATTAATGATATTTTTGTGTACGACAAACTGGAGAGTTGTCCACAAAAATGTCACAATCGACTTACCAAATTGCCAATCTGAGATTCGCATAGATGTAGTGATCTAATTTTTCAAACATCCATAACTTTCTTATGCCTTGTCCGATTTCTTTCAAACTTTCACGATCCTGTTTTTCTTATTTTTCTGCTTTCACACAAATCATCTTATTACCAAGGTTGGATTGCCCTTCAATAACACACTCAAAATATATACACCATCTCGCAATCTTCACTCAACAATTGACAAATCTAAGAGCTCATTATTCCTAAATCCAGACTCTCTCATCAACTGGAAAACGTTTCTCAGTGGTCGCATAAAAAATGTCGAACAATATTCCACTCTGCATCAGAGAAATAACCTGTTTTGCCACTTTCAAAAGATCCCTAAACACATATATCTCTTTTCCCAGTAATATAATGCTCTAATGTAATCTATTACTTTTTGAGTCTGTCTTTCTGTTGTTGCTATTGTCTTTTCTTTTCAAATCTGTAATTTTGTAAGCGCTATGGTACTCTCTGTTTTTAGCGATCCTAAATATTCAATATTATGATTATTATTATTAATACATTATTAACTAAAACTTCACACCCTTGTACAGTTTGCCTTTAAAATTTCAGCTGTCAACCAATATATTTGTAATATGATGTGAAATTATAGCTCTGCATTGTCACTAATAAGTCATGATCTGAGCATCTCTTGTATAACATCTGTCAGTAAAGTGATATTCGAACATGACATTCTCAAATATTTTGAGTATCAGCACTTCTAGAGTCACAATTCAAAATACATGTATTAATTTCTTTAAAGATGAAGATAAAATATTCAAGTTTAGAAGTTGTATTTTAAAGGATGGAACACAAGCTAGAACAGAGAACTGTGATCAGTATGTTTTCAACACATTGCATAAATGTAATAAATGTAGGCAGGTTTTTTTTTTTTTACAGCAGCTTTTTTTTATTGCTATTTTATAAGTTTTAATCTTTGTTTAATAATTATCCTCTAAACTATTTTTTTAAAAACCTTATAAAGCTAAATCACTTTTCACTCCTGTATTTTTCTCCATGCTGAATGCAGGTGGCTCATGACGTGACTGGTGTAATGCCTCCCATCAACCATAATGTTCTATGTCTGATTGAGATCCGTAGCAGTCAAGCTAACACCATCTTCTGTGCCGAATCAGCCGATGATGCGCAGACATGGAAACTGGTCTTTGATGATGTCATCAGAGCTAATGTAAGTGGGCCATTAATAGATTTTCTAAAGGGCCAAATTCTGAAAATTTAAATGTTACAGGGATGCCACTTTTCCAACTTTTGTCGGATTTTCGACTTCCGACTTTTTCTGACATCTGCGAACTTCGACTTTTTCGGCTAAGACTCTCTTTCCGTCTCTCACTCCGGCCGCCTCTCGATATACCTGCCAACTGATCATTTTCTTTCCTTGTCTCTCTCTTGCGATGTCTCTCTTTCACCTCATTCCGTACGTGCATGCTGCATGCATTGTATGTGTATGTAATGACCTAACGATCATGCGTGTGCGCTCGCGCTGCACATGTAATGCATTGCCGTATCTGTGTGTACGTGTGTGCAAGCATGCGATGCTTGATTGCGTGGAATGGGAGCTCGCGGCGATGTTGTCTCCGTGGTATTTTCATGGATGATATACAACTACTGAGGAAAAAGCTGGGGGCAAAATGTCATCATCATGGAATATTACAGGGAAAGGAAGGAAACAAACATTTTAGCCCGCGTTTGCAGCAAAGTGGAGTTGTTGCGTCATCAAATGATGTAAGTCCCACATGTGGATATTTGTGTAGTCTACTGTTGGGTAGGTTGCGTCGCACTGGAGAGTCTATCGATGAAATCTGTCTCTTACGAGGGGAGCTGACCGATGAATGTCAATACTGTAAATTGGAGTAAGTAGTGTTACATCATGAAAAGTGTCAATTGGCTTTCTGGTCAGTGCTGATTGAGAAAAAGCTCTAGCGTCAAGGGGGCTTTGCCCCCTTCCACCCCCACCGGAATGCTGCCCGTGGACCCCTGATACTTTCCTACTTTTTTGAGCAGTCCTAGTGGCATCCCTGATGTTAATCGTCATAACATATTGAAATTGCCTGGGATAAATATTGATTATTGGTGCATGTCTCTCTTAACTATATATGCATACTCAGCCAGCTTTGCACAGTCATTGACCAATGACTTGTCCTAATTTGGATTTGTTATGACTATTAACATACTTTCCCTAACATAAAAGATAATAGTTTTCAGAAATCCACCCAAGTGATTCAACAACAACAAAAATATTGCAAGTGATATGGAGAACAAAATGATTAAAGATACACATGTACCATTTAACTTTTGAAAATACATATGTACATGTTGAAATATCAGTCCAGAGCAAGATTACTTTGATAAATACAATCTCATGGAATTCCTTGTTACTCTTCTACATGTGACAATACTATCTACGATTTAAAAATGATTTTATATTGCTGTACAAGTAGATTTCCTATCGAAGATCAACATTAATTTTTCCTTCTTTCTAAGAATATTCGATAATGAACATTGATACTTTTTGCTCGAGCTCAGTAATATATTTTCTAACAAGACAAAGACTGCCTATTTTCTTGACAGTTCAAAGTGTTATATAGTATGTTTACAAAAAACAAGTAAAGATAATCAGGTGAAGTATTTCCATTTGGGATATCAAGTTTGTAGATAATTATGCCCATATTTGTCTGTGACTGTTAAATCGGGGTCCGCTCGCTATTCATAAGGACCGCTATTCATAATAAGACATAAGGGTTGCTATTCATAAGGATAATTATTCATAAGGACCGCCATTCATAATAAGACATAAGGATCGCTATTCATAATACGGAAAGAGGGTCGCTATTCATAATACCAAATCAGGATCGTTAATCATAAGGGTCCCTATTCATAATACGAAAACAGGGTCGCTATTCGTAAAGGTCGATATTCATAAAGGTCGCTATTCATAAAGGTCAATATTCATAAGGGTCGCTATTCATAATCGAAGAAGAGGGTCGCTATTCATAATCGGAGAAGAGGGTCTCTAATCATAATCGAAGAAGTGGGTCGCTATTCATAATCAAAGAATAGGGTCGCTATTCATAATCGAAGAAGAGGGTCGCTATCCATAATTGGAGAAGAGGGTCGCTATTCATAATCGAAGAAGAGGGTCGCTATTCATAATCGAATCGTTGCATGGCAATAAATGAATCATTGAATCATCCAGATCTTCCCGTTTCTCAACTCCTGTGGAAACCTAATCCTTAGTTAGCCTTTATCTCAAGTTCCAGCAATCGTTCATTTGGGGGAGCTGAGGGGAAAGTTGGGCGGTGAGGGGGAGGGGTGGGATTGTCGTAGAGGGTTGCTATTCATAAGGATAATTATAAGGACCGCCATTCATAATAAGACATAAGGATCGCTATTCATAATACGGAAAGAGGGTCGCTATTCATAATACCAAATCAGGGTCGTTAATCATAAGGGTCCCTATTCATAATACGAAAACAGGGTCGCTATTCGTAAAGGTCAATATTCATAAAGGTCGCTATTCATAAAGGTCAATATTCATAAGGGTCGCTATTCATAATCGAAGAAGAGGGTCGCTATTCATAATCGGAGAAGAGGGTCTCTAATCATAATCGAAAAAGTGGGTCGCTATTCATAATCAAAGAATAGGGTCGCTATTCATAATAGAAGAAGAGGGTCGCTATCCATAATTGGAGAAGAGGGTCGCTATTCATAATCAAAGAAGAGGGTCGCTATTCATAATCGAAGAAGAGGGTCACTATTCATAATCGAAGAAGAGGGTCGCTATTCATAATCGGAGAAGAGGGTTGCTATTCATAATCGATGAAGAGGGTCGCTATTCATAATCGAAGAAGAGGGTCGCTATTCATAATCGAAGAAGAGGGTCGCTATTCATAATCGGAGAAGAGGGTCGCTATTCATATTCGAAGAAGAGGGTCGCTATTCATAATCACAGAAGAGGGTCGCTATTCATAACCGGAGAAAAGGGTCGCTATTTATAATCGGAGAAGAGGGTCGTTATTCATAATCGGAGAAGAGGGTCGCTATTCATAATCAAAGAAGAGGGTCGTCATTTCACTTTGAAAGGCGCTTTGCCAGTGCCTTAATGATTAAAAAACGATGTCTAATCCATATATCTACGTGGGAGGCCGAGGACCCCCTCCCCCTCCACCTCCACACACCCACACACACGCAGACATGTTCTTTGTTTTGAATATTGGAGTGTCATTGTCACACCTGTTTTAGAGTTAGGGGAAGTACTGGTTGTCTATTTTACCTATGTATGTACCCTTTTTCGTTCTTTCTATTTTTCTTTTTCCTCCTTTTCTCTCTCTCTCTCTTTCTCTTTCCTTCTTTTCCAGCTTCTTGTTTCTTTGTTTCTGCATGGTTTTCTGCAAGACATGGACCTCTTGCTTGTACTCTATTTCCTTTTGTATACTGTTTATGTAGATTTATCATGCAATAATGAGGTATTATATTGTCATACATGTTTATTCTCAATGTGTTAATATATTTTTGATTCATGTGCATTAATATGTTTTTCTGTATTCATTATGATCCATCACGTGCAATTTTCTGATATGTATTTTTATGTTTGAAATTGGAAATCAGATTGTAACACAATTTTTATGCTTGTTGCATGGCAATAAATGAATCATTGAATCATCCAGATCTTCCCGTTTCTCAACTCCTGTGGAAACCTAATCCTTAGCTTTTATCTCAAGTTCCAGCAATCGTTCATTTGGGGGAGCTGAGGGGAAAGTTGGGCGGGGAGGGGGAGGGGTGGGATTGTCGTAGGGGGTAGTTTTCCTGGAAATTAGTTGTAGGGGTAGTTGTCCGGATACGGGCTTAGAAATTGTCGCGAGAAATTTTTTATTTTTAAAAAAAATATTTTGGGGTGGGATAGTAGTATTTTCATAATACGTGATTTTAGTAACGTACAATTCATTGGCATCTACCGTTCTTACAGTGTGCCCCTGTTTCTGGGCATGGATGGGAATGAAGTATGCCCTCCCACGGTTGGGACTTTCAAATTTCCCTGAGTTAAAGTCACCTTTCAGAGCATTTGAGTGCATGTGGTTTCATGGTAATTACCAACTTGCTTAATTGCATTATATTCTTTTAAATCTTTATTACCGTCTTCCTTATCATAAATTTAACAAAAATCATGACAAAAATTATGACCATGTTGATCGATCTTGATCCTACACTTTTAGAACATTTGGGCAAATAATTAAACAATTTTTGACCAACACTTGGCAACATACTGACCTTTTAACTGTTGGTTAAAATATGCCCAACTGATGTTGGGTAATTGAAATGCTTTGTAGTTGGGCAAGTTTAATACTTCAACATACTTCAACATCCTGGAGAAATTGTTTAATTGCCCAACAGCTGTTCACTAATCACATTTACCCAACCTTTTATTTGCTCAATTATTACCCACGCCGATGAAATCGGCAGGGTAATTTAAAGGACTCCATATGTTTGTTTGTTTGTTTGATTGTGTACAAGATAACTAGACAACGGGTGAACGGATTTGCACCAAATTTTCAGGGAATGTTCGGATAGTGACAGGAAGGAATCGTTTTGATTTTGGTGATGATCGGTTGACGCCTGCAAATTCTGTGTAACCTTGTAGTTTTGACCCCATAGTTAGTATAGTATTGCAACTACTATGTAGCGCCGATAAGGCGTGGGCCTGCCGCCTTTGACGGCCTTTCTATAGTTGGTTATACATTTAGTTGGTTAATTCATTGCCCGGTAAAACATATTATATTATATTACCCAATTGGTAGTTTCCCAACTGTTGGGTAAGCCAACAGAAGAACCAACTTTGTTTCCACAACAAGACATTTGCCCAACTCTCAAAACGCTCAGAATTGGGTAATTTTTGCCAAACCACTTCTCTGAAATAGACATTTGCCCAACTCTCAAAATGCCCATATACTGGTAATTATTGCGTGTGTGTAATTGGGTTTTTACAGACGTGCATCAATCAGATATGATTATTTACGTCTGGGACCGACCTTTAAGGTCACCATCCGAAAGACGTGACTCAGTCTTGAACCTGGGTCCGCTGAATCAGTTTATAACTTATAAGTTGGTTAATTCATTGCCTGGTATTAAAAACATATTATATTATATTACCCAATTGGTAGTTTCCCAACTGTTGGGTAATTCATTGCCCGGTAAAACATATTATATTACCCAATTGGTAGTTTCCCAACTGTTGGGTAAGCCAACAGAAGAACCAACTTAATTATTGCGTGTGTGTAATTGGGTTTTTACAGACGTGTATCAATCAGATATGATTATTTACGTCTGGGACCGACCTTTAACGTCACCATCCGAAAGACGTGACTCAGTCTCGAACCTGGGTCCGCTGAATCAGTTTATAACTTATAACTGGTAGCTGGATTACAGGCGCACGCCACAATGGTCAACAATTTCTTTCAGACAAAGATATTTATCATGCATTAGGTGACAGTTAGTAAAACTGGCCCACCCCAAACCCTACACAACTAAACATCATGAATATTCATATTTAACTTTACCATCTGTTGGTAAATACATGCCTATTTATTAGGTGAATACAATAGACCTGTTTACTAAGTGTATTAAAATTTATACATGTTTCTCTCCAGAATCCTTAGTTACCAACTATTTAGTGCACCTGATATGCATAATGGCATCTCTATGGATGGAATCCATTTTGCATACATTAGATGTTGCTATGTCGGACAAACCTCTGACAAGCTTTTTAGTCGTCAAGAGAAACTTTTGTTCAAGAACTATGCATAAAATTAGTAAACAGGTCTATTGCCACAAATTGGTCAAACTTGCTTTAGCTGAGTTGGTTAAAATAACTTGGTAAACTTTTAACCAACTCGTGTTTGCCCAACTTAATTCGCCCAACATTTTAAGAGTGTGCAACTGTAGGGCAGTGTTTGAGTAATTGTTGAGCAATGTTTGCCCAATGTTAGAGATTTGGGGAAAACTGCCCAACAGTTGGACAAATATTAGGCAAACATTACCCAACAGTTGGTTGGGTTGACGATTGCCGCAATATTGTTTTTTTTGTTGTTTTTTTGCAGTCTAACTTATATTAATATTTTCCCTGAATCTTGTGCAAAATTTACCCAACTGTTAGGTAAACTTCTGTATGGCAAAATTTCCCTCATAGATTTCGACCAACCTTTCTATGCCCAGCTATTTTCCCCCAACATGAAAGAGGAACTCATTCCCAATTATTAATTAACTACGAGGCAAATATTCCCATCCTAGATTTAACCAATGCTGTTGGTAAATATGTGCCCAACAGTTGTGTAAATTTATTTGCCACAAATTGGTGAAAGCCTTAGGCGATCAGTTCGTTAAAAAATGCTCATAATTGGGCATTTCTTTTACCAACCATGATTACCATTTTAAGAGTGTATGAATAATAATCATCATGGTAATCCTCCTCCTCCTCCTGATCATATTATTTGATCATGTCATTTATTGAAGGTGAATTATTGCAGGGGGGGGGGGGGGTGATACAGGTCAATCCTACAGGCCACCCCCCCCCCTCCTGCATTATTTGGGGAATATGTCACACATTTTGATATCCATGCTTCCACAGCATTTAAAATACAAATTCTAATACTAGAACCGTCGTTTATGAACTCCTCCCTTGAAAAAAATGAAGGTATACACGTATATATCGTATCCAGACAACTACCCCCGGACAATTACCCCCAGACAACTACCCCCTTAGGTCAACTACCCCACGACATCTCTTCCTTATGTTCGTTCATATTTTCATCCTTTTATCTTTTCTTCTGTCCTAAACTTAATATTGCTTTAACTTTCGGCATTTGTTTTCCTTAACTTTTATGTTTTTTTTTGTTTTAGTATCATTTTATCTATATCTTTATCTTTATCTTTCCCCCTTCTTCTTTACTTCTATCCTTCCATTCGTCTCTCTTTATTTTCTTCTTCCTTCCTTCTTTGCTTTATGTTATTCTTTGGTTTGGGCTTTTTTTTCATCTTCTCTTTCTGTCCTTTCTTGTTATTCTTTGTTTTGTTCTTTCTTCATCTTCTCTTGTCTTCTCTCATGTTTTTTTTGTTTTAATCTTTATTTGTTCTTCTCTTTCTGTATTTTGATTTTTCTTGGATCTTCTCTTTTCGTCTTTCCCTTATAAATGTTATTCTTTGTTTTATCCTTCCATCATTTTGTCTTTTTCTCTTCTTATGTTTTCCTTTATTCTTTCCTTCTTTCATCTCTTCATGTTTGTTCTACCCTACCCCGTGTATTTCTTCATTATTCTCCTTTTATCTTCTCTTTTGATCTTTCTTCTATCTCTTATTCTTTGTTTCTTCCTTTTATCATCTTCTCTATTCTGACTTTCTTATTCTAGCAACATCTTCTCTTTCCTTTGATGTTTTCAGTATTTTTTCTTTCTTTATCATTTTGTATGATTTTGTTTTATATTTTTCTTCTAGTTTTCTCCAGAAGGGTGCGTTTTTTTTAAAGAAACCTGCCATAGACTGCGACGTCATTTAAACCTAACTGAGATGTAGGATGCGTTCATAAGCGCTGAAGTGGAGGGGGGAGGGGAGTGATTGCCCCCAACAAAATGGTGGGGGCAAATTGCGTTTTCGACCTCCCCATAGGCGTAAATGCATAATTTTGGGAGGGGCTGAAGTGATAGTCGAGCCAATATTGCCCTTCTCAAAATCCTCAAGGGGCTGCAGCCCTTTGTACGCCTATATCCCCCTCCAAGTTATCTACGGAAAATAAGACAATAATTGGACCCTGTTTTGTTTTGCATTCTTTTGTTTTGTTCAAGCGGACCCTGCTCGCCAGCGCCCCCTATAATAAGGGCCTGTGTATCATGGTTTTTCTATGTTTGCTTTGAACTTAATTCAATTCATTCCAATTTATTCCCATTTCCAGCAAAAACCATTCCTAGAAAATTAATCAAAATTACACATAGAAATATATAAATTGTAAATAATAATGATACATTCTGATCGATTTGAGTTTTAGAACTAGCTTTGAATTTATAATGTACATGATGTATACAATTAATTAATGTATATAACATTTCTTTAAACTTCAGCATCAACCTGACATTATTTCATCATTGCCAATGGTATACTGTAAAGCATACTGCTTGTATGTAAACAACCATAGGACCAACGGCTTTAAGTCTTCTCCGAGGGACTTGGGGTTAATGCCTTACCAAAGGACATGAGTGCATCCTGGTTTCGAACCCGGGTCCTTCAGTTACGAGGACACTGTTCGACCACTGAGCTATCTCGCCTTTCTCTGAGGATTATGGTCATGATAGAACAGCACCTGGTGGCAACACCTACTACACCCCCCCCCCCCCCCCCCGCCACCCGTACACAGGCTATGCCATTTATGAATTACTTTGACGAAAATTGTCAGTACTATGTGCTTGTACCGAGGCAAGATGGGTCGAATGGCGCAATGTGGTCGGACTGATGGGGGGGGGGGGGGGGGTGGGGGACTAGCCAGGATTTTTCAATATGGGGCGTCTGTGACCGCGCGAAGCGTGTTCCACAGTGGGTGGGTGCAGGGACAGGGAGTTTTACCCATAGAGTTGTTAGGGGTATGTAACTCTATGGTTTTCCCCCTCCCGCGCGTAGTGCAAAAGCTCTGACGTTTTATAGCAAAATCTGAGATAAAGATAATGGCATGTCGCAATACTGCACTGTATTTAACAGGGGTGGGTGCATGGAGGGGGGGTCCCCCTTCCCGTGTAGCAAATGCGAGAGAGATAAAGAAAGATAAAGGCTCGTAGCAAACAATTCCTTTTAGGCAGAAAGTTATAGGCATAGTTCGACGCCCAGACTGCTTTACAATTTGTCCCCTTCCCACGCGAAACGCGAAACCTGTGATGTTTTATAGCAAATTTAAGAATAAGATAGCGCCTCGTACATGTAGCACCTTCTTTTAGGCGGAAAGTTAGTTCCACACCCGGCCTGCTTTCAATTATTGGACGCAATGCTGCACTGTATGTATCAGGAGCGGATGCATGGATGGGGAGTTACTTCCCCCTTCCCACAGGAAGCGCGAAAACTTTGATGTTTTAGCACATTTCGTAGCGCTTTTTAGGCCTTTATCTTTCTCGTCCACCGCCTCCTCCGCTTTTTCGCTCTCGCCTTTTTTTAAGGGGCTGAAAAGGGGTGTATTTGTTTCATCGCCCCCCCCCCTTCTTCGATTATGAATAGCGACCCTCTTCTCTGATTATGAATAGCGACCCTGTTCTCTGATTATGAATAGCGACCCTCTTCTTTGATTATGAATAGCGACCCTCTTCTTCGATTATGAATAGCGACCCTCTTCTTCGATTATGAATAGCGACCCTCTTCTCTGATTATGAATAGCGACCCTCTTCTCTGATTATGAACAGCGACCCTCTTCTCTGATTATGAATAGCGACCCTCTTCTCCGATTATGAATAACGACCCTCTTCTCCTATTATGAATAGCAACCCTCTTCTTCGATTATGAGTAGCGACCCTTATGATTAACGACCCCGATTTGGTATTATGAATAGCGACCCTGTATCTGTATTTTGTATAGCGACCCTTATGACTTATTATGAATAGCGGCCCCTATGAGTAATGACCCTTTTCTTCGATTATGAATAGCAACCCTCTTCTCCTATTATGATTAGCAATCCTTATGAATAATGCTCCTTATGAGTTTATGAATAGTGACCCCCTTTTCGCTTTATGAATAGCGACCCTACAGGTATAGGAAATTACACGTTATGATTAGCGGTCCTTATGAGCCACTGGTCCTTATGACTAGCGGTCCTTATGACTAGCGAGGTTATCCCGTTAAATCTAGTGTGCAAACACTTCACATGTGCACAACACAATCTTTTGTGTTTATGAGATACTAAACACTTGGTGGGTCATTTTAAATTCATGTATTTTATTTTTCAGAGAGCCGCCCCCAATCGCCCACAGGGGCAACAACCACCAGTCATCATGAATGGCGGTGCTCCCCCAGCATAACTACCCGCCGCACCAGCCCCCGTTCCTCCCCAGGTCATAACTGTCAACCAGCCTCCAACGTATGCCATCAACCCCTCCCAGTGACCGTCATCAATCCTGGCTCTACGTCCAGAGTGACCTCCACCACCTACTACCCTAATGGTCAA